>CAMZMU010000052.1:80255704-80653806 GCA_947311845.1 Poa pratensis | reverse complement strand
CAATCCCTTGCATCGAGCTTTCTCTGACCCACTCTGAAACAACATTTTATCCCTTAGTTTTTGTGTGTTAGTTAACAACACATGTGATAGTTTTAATCTGGTGTTAAGTAAATGCAGGTTATAATGTGTTCAACACATGTGCATCAACACCAAAAGAGAAAAGAAGTTTCTGGAGCTTATCAGGACCGGAGACTCCGGACTCATGGGATTCTGGCCAAAACGCAGAAAAGGTTCAGCCCCTGGTGGGGCCCGGAGTTTCCGGCCTCAGGGACCGGAGTCCTGCCTGAGCCTCAACATGGCTGGAAGTGGTCCACCCCTGGTGGGGGCCGGAGTATCCGCCCCCAGGGGACCGGAGTATCCGCCCAAGGCCGGAGTCTCCGACTTGGACCGGAGTCTCCGGTGTGAAGCTGTCTGCAACGGCTATATTTTCTGGGAGGGGTATAAATACCCCTCCACCTACCTCCAGCTAGCTCGCCCAGAATTGAAGACACCATTATTGCAAGCTCAAGAATCACTAGATCTCCCAATCCCTCCACCCAAACTGGTTGATCTTTGGAGGATTGAAGGAGAAGGCCCCGATCTACATCTTCACCAAGCCGTTCTTCATTTCCCCCTCATTCACTTGAGGGACCATAGCTAGGGTTTCCACTTGAAAACCTAGCCCCCCGTTGTACTCACTTGATTGTCTTTGTGATAGATTGTAGCTGTTTGGGAGTCCCCCAATCCATTGTGGGTTGTGCCCCAAATCGTTGTTGTAAAGGCTCCGGACTCCGCCTTGAAGGTTTCCGATAGTTGAAGTGAACCAATCCTTTGTGTGCGTTCACCGGAGAAGAGGGTGAAGCCTTTGTGGCTGTTGAACCATTGTTTGGTTCATACCTCTCCAATGAGACGTACTCCCCTAAAAAGGAGGAACTCGGGAATACATCCTTGTCTCTGCGTGCTTTCACTTCGGTTACCTCTATCCTTGTTTACCGCCTTTACTTTATATATCGTGCTTAGTTGCTAGCTTGTCATATAGGTAAATTCACCGTAGTTGCATATCTAGAGAATTTACCTTTTGTGTAAAGCCTAATTTGAAAAAGACTAAAATTTGGAGTAGCACCTATTCACCCCCCCCCCCTCTAGGTGTCATACCGATCCTTTCAATTGGTATCAGAGCATAGGCTCTCTTGTTGGCTTAACCGCCTAAGAGAAGTATGACACAAAGTGAGGATGAGCCGATCGTGCCAAGCCTAATGAGGCTCTTGAAAAGGCCAAAGCCACCACGACATCCATGGCCGATATCAAATCGTTGGAAACAACATTGACATCGTCCATGAATGTCAAATTTGACGAGTTTCGTGACATGTTCATGAAATTCGCAAATGGCAAGCTTTCAGAAACCTTCCCACTAGAGGGTGTCTC
The DNA here is from genome assembly GCA_947311845.1 of Poa pratensis. Classification (NCBI taxonomy): domain Eukaryota; kingdom Viridiplantae; phylum Streptophyta; class Magnoliopsida; order Poales; family Poaceae; genus Poa; species Poa pratensis. Next base: position 80,652,402 of record CAMZMU010000052.1, on the reverse strand, counting down.
TAACTCCAATGAGGGTGATTCCGAGGAGGATAAAGAAAAAAAAAAAAGGGGGTTGAAACAACCTCCAGAACTAAACCACCTCCCACCTTCTACCGTGCATGTAGATGGGAAGGAAGAGTACCATGCCGTTTCGGGTTGGTACCCTCTCGACCCACCTATCACCACCCGCATAAACCCTTTAGGTCCTCCACCTAAGCTTAATGCTTTAGCTTTTGCAAGTTGGCAACGCTCAATGAAATCTCATATCAACAGTGCCTCTATCGAGCTTTGGAGGATCATTGAAGATGGATACAAGGTCACGGAACCAAGCAATGTGACAAGAAGAGAGTTTGCCGAAAAGCAACTCAATGCCTCCGCTCTCCACATGATTGAACTCTCATTGAGTGAAAGTGACAAGCATTATGTTCTTCACGCCACCACCGCCAAAGAAGCTTGGAATTGCCTTGAGGTTGCATTCCTTGGAAATGATAGCATGAAGAGAAATAGATATGATTCTTTGAGCAATGATGCCGAAGGCTTCTACATGTTTTGATAATGAGAATCATGAAGAGATGTATGGAAGACTCAAAACTCTTGCGAAGGCCTTCTATGATGTAGGGGCAACCTATGTGGATGATGCTTGGGTCAAGAGGAAGTATGTGAATGCTCTCTTGCCTTTCGAGCCCATTGAGTTGAAGTCTATTCAAGGAAGACACAACTATAATCAATGACATCCAATGAAGTTATGCAAGAAGTGCAAGCCTCCAAGGTTGCCACCAAGAATGCCGAAGATAACCGTGCTAGGGCCATGGGAATGAAACAAGGTCCCTCACTTCACTAGTAGGGAAACCCTATATAGGTAGGTGGGCATTCTGTGGCGCACCCTTAATTGGTGCGCCACAGAAATAATTCTGTGGCGCATGGTTCCTGGTGCGCCACAGAAATCTTGCCCTTTCTGTGGCGCATCTATTGCCCATGCGCCACAGAAAGCCAGAATTCTGTGGCGCATGCCATCCCATGCGCCACAGAAAATATGTGGGTCCCACGTCCAATGATTGGGCCAGATCCATCTAGGAACTTTCTGTGGTGCACGCCGCATGGTGCGCCACAGAAAACATACTTTCTGTGGCGCATGAATTTGGATGCACCACAGAAATCAGACTTTCTGTGGCGCACCTAGCCCTGCGCCACAGAAACTTGGTTTTCTGTGGCGCACTTGAGACCGTGCGCCACAGAAATTTAACTTTCTGTGGCGCATCGAGATCCGTGCGCCACAGAATGTTGGCCCAGATCTACAAAAAGGTGGCAGCCCCACTTTCCCCGTGTGACCTTCTCCATTCTCCCATCTAGCTCGAGCTCCTCCTCTCTCCCATGCCATTTTGACCATCCTATTCTCTATTATTTGTTGTTAAACCTACTTTGTTTGCTATATAATTGGTGAAGGCTTGGGAGAGCCTCCATATATACTCTCCTACTCTCTTTTTGTCCACTATTTTCTCTCCATCACCACACACTCTCTCTCATCGATCACGGTCACGTCTCGGGAACGGATCTAGATCTACTAGGTGGGTATTGTTGGATGGATATGTATATGCATGTTTTGTGTGGCCGGCGGTGTGTATGGATGTTTGTTAAAGGCATGAGAAACTTGTCGGCGGGCGATTTGCACGTATATGGCGCGACTATCGATGTTTATGCATGAAACTTGTGTGTGTGGTTTGCATGAATCTTTGCATGTTGTTGCGTTGCGCCGGTGTGGTGCATGGATGTTTGCCGAAATGTTGATTCATTTCCATTTCGGTAAATTTTTGCACCACCCATTTGTCCTACTTTTTGGGAAGTCATGCCGACTTTTTTCGTCAAACATTTCCGACTTTCCGACTTCCCGCATGAGAAGCTTGTATGTGTGTGTGTGCATGTTGCGGTTAATTAGTTCTAATTAATAGCACATACTCTATATGTATACCACGTAGGCGACCATGGTCATCAAGATGAGCTCAAGCCGAATCAACAACTACAAGGAAGAAGCAAAGGCGGAAATGATTCGGTGCAACAGGCGCCAGATACGATGTCCGTGTCAAAGTTGCAAACTTGTGAGATGGATCGACCCTGATTCCGGAAAATTGGAGGAACACCTGCTCTGGCGTGGTTTCATGCAAGGCTTTAACCAAGTGCCGACAGCAAATGTGCGCCTGAAGACGAGGGCGGGCAAGATGATCGTGACGAAGGAGATGCCGACGGACATGGTCACGATGAAGGAGTAGATGGTGGTAGAGAAGACGCGAACACGCCGCAGAGCTCGCTAATGTCGGCCTTGATGGAGTCTCATGTTCAAGAACTGCTCCTCAAGGAGGCGAGCACCGTTAGAGAGAAAGCCAAGCTGGCGCAAATGGAGATAGACGGGAAGACTCCGTTGTATCCTGGGTGCCGGCCACATGATACGCGCTTGCAAGTAACGCTTGATGCTCTGGAGATGAAGTCGGGAAACAAATGGACCGACGCGAGCTTCAACAAGAACATGCAATTCTTCCACGAGCGTCTTCCCGGGGAACACATTGCCAACTAGTATCGAGGAGGCCAAGAAAGTCGTGTGCCCTCTTGACCTATCGCATGTTAAATACCACGCCTGCCTCAATGAATGCGCAATTTATCGGGGCGAGTACGAGGACAGAACCACATGTCGGTGTGCGGCCAAGGATGGTACAAGAGCCGTGGTAAGAAAGTTCCTCGAAAAGTGGTATGGTATTTTTATCACTCCTGTGGCGCCCTGACCCGACTGCTATACAGTGATGCTGTGTGTCACCGGTTAAGCGATACAACCGGAGGTTACGGGTTTACCAATCCCCGGCCAAAACCTTTGGCAGGCGTTGCTGGGTACAACCTCACTCCAGACAACGCAACACCCCGATTGATGCTCAACACAAGCACAACTATCAAAGCATAATAGTAAGATCAAGACTTGTGGAACAACTGGCACATCACAGGCTCTACGACACGAAAACACATATAGTTCAACTCTTATACAGAGAAAGATAGCAAATGACAATCAGAGGTCACAGACCCAACATTACAGCAAGCGGAAGCAAATTAGGTTGTTCAACAACAAGATCCAACATGTGGCCTAAGAGGCCTACGGATAAACATCACAACGCCAGCTGTTCCAGGATGTCCCAAGCTGCCACCTGGGAACCCCAGACTACTCGTCGACGTCCAAAAGAACCCACCTTCGAGATCGGTGAAGTCCTCCTCTGAAACAAAAGCAAAGACGTTGAGTTCGACGAACTCGCAAGATTAGAGCTAATTATGCTCGATGATTAGCTTCAAGGTTTTAGGCTGTTTTGCATAAAGCTGATTTTATTTATGAAAACATAACTCCATGGCATCGACTAATCAGATATTTTGAAAAGGGGTAAGAAGTAACTCCTTTCTCTGAGATCACCCTTCTCAAACATCACCAACATCACCATTGTACCTGTTCTTCAAAGGCAACCTCCCCGAATCACCCTCGAGGAAGCTCACCTTGCATATGTGTGGTACCTCTAGTACCCAGTTTTTAATCATTCCGTAAAGTTATTCTATGATCCTACTTCACTTCCCAAGTTCGTCTATAACTGCGAACACGGCTTTTCGAAAAGATTTAACCCTGCAGGGGTGTACAAATGTTTGTCACCGCGTACCGTCCGGCCCATTACCTGATCATTAGCTCTCTTCATGGAAAGCCGGCTGGGTGGGAGCGGTGTCGACTTCTCCCTCGTTAAGGACTAACCAAGGATCATCAGTGAGGACGAAGCACGGATCATCGACACCGTGCCCCGTGGCCACTCATTTTCCTAACACCACAATCCTCATCTCAGTTCATCCCACCATCACTCGCACGCGCAAATGGAAGCCCGAACTAGAGGACCCTGGCTAGCCCCGCTCGAGTTATTTAGTCTATGAGGGTTCCTGCAAATGCATAGGCCTCACGCATGGTTGCACGCTCAGTCTTGGTTCAAGAGGTAAAGAACTCGCACCTAGGCGGCGAGAACGAGACAAAACACCACAACCACAGTGGCCTCTCATCCCCACCTTTAAGCATTTTATTATCCGTCACCACAATTCTCCACCATCATCTCAACATTTCACACCTGTTTCCAACAACAATATATCCATCGTATAGCTATGCATATAACTAGGCATGGCTAAGCATCACATAGCATTTATAAGTAGCTCGGCCAACAACACAAACCTATGGTTAATAGGGGGGAAACAGATAATGGCATAGGGAATTTATGCAACTATAGGATACTCTAATCCGACAAAAGTTGACATTTAGAACCGCATGCAATATTATAGTGGAGAAAATATTTGTGAAAACATAGGATAAGATATGCTCAGAGGGGGGATTACGCTTGCCTTGTTGAGGGAGGTAGTCAAATGCTCGTCGGAGTAATGATGCTCAACTCCGAACTCGTGATCTACCGGAGAGCAAACAACACCGGAAAGCAAAAACAACAATCAACACATGGCAATTGTGCAATGCATGCATGACAAAAATGATGACATGACATTTTAGATGCACCCTAGAAGCATTGAACATGACCAACAAGTTAAATGGGGTCCCCATTATATTATTGCATTATTTGGAATAAACCCCATATTTAAACTTAGTGATTATAATTACTACTAGAGCACATTATTGTAATTGTGATCAATGATGCATGAAGATGAGGATTTTGGATCACTCAGGTTTTTCTGATCATTTTGGTATAAGGAACACAATTTTCTGAAGTCCGGATAAAGTTATTATTTTTGTTAACTTCTCTCTTTTAGTTATGTGCTTTTAATTTATTTAAATTTTGTCGAATCGATTCCTCGAACTCGGAAGCGAGGGAGGGATCGGTGATTCAATGTGGTTCGATGTCCAGAGTTGCGCGAGAGAGTAGCGGGAACTCACGCGCAGACGGGAGAGAAAACAGAAAAAACAGAAATCCTAAAAAAAAAGAAACGGCCAGCAGTTACAGAGCCCACCGGCCTCCTGACCGGTCTGGGCCGGCTGGTGGGCCAGGCCGTGGCCCGAGGCGAACGGCCTCCTGGCCAGTTTAGGCCAGCCCAAGGCCGGGCAGCGAGCGGGCGACGAACGGCGACTACGGCGACGAACTCCGGCGTGGGCACGCGGCTACGGCGAGGGAAAGAGGAGGGGAAGGGCAAGGGGTGGTTCGGGGGCTCACCACGGACACGCTCGAAGCAACGGCGAGGCGCGGGTAGGCTAGAGCGGCGAACGCATCCGTCGAAGCTCGGCGGCGAGCTCGGATAGCAGCGGCGAAAAAGTGGACGGAGGCGACAGCAGCAGCGGCCCCGCGTCGATTCCTTGGGGGGAGAGGACGAGGGCGTCGCGACGGAGCGTTCGGTGGTCCTAGCTTGGCTCGGGAGCTCCTTAGTCGCCGGCGATGCGAAGGCGAAGCTCGGCCTTGGGTGCGGCCATGGCGCGGTTCGGGGAGAAAAGGGGAGCGAGGCCGAGGGGATAGGGAGCAGGTGGGGGCCTCGGGTGCTCTTCTTCGCAGGAGAGGCAGGGCAGGGGGCCCGGGCGCGGCATCGCGGCGTGGCCATGGCGACGAGCTGTGCGGCCTGAGCCATGGCTCGGTCGCTACAGAGGTAGGTGGTGTTGGTTTTACGAATAGGTCCCTAGGAGTTTAGTTCTCTCACGGACAGGTCCTCTCAGAAATTACAAGGGGTCCTTTCTGCTTTTAACATCTGGACAGCAGCTTATTTGAATTAGAAGAGGCATTTGAACATTTTGTAAAAATGTAAGAAAAATCCAGTAGCCTCCCAATACAATATAGAGGCTCCCCAAATTTTGGTGTGGTCAACAAAAATGTTTTTGACAACATTTGTTCAGAGGTTTGAAAATGGGCATTTTACTAAATTTGAAATGTTGCTCCTTTCATAAATTGGTGCAAGTGCAAAAGTATTATTTGAACTGTGGAACCTCCTTGATAAATATGGATTTGATATTTGTATCCATGTTTATCAAAACAAGCACAATTTGTTTGCAAGTTTTGAATGCTCCCATTGATTTGGGATTTGTTATAGCAAGTTTTGGCATTTTGTTTTAAATGGTGCCAACACCATTTGTGTGTTGTTTAGCAAGTTAAAAGTGGATGCCATGATGCAATGCAACACAAAAGCGAAAATTTTATTCGGGTTTTTAGGTTTCCGAACTTTGGGCTGTTACAACTCTACCCTCCTTACAGGAATCTCGTCCCGAGATTCTAAGCGTAGGAAAGAGGGAAAGATTACGACGGTACTACACGATCTTCTCGCTTCAGGTGGCTGCCTTCTTGAAGAGGTTAACCAAAAGGCATCATGAAGATCTTCATCGGCTTCACTTCGAGGTCCTCATCCAACTACACCATAGGGAAGAAGGGAACTTTTCCGGAAGGATGGATCTTGGTGGATACACCACGACCAAGTACCTCCTAGTAGAACTTAGGATGTGATTTCCAGCATCCCTTGAATTGACAGTTAGGAGACACATGCGTTTGACGGGAGGTTGGTAAGAAGTTTCCGGTTGATAGGCAACTGTCTCTCAAAGATTCAGAATATGAACTTTGCACAAGGCCTTAAATTTCTGAGGGAGAGTGTTGAAACAAGATTCCAACAGTTGAAGAGTTAACTTGTACTAGTCGGCTTGAGTAGCACTTTCCTCACGGAGGAGCATTTCAGATCACATGAGAAGGATCATGAAGAGGGACCGAGAGAACTTTAGAAACTCCGGGAACGTTAGAATCAGGAACACTTCTTGATTTCTCCAGACATCGGGAACAAGCTTCTTCAGGATCACCAAACTATCGTTTCTGATTGAGAGTCAAACCTGGGAGGTGTAGAGATACTTCGGACTCAGCACCGGTAGGAATAGGAAGCTTTGCAATGCATACCAACGGAATACCATTGCTAGAAATCCCAAGAGTTGGACTACAGTGTCAAACTCCAAAGGAGGAACGAGATGGCGGAACTCGTGTATTAACAGCTTGTCAGGCGACAGCTGCCCTAATTTGGATACCTTGCAGCGAGACACGATTGAGTTCTTGATGGGAAACACCATAGAAGACGAAAAAGTTTCTCAGCCTTCTTCTCTTCCTGGAACAATTCAATCAACGGCCTGGATGCATAGATGAAATTCTCAAGGGATGGAGGTAACAACATACCATTCCGAGAATATTCTACACATGCTTGATCGAGTTGAATGATTCGGAGGAAACCAGACAATTCACTCAGATCCACGGCGACATCTTACAGCAATTGCACGTGAACCAGGGAAAGTCACTTCTAACTTCCAGAACATATACCTTGTGACTACACAAAGTTAGTTCCAACAATTTTCCAATGCTACACCCAGTATCCAGTATGAATCTCTCAAACATGGAGAAGATAAGAAGGTAGTTGATGGGCTCAACCACAAACTTATCCAGATACTCCAAGACGGTAGACTCATATTTCATCAGAACGAGGCATAAGTATTGGTCAGACTAACATCTTTCTAATCCGTTTAACCTACTGAATGTGTTAGTCTGAGTTTGATTTGACGATAGCCCAAATCAAATCAAAAATTTGTAGGATAGCATATCCACAAAGGAGATACCACCTTGCTTCAACACAGGAAGCTAGACATCCATTGAGAAGTGAACTATATCAGATAGAGCTTTGGTCTTTTAACTCTCCAAGTGGTTTAAGCTCACCCGAATAATTCAGGACGTCCAGCACGATATTCTTGGAGAAAGGAGTTGTTCAGAGAACCAGCTTACGCATAAGCTCAACATCACGGTCAGGTAACAACCTGGCGATACTTCTGGAAAGACCTCCGGAATATCACGATCCACATATAGGATATTACGACATAGAAGTGGATCTTTGAGTTCGAGAGAGGATCATGCCGTTCGGGGCACAAGGAGATGGTTTTGGGGGCTTCGGCGTGAACCTAGCTCTTTGACCGAGGGAGGGCACCGGAGAGAAAGAACTTGGCAACACAGTCAAACTCAGCTTATTGATCAGATAACCAATCATGCTGAGGGGGACAAGGAATGTCCTTGGATTTCAGCGCAGTAAGAACTGCTCGGGAATATCCGATAGCCACATCATTGCTCACGACTTATCATTCTCGAGTAACAAGTTACTTGGAGAACGGAGAGCAATTAAGTGTAAGAGCATCACTTCATCAAGAGGATCATGATACTTAGCTCGAGTGCACACTCTTTATACCAAGATATCGTGCTTCTCTAAGATGAAACAGAAACAGAGACTAATAAACCTCTTATTATGTGGAATACAAAACTTTGACCTAGCCCGAGAAGTGGACGAGGTACTGGAGTTTGTTTCTCCTAACAAGACGAAGGGGAGAGTGACTTGCATCAGAACCTACCAACGCACGATAAAACTTTACTGTCAAAAGACAGACAAGGTCGGAAAGCAAATCAGAGTAAGAAACATGCTCAGGATAATCCTAAGATGTTGAATATGCACCGGTTATTACTCAATTGTGATAACCATGCCCAAAAAGAAGAGATGCAGCAGAGTCACCAACAGAGATAGGAGACTTGCTACGAGAATCCTGGTCATAACCCAGATGATTCCAAGACAGAATCTCCAGCTATGGCAGAGTTAAAGTTACATAGCCATTCGAGGTGTGGGAAATTAAGGTTCAACCATTTACCACACAGACCACATAAAGGACTTGGGTTAAAGATCAGCATCATGTGCTACTAGCGAGAGTTAAGAAACACACTTAACACACTCTAGTTGGCACAATCCGGGACCTTATATTCAAGTCCTTGGTTAAAACCCGAAGAAAGGATTTAGAGATTAAACTTGATAGAATACAAGGGTCCGTAAACAACTGAGTTGATAGGAATTTTCGTCGTACCCCAGATGGTTTCTCGGCACATGAAGCTTCGGATTGTAGCGCGGTGGAAGCAACTGGGCACATAACACTAAAGGTCGGACCCCACCCACGTTTCTAATCATTTTGATGTAACAGACGAGGAGTAAAACCTTTTAAACTCAAATCGAGTAAGATTGCTCCGAGATTAGAGGGTAACCAGATAAGGAGTAAAAAGAATCCTAAGATGGTTTTCACAACTCATTTTTCGGTTAAAATATTTTCACAACCACTAGACAACGTCGACCAGTAGAAGGGTTTCCTACAGGCAGTACTGCTCTGATACCAACTTGTGGCGCCCTGACCCGACTGCTATACAGTGATGCTGTGTGTCACCGGTTAAGCGATACAACCGGAGGTTACGGGTTTACCAATCCCTGGCCAAAACCTTTGGCAGGCGTTGCTGGGTACACCTCACTCCAGACAACGCAACACCCCGATTGATGCCTCAACACAGGCACAACTATCAAAGCATAATAGTAAGATCAAGACTTGTGGAACAACTGGCACATCACAGGCTCTAACGACACAAAACACATATAGTTCAACTCTTATACAGAGAAAGATAGCAAATGACAACCAGAGGTCACAGACCCAACATTACATCAAGCGGAAGCAAATTAGGTTGTTCTAAACAACAAGATCCAACATGTGGCCTAAGAGCCTACGGATAAACATCACAACGCCAGCTGTTCCAGGATGTCCCAAGCTGCCACCTGGGAACCCCAGACTACTCGTCGACGTCCACAAAGAACCCACCGTCGAGATCGGTGAAGTCCTCCTCTGAAACAAAAGCAAAGACGTTGAGTTCGACGAACTCGCAAGATTAAGAGCTAATATATGCTCGATGATTAGCTTTCAAGGTTTAGGCTGTTTTGCATAAAGCTGATTTTATTTATGAAAACATAACTCCATGGCATCGACTAATCAGATTATTTTGAAAAGGGGTAAGAAGTAACTCCTTTATCTGAGATCACCCTTCTCAAACATCACCAACATCACCATTGTACCTGTTCATCAAAGGCACCTCCCCGAATCACCCTCGAGGAAGCTCACCTTGCATATGTGTGGTACCTCTAGTACCCAGTTTTTAATCATTCCGTTAAAGTTATTCTATGATCCTACCTTCACTTCCCAAGTTCGTCCATAACCGCGGACACGGCTTTTCGAAAAGATTTAACCCTGCAGGGGTGTACAATGTTTGCCACGCGTACCGTCCGGCCCATTACCTGATCATTAGCTCTCTTCCATGGAAAGCCGGCTGGGTGGGAGCGGTGTCGACTTCTCCCTCGTTAAGGACTAACCCAGGATCATCAGTGAGGACGAAGCACGGATCATCGACACCGTGCCCCGTGGCCACTCATTTTCCTAACACCACAATCCTCATCTCAGTTCATCCCACCATCATCACGCACGCGCAAATGGAAGCCCGAACTAGAGGACCCTGGCTAGCCCCCGCTCGAGTTATTTAGTCTATGAGGGTTCCTGCAAATGCATAGGCCTCACGCATGGTTGCATGCTCAGTCTTGGTTCAAGAGGTAAAGAACTCGCACCTAGGCGGCGAGAACGAGACAAAACACCACAACCACAGTGGCCTCTCATCCCCACCTTTAAGCATTATATTATCCGTCACCACAATTCTCCACCATCATCTCAACATTTCACACCTGTTTCCAACAACACATATATCCATCGTATAGCTATGCATATAACTAGGCATGGCTAAGCATCACATAGCATTTATAAGTAGCTCGGCCAACAACACAAACCTATGGTTAATAGGAGGGGAAACAGATAATGGCATAGGGAATTTATGCAACTATAGGATACTCTAATCCGACAAAAGTTGACATTTAGAACCGCATGCAATATTATAGTGGAGAAAATATTTGCGGAAACATAGGATAAGATATGCTCAGAGGGGGATTACGCTTGCCTTGTTGAGGGAGGTAGTCAAACTGCTCGTCGGAGTAATGATGCTCAACTCCGAACTCGTGATCTACCGAGAGCAAACAACACCGGAAAGCAAAACAACAATCAACACATGCAATTGTGCAATGCATACAAAAATGATGACATGACATTTTAGATGCACCCTAGAAGCATTGAACATGACCAACAAGTTAAATGGGGTCCCCATTATATTATTGCATTATTTGGAATAAACCCCATATTAAAACTTAGTGATTATAATTACTACTAGAGCACATTATTGTAATTGTGATCAATGATGCATGAAGATGAGGATTTTGGATCACTCAGGTTTTTCCGATCATTTTGGTATAAGGAACACAATTTTCTGAAGTCCGGATAACAAGTTATTATTTTTATTAACTTCTCTCTTTTAGTTATGTGCTTTTAATTTATTTAAATTTTGTCGAATCGATTCCTCGAACTCGGAAGCGAGGGAGGGATCGTGTGATTCAATGTGGTTCGATGTCCGGAGTTGCGCGAGAGAGTAGCGGGAACTCACGCGCAGACGGAGAGAAAACAGAAAAAACAGAAATCCTAAAAAAAAAGAAACGGCCAGCAGTTACAGAGCCCACCGGCCTCCTGACCGTCTGGGCCGGCTGGTGGGCCGGGCCGTGGCCCGAGGCGAACGGCCTCCTGGCCAGTTTAGGCCATCCCCAAGGCCGAGCAGCGAGCGGGCGACGAACGACGACGAACTCCGGCGTGGGCACGCGGCTACGGCGAGGGAAAGAGGAGGGGAAGGGCAAGGGGTGGTTCGGGGGCTCACCACGGACACGCTCGAAGCAACGGCGAGGCGCGGGGTGGCTAGAGGCGACGAACGCGTCCGTCGAAGCTCGGCGGCGAGCTCGGATAGCAGCGGCGAAAAAGTGGACGGCGGCGACAGCAGCAGTGGCCCCGCGTCGATTCCTTGGGGGGGAGGACGAGGGAGTCGCGGCGGAGCGTTCGGTGGTCCTAGCTTGGCTCGGAGCTCCTCAGTCGCCGGCGATGCGAAGGCGAAGCTCGGCCTTGGGTGCGGCCATGGCGCGGTTCGGGGGAGAAAAGGGGAGCGAGGCCGAGGGATAGGGAGCAGGTGGGGGCCTCGGGTGCTCTTCTTCGCAGGAGAGGCAGGGCAGGGGCCCGGGCGCGGCATCGCGGCGTGGCCATGGCGACGAGCTGTGCGGCCCGAGCCATGGCTCGGTCGCTACAGAGGTAGGTGGTGTTGGTTTTACGAATAGGCCCCTGGGAGTTTAGTTCTCTCACGGACAGGTCCTCTCAGAAATTACAAGCGGGTCCTTTCTGCTTTTAACATCTGGACAGCAGCTTATTTGAATTAGAAGAGGCATTTGAACATTTTGTAAAAATGTAAGAAAAATCCAGTAGCCTCCCAATACAATATAGAGGCTCCCCAAATTTTGGTGTGGCCAACAAAAATGTTTTTGACAACATTTGTTCAGAGGTTTGAAAATGGGCATTTTACTAAATTTGAAAATGTTGCTCCTTTCATAAATTGGTGCAAGTGCAAAAGTATTATTTGAACTCGTGGAACCTCCTTGATAAATATGGATTTGATATTTGTATCCATGTTTATCAAAACAAGCACAATTTGTTTGCAAGTTTTGAATGCTCCCATTGATTTGGGATTTGTTATAGCAAGTTTTGGCATTTTGTTTTAAATGGTGCCAACACCATTTGTGTGTTGTTTAGCAAGTTAAAAGTGGATGCCATGATGCAATGCAACACAAAAGCGAAAATTTTATTCGGGTTTTTAGGTTTCCGAACTTTGGGCTATTACAACTCCCCGTCTACAGCGGTACTTCGTGGACCCTAAGGAAGCAAAGCTCATGCAATGGCACGCGGAAAGGGAGAAACCCGAAGAAGATCCGGAGAAGGCCAAGGTGGTATGTCTAGATGAAAATGATGAGGTTGAAGCTTGCCCAATCAACATTGCTCCCAATGAGCTTGAACAAGCTCTCAATGGTCACATAGCTCTCGCCACAAGAGTGTTTTGGAATGACCCGGCAAGTGCTAAAGCTCGAGTGATCGAGAACAACTCAAGTGGGAAGAAAGAGCTATGCCTCAAGGACAAAGACTTGCTACAATTGTCATGACAAGAACCACTACATAAGAGAGTGTCCTTATGAGAACCGAGAGCAAAATGGTGGGAAGCTTGTCCCAAAGGACCACTCAAGGTTGATTCAAAAGAAGCCCGCAAGACCAAGAAGCCTTTCTTCAAGAAGGCACCAAGAATAGTGTTGGTGGCACAAGAAGAATATGCCTCAAGTGGTTCCGAAGATGAAGATGCACCTACTAAAGAGGTAGCCGCATTGGCTATTGTATCAACTTCATCATCTTCTCTCTTTGAATCCCCCAATGAAACTTCTCCACCAACAACGCTCGTTGCCTCATGGCTCATGTTCGAGGTATCATCTCTTCTCCCAAGACTATGCATGAAATGATGATCAATCTAGTCTTGTGATTAAGAAGGAACTTGTTGCTTTCGATACTTCATGACTAACTTGCAAGGTGAAGCTAAGGAACATGTTGAGTCTCTCATGAGACAACTATGTGCGGCCGAAGAACTTCTTGAAGAAAAGAGTAAGATTGAGAGAGAGGATTCTCTCACCATTGCTCTTGAATGCTTCCATAGCATCCTTGAATGCCTCTCTTGATGAAGAGAGTGAAGAAAGAAGTACTCTTGAGGAAAGACTTGATTCTCTTGATGCTAAAAATGATGATATCATTAATAAAATCATTAAGGATAGAGATCATGTCTTTGCTAAATATAAAGTGCTTAAAAAGGAGAAAGTTGAACTTGGGGTTGCTAATGCTAGACTTCTTGAGGATATGGAGAAGCTTGACAAGGCTCACAAGGCCTTGGAAACGACTCACTCTCTTCTAGTCAAGTCTCATGAGCAACTTCAAACTCAACTTTCTAAATCTAGTTCAACTAGCATATCTATTCTTCCTCGTGTTCATGAAAATGTTATTGAAGAAAATGCTAGGTTGAAGGTGATCTTGCCAAGGCCACTAGTGCCAAGACCTCTATTCCCAAAGGTAAAGATAAGGGTATTGCTTATTTGTTTGAGCAAAAACCACACAAAGGGAAGGAGGGTCTTGGTTATGTAGCCGAGGCAAAGAAGAAAGTGAGCAACAACAAGAAGATCAAGACCAAGCCCGCACAAGCCAAGACTTCCATTGCGGGTGGTAGTGCCACAAGGGGCAAGACCACTCGTAGTGACTTTGCGGGGCATAACAATCCCAACTATATTCTTTATGTTGATTATTATGGGGATGTTTATGCAAATATGTTGGTCCTATGATGGTTACATTGATTACTCTATTTGGGTTCCTAAGACCCTTGTTGCTAACCAAAAGGGACCCATTGAGAAATGGGTACCTAAATCCAAGCAATGATTCTTGTAGGACTATGCTTCCGGTGGTCTAAATGGGTGGTTGATAGTGGATGCACTAGTCATATGACCGGAAGCAAGGAGATTATGACGGAGTTGAGACCAAATCTAAATCACTCAACCGTCTCTTATGGTGACAAGTCAAAAGCCGAGGTAAAGAGTCTTGGCAAGGTGGTAGTTGCAAGGGATATCACCCTTGTAAATGTCATGCTTGTTGAGTCTCTAGGTTACAATCTTATGTCCGTTCGTGCTCTTAATAAGATGAACTTTGATGTCCATTTTACTATTGATATGGTGGTACTCTTGAGGAGCAAGACTCTAAAGGTCATGTTCGTTGGGTATGTTGAAAATGAGTTGTTTGTGGTGGACTTTTCGGGGTCAACCAACACTCAAGCAATATGCTTATTCGGAAAGGCCGACGTGGGGTGGTTGTGGCATCGCCGCTTGTCCCATGTCAACATGAGAACTTTGCAAAGTCTTCACAAGGGTGGCCACATTCTTGGACTAAAAGAGATGTTTCTTTTTCTAGAGATCGTCTTTGTAGGGCTTGTGTTGAAGGAAAGATGCATGATTCTCCCCACCCAAGCAACACCATCATCTCATCAAAGAGGATATTGGAACTTCTTCATGTTGATCTCTTTGGTGCCGTACCTCAACCGAGTCTTGGTGGGAAGAAGTATTGTTTGGTGATTGTTGATGACTATTCAAGATTTACTTGGGTTTTCTTCTTCAAGACGAAGGATGAAACTCAACAAACCGTCATCGACTTCTCCAATGAAGTTCAACGTCAACACAATGTTCCCATATTGGCCATTAGAAGTGACAATGGCTCCGAGTTCAAGAACTACACCTTGAATGAGTTTCTTAGTGAAGAGGGAATTCGTCATCAATATTCCGCTGCGTATACCCCTCAACAAAATGGTGTAGCCGAGAGAAGAACCGGACTCTTATGGATATGGCAAGGTCCATGTTGGCGGAGTTTAAGTCTCCACTCTTCTTGTGGGCCGAAGCCATCTCCACGGCGTGTCACTCCTCCAACCGGTTATTCTTTCGCAAAGGAAAGAAGGAAACTCATATGAAATGCTTACCGGCAACAAGCCCAATGTCTCCTACTACCGTGTGTTTGGTTGTAAGTGTTTCTACAAAATCAAAGGTGTTCATTTATCTAAATTTGAAGCTAAAGCTTTAGAGGGTGTTTTGTTGGGTACGGTGCGAACTCTCACACTTATAGAGTCTACGACAAATCCTTAGGGAGAGTTGTGGAATCTTGTAGTGTGAGGTTCGATGAGAATGACGGCTCCCAAGTGGCGCAATTTCATGTTTGTGATGTAGATAATGAGGAACCTCAAGATGCAATAAGAAGAATGGGGGTTGGTTTCTATCGCCCCATCGAAGTCCATCATGAGCCTCCTCAAGCAAGTCCAAGCTCCACTCAAGTGGAGACTCCATCATCACAAGTTGAAGGGCACCTTCTATGGAAGCAAATGATGCACCTACCCAAGAACAAGTTCAAGACCCTCCTCAAGTTGACCAAGAGGCTATGCAAGAACCAAGTTCTCCTATTGTCAACACTAGCCAAGGTCAAGACCAAGATCAACCATCTCCTATTATTGAAGATGTGCATCAAGATGATCAAGGTCACCACTCCGGTCAAGACGGGGACTCAAATGATCAAGATGATCAAGCGATAATTCCTCGCAACAATGAGGATATCGAAACCCGTCGTGTAGCAAGAGTGAAGAACTTGAAAGGAAACAACATTTCTTGAAGCTATTATTGTGATGCAAAGAGCAAGGTCACCACAAGAGGTCAATTGGCAAGCTTTAGTGAACATCATGCTCATATCTCTATGGTGGAACCAAAGAAAGTCTTTGAAGCTCTTGAAGATCCGGATTGGTTGGAAGCCATGCATGAAGAGCTCAACAACTTCAAGCGCAACAAAGTGTGGAATCTAGTGGAGAAGCCAAAAGATTGCCTCAATGTTATAGGCACCAAGTGGATATTCAAGAACAAGCAAGATGAGCATGGAATGGTTGTGAGGAACAAGGCAAGATTGGTAGCTCAAGGGTACTCTCAAGTTGAAGGCATTGATTTTGGAGAGACCTATGCTCCCGTGGCTCGCCTTGAGTCCATCCGTATCCTTCTTGCATATGCATCACATCACAATTTCAAATTGCAACAAATGGATGTGAAAAGTGCCTTTCTTAATGGTCCTTTAAAGGAGTTGGTATATGTTAAGCAACCTCCGGGATTTGAGGATCCACACTTCCCTAACCATGTCTACAAGCTTGATAAGGCGCTCTATGGTCTCAAACAAGCACCTCGTGCTTGGTATGAGCACCTAAGAGAGCTATTGGTAGACCGTGGCTTTGAAGTGGGGCAAATCGATCCCACTCTTTTTACCAAGAGGGTTAAAGGGGAGCTTTTCATATGCCAACTTTATGTTGATGATATCATATTTGGCTCATCTAACAAAGCTTTTAATGATGAATTTTCAAAGCTTATGACCGATAGGTTCGAGATGTCCATGATGGGAGAGTTGAAGTTCTTCCTTGGTTTTGAGATCAAGCAATTGAGTGGAGGGACTTTCATCTCTCAAGCCAAATATATCCAAGACATGCTCAAGAGGTTCAAGATGCAAGATGCTAAAGAGAAGAGTTTCCTATGGACACCAAATGTCATCTTGAACTTGTCCAAAGGGTAAAGATGTCGATCAAAAACTCTATCGCTCTATGATTGGTTCTTTGCTTTATCTTTGTGCATCTAGACCCGATATTGTGTTGAGTGTAGGAGTGTGTGCAAGGTACCAAGCGGCTCCCAAAGAAAGCCACTTAATTGCGGTTCGAATCTTCGATATTTGGTTCATACCCCAAGGTTTGGTTTGTGGTATCCTAAAGGCTCAACATTCTCTCTTGCCGGTTACACGGATTCGGATTGGGCCGGTTGCAAGGATGATAGGAAATCAACTTCCGGGGCATGCCAATTCCTTGGTAGGTCCTTGGTGAGTTGGTCTTCTAAGAAGCAAAATTGCATATCTCTCTCCACCACCGAAGCCGAGTATGTGGCGGCCGCTAGTTGTTGCACTCAATTGTTATGGATGAGGCAAACTTTAAAGGAATAC
This sequence comes from Poa pratensis, assembly GCA_947311845.1. Taxonomy (NCBI): domain Eukaryota; kingdom Viridiplantae; phylum Streptophyta; class Magnoliopsida; order Poales; family Poaceae; genus Poa; species Poa pratensis. Next base: position 80,635,028 of record CAMZMU010000052.1, on the reverse strand, counting down.
GGTGTCCATTGTGACAAAGTGCCTCTTTTATGTGACAATGAAAGTGCTATCAAGATTGGTCACAACCCGGTGGAGCACTCAAGAACGAAGCATATTGAGATTCGTTATCATTTCATTCGTGATCACATCAACCGGGGTGACATTGAGCTTGGCTATATTCCCACGAAGATCCAACTTGCCGATATGTTCACGAAGCCACTTGATGAAGCAAGGTTCACTTATTTGAGGCATGAGCTAAATATCGTAGATTCGGGGAGCGGTTGACTATCTTGCATACACACCTATATCTTAGCTATATTTGGTTTAGGTGTAGGCATGGACATAGGGGGAGTGCGGTCCTAATCCATTGGACTATCCCTCCCCCCATTATGCCGATAGTAAGAACTCATTTTGTCTCTATATTGTTCATTTTATGAATTGTGAGCTTAAATGACGAGTAGTGGCGGTGAACCCAAGATATATCTTCGCGGTGTCACACCACATACACTCATACATGGTGGCCTAGGCCACCGACATCTTCTTTGTGAAGATTTGATCTTTTTGGAGCTTTATGGCCTTTTTGCCTATCCGTTGGTCTTTATGGAAAACACACTCAAATGATGATTCTTATTTGATTTTTGTGCTTCTTACCAAGTTTGAGTGTGAAGTACCATCTCCAGTGACTTTGTGTCTTATCCCAGGCCTATCTTATCTAAAAACTTGCTCCTCTTGCACCTTTCATGTCCAACAACAAAAACTGGCATTTTTAGTCGGTGGGGCCGGATAATCCGGTCCATAGGGCCGGATAATCCGGTCTGACTGAAGTCTCACCCTAAATCCCGGAATCTCTGGCTTAGGCCGGATACTCCGGTGTGTTTAGGCCGGAGACTCCGGTCTCGGCAGTTCGCAGGGATCCAAAAGGGGATCGGGGTGGGAGTTGACTTCACAACTCCCCACACCCCCGACCCCCATCCTCTCCCCTGCCGCCGCGCCTCGAAGTGCTGCTCCGGCTGCTCCCCGCCGCCGGAATCCGCCGTGCCTTCGGCCTCCTCCACCTCACCAACGTAGGGGATCTTCCTCTCCTCCGTTTGGGCTGCACCATGAACAAAAAGGTACATCACTCTCTCTCCCTAGGTTTTCATCCTAGATCTAGGTTTGGAGAGTAGTTCCCCTAGTTTTTCTTGGTGTAGAACCTTTTAGATGGCAAGGTGTATCCTAGAAGTAACCCTAAAATTCTCAGCACAAAGTTCTTCGAACTAAATCGAGGTTTCCCCTCTCAGGGCCGGAGACTCTGGTCTTCCAGGCCGGATACTCCGACCCCTGAGGCCGGAAACTCCGGTGTAGATCAAGAATTTTGTGCCCATAATTTTTTGGTTACTTCTCCTTTTGTTCCTGGACATGCAAGCTTATCCCCATGCTTTTCTCCTACTCTGTTTCTCACAGGTGTTCAGAGGACAAAGTCTTCCATCAAACATCCTCACAAGGTTTCAAGGAAAGATCGTACTCAAACAAGGGACAAGCTGTTGTTTGATAGCAGCGCTGGACGCCTGCGTCAGCAGAGTGCCATGGATGAGGAAGCCACAAGACATGCTGCCCTAGGTGGGTTTGATGATGAAGAAGAGGCCGAGAGAGCCCATTTTGATTCCTTGACCACAGTTTTGGGTATGGGGAAGCTTGAGTTCCGTCGGATGAGGTCACAGCCTTTCTATGACTTGCTGCCCAATGATGTCTACACACGCTTCTATTCTTGTAGACAGTGTTGGCCTCCAAGAGCAGAGGTTTGTAGAACAGCAGCAAGTTTCCCTTAAGTGAATCACCCAAGGTTTATCGAACTCAGGGAGGTAGAGGTCAAAGATATCCCTCTCAAGCAACCCTGCAATTAATATATAAGAAGTCTCTTGTGTCCCCAACACACCTAATACACTTGTCAGATGTATAGGTGCACTAGTTTGGCGAAGAGATAGTGAAATACAAGTAATATGGATGATATAAGTAGTAATTGCAATCTGAAATAAAAATGGCAGCAAACAAACATGTAAGAGAACTTGTTGTAAACGGTGTTTCAATGCTTAGAAACAAGGCCTAGGGATCATACTTTCATTAGTGGACACTCTCAACAATGAAATCATAATTAAATACATAAATATCTTCTCTTCACTATGCTACTCTGAACCACACTCCGGTTGGATAACGAACACCAATTCATTGCTTAGGGCTGCAAAAGCACACCTCAAAGTCTGAGTAAACAAACACCACAATTTCATGGAGACATCCAACTCAAATTATAACTCATGATAAGTTTATGCAAACTTTAGCCTAAGAGCCACACACGGTGCGCACACTGTCATCTTCACACCGTGGGACAAGGTGACTCCGGAGATCACATTAATAAAATCACTTGAGTAGCATAATAGATGAAGAGTAACATCTACTTATTCAACTAGATTACAAAGCTCATGATCACATAAAGATCACACCATGGGAGAGAGATAAACCACATAGCTACCGGTAGAGCCCTCAGCCTCGGGGAGAACTACTCACACATGGTCATGGTGAGCACGCTTGATGGAGAGGTTGATGAAGAGGTGCAGCCCGGAGAGGAGACGGCGGCCCGCAGCGGCGGCGGCTCTTGGCGGCGGCGTCTGCAACCCACGGCAGCGGCGGCAGCGGCCTTTGGCGGCGGCTGCCCTTGATGATGAAGATGGCGGTGGCGTCGATGGAGATGGCTTCAGGGGCAATTCCCCGTCCCGGCAGCGTGCCGGAACAGAGACTTCTGTCCCCCGAAACTTGTTCTGGATGGCGGCGGAGCTACGGGTGGAATTTGGTAAAATTCTTCGGGGTTAGGGTTTTTATGACGGGGGCAATATATAGTCCGAAGGGCGGCCCGAGGGGACGCCCGAGGCGGCCTCATCATGCCGCGGCGCGGTGAGAAGAAAATCTTCTGGTCTGTGCCCTAGCGTGGTTCGGGGTCTTCTGGGCCTCTTCTGGAGCTGTCCTTTTGGTCCATGCAGTCTATTGGCATTTTAGAATTTCTAGAATTTTTCCAGATTTTTCTGAGCACTTTCATTTTTTGACCTTTTCTGCAATGCACAAACAAAATAAACAGGAACTGGCACTGTGGCATCTTGTTAATAGGTTAGTCCAATAAATGTCATAATATGATACAAAGTGCATATAAAACATGTGACATTGATATAAAACAAGCATGAAATATCAGAAATTATAGATACGTTTGAGACGTATCAAGCATCCCCAAGCTTAGTTCTACTCGTCCTCGAGTAGGTAAAACGATAACAATAAAATAATTTCTGAGGAGACATGCTTTCACACAGTCATGAATGAAGTGACTCAAGGCAATGGTCTATAGTTTGCTAACAAATAGATAAGGAGCAAACAACTTAATCATATAAGTAAAAACTTTTCATGAATAGTACTTTCAAGACAAGCATCAAAAAGTTTTGCATAAGCGTTAACTCATAAAGCAATAGATTCTAAGTAAAAGACATTGAAGCAACACATTGGAAGATTTAAGTTTCAGCAATTGCTTTCAACTTTCAACATGTAAATCTCATGGATAATTGTCAATACAAAGTAATATAACAAGTGCAATAAGCAAGCATATAAGAATTGATGCACACAAAGTTGACACAAGTGTTTGCTTCTGAGATAGAAAGGAGTATGTAAACTGACTCAACATAAAAGTAAAAGAAAGGCCCTTCGCAGAGGGAAGTAGGGATTAAATCATGTGCTAGAGCTTTTTAAGTTTTTGAAATCATATAGAGAGCATAAAGTAAGTTTTTGAGAGGTGTTTGTTGTTGTCAACGAATGGTAGTGGGCACTCTATCCCCCTTGTCACCCAGACTTTTAAGAGCGGCTCCCATGAAGGACGTTATTTCTACCCAAGGTAGATCATTCCTCTTCTCTTTTGTTTACACATGCATATTTATAAATTGGTATGACACTCCTCCCAACCTTTGCTTACACAAGCCATGGCTAACCGAATCCTCGGGTGCCTTCCAACAATCACATACCATGCATGGAGGAGTGCCTATTTGATAATGTTTAACACTTCCCAGTCTTTTGCTAGCCTCCACTTGTACTGAGCGGGAATGCTGCTCGTGCTTCCAAATCCCTGAAACCAAGTTATTCCAAAGAGTCCACTATAAATTCATATGCATGGCATTTCAAACCATTCAAGTAAATTTTCATGTGCTACCTTTAAAACCTTCAAATTACTTCTCATTTTGTGACACTGTTTCTAGCTCATGAGGAAGTAGTAGTTGGGTTTATTATCTTCCATACTAAATTAAGTACCTCGACTTGCATGCTTCATCTGCTTGTCACTAATTTTGCAAAGAGCTGGTTAGACCATTATAACATCAAAAAGCTAAACAAATAAAATAGGTACTCCTCCATGGTATGTGATTGTTGGAAGGCACCCGAGGATTCGGTTAGCCATGGCTTGTGTAAGCAAAGGTTGGGAGGAGTATCAAACTATATATAAAGTGCATGCAATAAATGCCTAATATCAACATATCGGAACCGCTCTGAACTTGTTTAGTATGGAAGATAACAAGAACTCTATTGCCATTCGTTGACAGAAACAACCACCTCCAAAAATAATTTTACTTCTGTTATTAAAAAAATAAAAAGCTCTAGCACATGTTAATCCCTGCTTCCCTCTGCGAAGGGCCAATCTTTTACTTTTATGTTGAGTCACCATCCTTTCTTTGAGCACCATCTCGAGAGCATAACTGTCATTCTTAGTGTAATGTGCTTGTCCCAGAATGCGGTTAACTGTGGTATAACTTTGATGCTTTTATCTTTGATATTCATACTTCTAGTCTTCACTTGAACTTTAGAGGTGCCTTGGCATTTATGTTTTGCTCCACAATTAAGGGCAAGCGAGATCTTGTTGATGTTTATAAATTTCATATTATGAACTCTTAGTTGGTTGATACTTTTCATTAGGTAACATGATTGCTAAGTTTTATTATACATACATCATGCAATTGTTAAAGACCTGATCATAGCATTTACAATCAAAAATTATTTTGTTATCATTTACCTACTCGAGGACGAGCAGGAATTAAGCTTGGGGATGTTGATACGTCCAAAAGTATCTATAATTTTTGATTGTTTCATGTTAATATTATGCCTTTGGCACTTGTTTTTATATTAAGTTTATGATTTATTTGGACTAACCTATTAATAGTTGCAAAAGGGCACAATGTTCTTGTTTTACACTTGGATGTGTAGGAATCTATTATATAATTAAAACACAAGACAATCAATGGTTCAGATTAAGCACGTAAAAGCGAACGTCCCAGATTTAAAGAGCTATCGGAGAGAGGAAAAAAAAAGACTTGCATCGATTATTTAAGAAAGGCGGCCGACCTTATACGGCAAAAGTGGGAGACGTGCGCAAGCAGGATTAGTTCGTCGAACAAGGTTTGGCTTGCACACGGCTCTGACTAAAAGAATCATGAGCTCTTCACGTTGTAGTAGAAAAGCAGCTTGATCGGACTCGAATTAATAGGACAGATTACGTATCAAGTGCTATCCATCTAGCATGGTCACGTTGAATAGTCATGTTCGTATTGGAATAGGAGCCCTCGGCACATAAAGTATAGCGATCGCAAACATGAGATCTGGTCGCACAGATCGACCAAACGATCATGGAGGTGGGAGGCCTTCCGGCGTGTGATGCCACCGCTTCCCCTACGCCATGCCCCATCTAGCAGTTGTAGCAGCTTCTTCGTCTTCACGGCGCATGCCATGAGCAGGTTGCGATTGCTCTCCGGGACAGGTTGCGATTGCTCTCCTAGGCAATCAAGGAACCACCGTCCGGCACTCCGGCTGTTGATTGCTCTAGCTTCAAGACGGCCGTCCGGTGGAATTGAAGATGGCAGTGTTCCTGCCCAGCATAGCTGCAGATTTATCCTATCCAAGGCAAGAACGCCCGATCCAATATATCTACCGTGCCTTGCACAATACCTGGGGACTAACTGCTCGGCTCGATCTGATGGAGATCCTCGATTCTAGTCTCGAGCGGCGGCGGCCATGCACAGCAAAGAGCAGGATCAGAATATCAGATTGCCGATCAGGACTTTGGACCAGGAAGATGTTCACGCGGATCGCCGGAACCTGCACGTCGACACGCCACGAACGGCCGGACCTGCATGCTCAGCCGGCAGACGTCACAACTTACAAAGGCATGCTGTGGCAAGCCGCCGACTCAGTTTGGAGGTGTGCGATCGCTCGCCGGCGCAAACTATTGGCGTGCCTTGCCTGCCGGGGATTTTTGAACACGATGGAGAATACGATCTTGAAGTGCTGGATGACAGATGCGGGCCGTGACATCTGTCCGGCGTTTGAGTCGATCCACCACCAAGCGCATCACTGCAGATACTCCCAGGTTGTGTACGTGGACGCAAACTAGGCATGCAATCTGAAGCTATCAGCTCCACCATCTCTCAGTTCGTGGAGCCTGTGCTCGCGTCCACGGCAGCGAAGGAACCATCAGCTTGCTTTGCTGCATGTACGTTGCATCTCTGGAAAGCAATGAACGATCGGATGTTTAATCAGAAGGACACATCAGGGCCACAACTGCTCAGCAGTATCGGACAAGAGTTTCACGTCTGGAGCACTAGAGCTAAGTCTGAGGAAGTGCAGATTCAGGTATGAGCTGATCAGCTGCTAAACTAGAGTTGTTATTTTATAGCTTTTTGTCCACTTTCTCCATGTTAAGCATAACAAACTATACACATAGGAGTCATGACAAATCTAAGCAAAGCCATGGAATTTGAAGAGTAGGCCATACCAGCCACCGATTTTTACAATGGTGTTGTGTCATGCTGAGTAGTACGTGATGCTGCCCGAAATGAAGCTATGCGAGTAGAGTACGTAGTATATGCATGTCGAACCAAATCTTTTTTGTGATGGCTTTTTAATATTTCAATCCACTTGCAGTGTCACTACAAGCCCTGCAAAATAATGTTTAATGAAATCAACTATGTATATATCATTGGATATTAATCAATTGATCATGGATAGACTAAAACTAGCTACACCTAAGTTTTAGTAGGTATAGATTATGAGTTATAAATAAATATAAGATTGGATTTTATTTCATGAAAATGTAAGAATATATTTTGTAAAATAGAACACTGAATAAGCTAATTTGTTGGCTATAAACAATAAATCACGACCAAACAACATTGGCATGCATGTTTAGCAGTCACTTTTGAATGATATATACTCCCTCTGCTCCTAGATGTAGGGCAGTTCGCCCTTTGCCCGGCGGCCGGCGACCACGAGGGCATGAGAATAGATGCCGACCCCCCCCCCCCCCCCCCCCCCCCCCACACACACACACACATCCTTATGCAGACGGTAATCATTCATCTAGCTATTTCTTTTGTCGACACCCTGGGTAGCAAGGTCTACGACAAGCTTAATATTGATCTGGTCAGAACTATATTGATCCGGTCACAACTCAGAAGTCACCGGGCAAAGAACAAGGAGACAGTTACGATGAGGGCAAGCCGGACTATAGCGGCAAATATAGTAGCACAACATTAGTTGGCGACCCTGCAACGCTCGATGTCCATTATTTGGGCTCGGATTATTTTTCGATTATACATTTGAGGTCCAATCCATAATGTATAAAATAAAGTTCTAACAGATCCTCACTTCCTCAAGGCATGATCATGTTCTCTTCTTCAGCCAAGACATGCAAGAGGCACTAGATGCATCGCCTATACTGTAGTTTAAGGAAACACCACCATGACTATGAAGAAACTGGCGAGCTGACCATAATATGACAATCATGCAACATTAGAATTACTGTGTATATGGTACAAGGGCACAGAAGGTGAAAATATCATCACAGAGTTGCTATAATGAATTTGGAAAGGATCAATGCTCTACAAGAACAGTTTGAGAAAGAGCAACAAGTCTCAGGTATGACAATAGCTGTATTTCCAAGTCATACTATTGTGTTCCAAATTATTTATCTTTCTATTTGAACATGTTAACTTTCAGCTTATAGTATGTGGCCTCCTTGCAGATTTTAATAATTTATGCTTTGGTGCATTCAGTTTCTATTGTTTCTCTTTTCGTTTGATCGAATTGGCCACTAAAGTTCTTTACATTACATGAAGGATGGAGTAATAATACCGATATTTGTACTGCTGGAACTTTGTTGTGTCTCTTATTGCAAGCTTGCTCCCTGTTCTCTTCTTGGCATCAATTGACCCCATTGTATAAAAGTAGAAAATCTATTAACCCGTAATGCATTCATGATGTAAATTTGTGTCCCGACATTTGCAGGTTGTAGTTACTCAAACACCAACTTTGTATGTGTTTTGTCATTATTTGTTTTGGATTTACCTGAAGCCTCAATGTTTTGTAACCACGTACACTTGCATGGTCGTATTTGGAAAATGTCAGGAAACAAACTTAATTGATTTGAAAAACATCAACACGAGGGAACTTACAATGCTCTATAGAATACATTCATATTTATCAAGTCGTACTTATAGTGGTTATTTAGTTTATTTTTGCATTTGTCCAGGTATATAAGTCATTGTCCAGGTACATAAGTCACTCACAGAAGTTTATGAAAGGTAGAAGGCACTCCAACATGGATGCTCTGAAAAGTAACACATCTAGACATCTTATGTGTATAACAGGCAATTCTCGCAATATGCTCTTTATCTGATATATGTGATTTACATTTCCCAACTTATATGTGGGTTCAGACTTCTCCCTCATTCGTCTCAAGTAACAAATTTCAGATGTTGAGATTGTCCTCTGAATAATTTCACCAACATTGTAATAAGGTCAGATTCCATGGATTCACTTATAGACTTATTACCCATTTATACTGTTAAATATTTTCATCCTCCATCCCATAGCTAACAGTGTTTGTTCCTTATATTTCAGTGTGATACTTTTTATAATTGTTTGAGCCCGTATCTTGCATTGCACCGTCAGTTCATCTTTATTGTAGAGTTTTCCCTGCCTATTTTTCATCGATTGATTGTCGTGGATAATTTTGCACGCTACTATGCAGCCACCCATATATGTGCAGCCCCACCTCCTGATATGAAGGATTTGTTAGGTATAGTCTGCATTCAAGGGGATTGATTGATTAATAGCTACCAGTTCTCCGACAGATTGCCGCTGCTTTTCACCTTGATGTCTGGTCTAAGCTAGCTTGCAACCATGCATTAAGTAAATATAACCATGCAAATATGCGGGTTACATTACGTAAATATTTAAAAATCAAGTCTATATATAATATCATATGATTTTTCACCAATTTTTAATCTTTGGCAGTGACGTGTGCACATATATTTAAAACATGCCATTGCGTGCCGCCCTATGGCAATTTCTTACTCAACGTTCGCCAGTGTTTTATCAACTAGCCGCGCAATTGCGCGGGCCACCCAGCTAGTTATCAAGAATACAAGAGGAAACCTTGTTGGAGTCGAATTGGAACTTTGCTGAAATCTGTCCCAGAACTATTTTCTGAGTTTGCCAGTTTGACCCTCGAAGATGACATCAAATGGAGACCTCGCTGTTACAAAAGTTGTCAGAAATTTCCATACGAAGAGTTTGAGCCCGAGATCAGCCCAATCGGAGTTCGGATGTGACCTGTAGGCCCAATATGGTGGAACCCTAAAAGGGGTGACGGAAATCCGAAAAGATATATAAAGGGAGGAAACCAAACTCGTGGAGGACACCCTATACCCACGAATTTCCAGCCACCAAAGCCACATTTTAGCCTCCCCCATGGATCCCATCTCCATGGGGGATGGCTTCCAAGAAGCCAAGGAAGGAGGGAGGCGGGGAAGGAGCCCCTCGCGCCGCCGCCGCCGCCCTGCGCTCCTCGCTGTCCTCTCCGCCATCTTCACCGCCATCTCCATCACCATCTCCTCCTTGTATTCAGTGGTTCATCCTCCCACAAACCTCTGTACCGTCCTATGTAAACATGGTGTTTGATGCTATAATATTTATCCTATGATCTATGACATGTTTGTGTAGTTTATTTGTCTTTTGATTGCTTTGTTGAATGTCTATGGTTCATTAGAGTTGTATTTTGATATGGTACTGTCCTTTGGTGTCCATTATATTTGTGCACGCATGGATCAACACCCTAGGGTTAGTAGTATGTGCAAAGGAAGGGGGGTAGTCCTGCCGGAGTGACAGAAACCTGAGGGCTCAAACCGGTTTGTTGCATGTATGGGAGTAAGAGGACCATGAACTTAAGGCTATGGTTGGGGAAACCTTAATGCATTGTTAGTATTTACGGATGTTTGCTAACAATCCAATCATATAGTACTTGTAATCCCAAATAGTAGAGTGCATGTATATTTAGCCTCTCCCACATAGAAAACTGCATCGAAGACAATGAACCTGATATCTTGACTAATTAATCTTGGACAAAGCCATCACAATTACCACCACTTTTCCACACTCATGGTACTGTTAGTATATGGTTACTTAGTGTACTTTATTGCTGCAGCACTAACTTTTACTTTCTTGTATTTATTATCCTGCAAAACTATCTCTTATACCTGTATTGCTACCGTAGTTTTATTTCCTAGATAATGCAAACGTTTAGTGTGCGTAGAGTTGTATCAGTGGTTGATAGAACTTGAGAGAATACTTATCCTACCTGTAGCTCCTCGTTGGGTTCGAATTCTTACTTATCGAAAAGGCTACATGCGATTCCCTATACTTGTGGGTTATCAATGGACACAAATGGCATGGGTTTTAGCTCAAGGTTTGGATGCACGAGAAGCATTCCCTCTCAATACAGAGTTTAGGCTAGTAAGGTTGTTTGAAGCAAACACAGGATATCAACTGGCACAGCAAGACTTACATAAAAACATATTGCAAGCATTATAAGACTCTACACTGTCTTCCTTGTTACTCAAACACTTTTACTAGAAAATATCTAGACCTTAGAGATATCAAACATGCAAACCAAATTTCAACAAGCTCTACGGTAGTTCTCCACTAATAGGTTTTAACTACATGATGCAACAGGTTAAACATGATCTACTTGAGAGCTCAAAACAATTGCAAAGCATCAAATTATCCAAGACAATGATCTACAAGAATGAGTATGTCTTTTCAATATACCATCTACCACATGTAGCATTTTCTGTTTCCAACCAAACACCAATCAACTTATTTCAACACAAACTTTCCAAATAATACAACAATGAAACAAGAGAGTACTTCTCTACAAGAACTAACAGCTCTGAACAAGAGATGCATGAAAAACAGGAGCTAAAAGTATTGCAGTAGTTGGTCAAGAATATTCAACAAATATAAGTGAAGAATACGAGTATTCACATGAAAAAGCGGAGCGTGTCTCTCTCCCACACAAGAATGCTAGGATCCAATTTATTCAGAAGATTAAAATAACAAAGCAAAAATAAAGCACACAGACGCTCCAAGTAAAGCACATAAGATGTGAAAGAATTAAAATATAGTTTCACTAGAGATGACCTGATAAGTTGTTGATGAAGAAGGGTATGCCTTGGGCATCCCCAAGCTTAGACGCTTGAGTCTTCTTAAAGTATGCTTGGGTGACGCACGGGGGCATCCCCAAGCTTAGGCTTTTCACTCTTCTTGATCATATCATATCACCCTCCTCTCTTGATCCTTGAAAACTTCCTTCACACCAAACTCAAAGTAATTCTCATTAGAGGGTTAGTGCATAATCAAAAATTCACATGTTCTGTGTGGACACAATCATCTCCAATACTTCTGGACATTAGCTACAGCCACTGATGTTTTGTCGAGCAAAGAAATCCACTCAAATATAGTAAAAAGAGAGAATGCAAAATAAAAGGCAGAATCTGTCAAAAACAGAACAGTCTGTAAAGACGAATTTTTTCGAGCCACTTAAGTTGCTCAGATCAGAAAACTTAAAACTAATGAAAGTTGCGTACATATCTAAGGATCACGCGTGAATTTGTTCAGAATTTTTCAATTTTTCTGGAGTGCGTACAACTCAAAATGGTGGACAGCAAAAATCTGTCTCTGCGCAGAAATCCAAATCTAACATCAACTCTCTATTAGAGACTTTACTTGGCACAACAATGCAATAAAATAAAGATACAAAGGAATTGTCACAGAAGTAAGTAAGCTCCAAGACTCAAAAAGCAAAGAAAATTTTCAGAAATAAAACAATGGGTTGTCTCCCAAGAGCGCTTTTCTTTAAAGCCTTTTAGCTAGTCATGATAATTTTGATGATGCTCTCATATGTATAAGAGTTGAATATAGAAGAGCATCAAAAAGCAAATATCAAACACATTTAAGTCTAACCCACTTCCTATGCAAAGGAATCTTGTAGGAAAATAAATCAATGAAGCACAAAGTGACTAGCATAGGAAGGCAAAACAATTGTAACTTCAAAACTTTCAACATAAAGAGAGGAAATTTAATAACATGAAGATTTCTATAACCATATTTTCCTCTCTCAAAAGAATTGTCAGTAGCATCATGAATAAACTCAACAATATAGCTATCACATAGAGCATTCTTATCATGATCCACATGCATACAAGTATCATTACTCTCCACATAAGCATAAACAATATCATTAGTAATAGTGAGAGTAAAAGTATCACATCCATCATTGTAATCGTCATAAATAGGAGGCATAGAATAATCAAAATGATTTTTATCCTCAATAGTAGATGGGCTGAAAATATCATATCCATCATTGTAAACATCATATATAGGAGGCATATCATAATCAACATAAACTATATCCTCAATAGTAGGTGGGCTGAAAACATCACAATTATTATAATCATCATATATTGGAGGCAAAGTATTATCAAAGCAAATTTCCTCCTTCAAGCTTGGAGGACTAAAAATATCATATTCATCACAACCAGCTTCCCCAAGCTTAGACTTTTCCATAGCATTAGCAATAATGGTGTTCAAAGAATTCATGCTAATAACATTGCTATCACTATTATGCAAACAAGCCTCCATAGGTTTTTTAATTTTCTCTTCAAAAGAATCATGTCCTAATTCAATATAAAGTTCATAAAGATCTCTAATTTTGTTGTTGTTTTCCATTAAGCCTAACTAGTGAAATAAAAACAAGAAACAAAAAGATAAAATTGCAGAATCTAAAGGAAATACCTTCAAGCACTCACACAACAGCAACAGTGCTACAAAATAGCTTAGTAGCCAGAAGATGTGAGTACCTTTTACCTTACCTCCCCGGCAACGGCGCCAGAAAATAGCTTGATGTCTACACACACTTCTATTCTTGTAGACAGTGTTGGGCCTCCAAGAGCAGAGGTTTGTAGAACAGCATCAAGTTTCCTTTAAGTGAATCACCCAAGGTTTATCGAACTCAGGGAGGTAGAGGTCAAAGATATCCCTCTCAAGCAACCCTGCAATTAATATACAAGAAGTCTCTTGTGTCCCCAACACACCTAATACACTTGTCAGATGTATAGGTGTACTAGTTCGGCGAAGAGATAGTGAAATACAAGTAATATGGATGATTATAAATAGTAATTGCAATCTGAAATAAAAATGGCAGCAAGCAAACATGTAGCAGAACTTGTTGTAAACGGTGTTTCAATGCTTAGAAACAAGGCCTAGGGATCATACTTTCACTAGTGGACACTCTCAACAATGACATCATAATTAAATACATAAATATCTTCTCTTTACTATGCTACTCTGAACCATACTTCGGTTGGATAACGGACACCAATTCATTGTGTAGGGCTACAAAAGCACACCTCATAGTCTGAGTAAACAAACACCATAATTTCATGGAGACGTCCAACTCAAATTATAACTCATGATAAGTATTTATGCAAACTTTAGCCTAAGAGCCACACACGGTGCGCACACTGTCATCTTCGCACCGTGGGACAAGGTGACTCCGGAGATCACATTAAAAAAATCACTTGAGTAGCATAATAGATGAAGAGTAACATCTACTTATTCAACTAGATTACAAAGTTCATGATCACATAAAGATCACACTATGGAGAGAGAGATAAACCACATAGCTACCGGTAGAGCCCTCAGCCTCGGGGGAGAACTACTCACACATGGTCATGGTGAGCACACTTGATGGAGAGGTTGATGAAGAGGTGCAGCCCGGAGAGGAGACGGCGGCCCGCAGCGGCGGCTCTTGGCGGCGGCGGCTGCAGCGGCGGCAGCGGCCCTTGGCGGCGGCTGCCCTTGGTGATGAAGATGGCGGTGGCGTCGATGGAGATGGCTCCGGAGGCAATTCCCCGTCCCGGCAGCGTGCCGGAACAGAGACTTCTATTCCACCGAAACTTGTTCTGGATGGCGGCGGAGCTACGGGTGGAATTTGGGAAAATCCTTCGGGGGTTAGGGTTTTTATGACGGGGGCAATATATAGCCCGAAGGGCGGCGTGAGGGGACGCCCGAGGCGGCCTCATCATGCCACGGCACGGCCAGAAGAAAATCTTCTGGTCTGTGCCCTAGCGTGGTTCGGGGTCTTCTGGGCCTCTTCTGGAGCTGTCCTTTTGGCCCATGCAGTTTTTTTGGCATTTTAGAATTTCTGGAATGTTTCCTGATTTTTCTGAGCACTTTCATTTTTTGACCTTTTCTGCAATGCACAAACAAAATAAACAAGAACTGGTACTGTGGCATCTTGTTAATAGGTTAGTCCAATAAATGTCATAATATGATATAAAGTGCATATAAAACATGTGACATTGATATAAAACAAGCATGAAACATCAGAAATTATAGATACGTTTGAGACGTATCACCCAACACCAATGATCCTAACTTTTCAAGGAGAGAGCAGTAGCTGATTATGCGTGAGATCTATGCCCGCATTGAGAAGTATGTGGTTTGTGAGCAAAATGTATTGAACCTTAAGAACTTGAACAAGAAGCAATATTTTCAGGAGGCCGTGTGGATTGCTAGAAAGCTTGGACTTGAGAGACTCATCTCTCACACTCATGAAGACTATGATATTCAGCTTATTCATCAGTTCTTCACCACGGTGGTCTTTGATAATGATGAAGAGGTCACCATGACTTGGATGACCGGTCCTCACAAGTGCACCTCCAACTTTGTGGAATTTGGAAGACATTTGGGCTATGAAGTTCAAGGGGGCAACTACTCCTGTTGGGAAGAGGATGCATATGGAAGGGGTCGCCTACAACAAGCGTCGCTTGCACCCTTTATATTCTGTGGCATCTTCTGTTGGCTCTAATCAAGACCTCCTCCCCACTTTCAACATTTTCCTTCGCATGGTTCGGTTTAGTCTTGCTCCTCAAGCCGGAAATGTGGATGCCATTCGAGGAGGGCTTGTCAATATCCTCTACCATGCTTACAAGGGTCAACAAGCCGGTCCAGATTGCCAAGGTCAAGAAATTGATGTCATGGATTTCATCAAGTGTGAATTGCTTTGGGCCATCTTTGAGCATAAGAATCCATTGTATTCACCCTATGTGATGAAGCTCATCCTTGAGAAGGTGCCTTCCATCGATACATCCCGTCTCACCAAGCATCCCAAGGGCACTCTCCGCCAACTTAGCAAGCATTCCAAGCAACCGTCTTCCTCTCATGCACCTCCTCCTCCACAATCTAGTGATGAGGAAGCGGCGACCGAGGCCCCAATGCCTAAAAGGAGAAGCAAGAATGCCGACCCTCCCTCATATCTTCAAGGAAGGGCTGAAGTGAATAAGGAAGTGAGCAAGCTCTCTTGGTGGAAGAGAAAGTTGCTTTGCATGGACGTTGCACTTCACAAGGAGAACCACGGTTCATATGTGAGAGAGAGGCACATCATAAGCAACCAAAACATCATGATCAAGGAGTTGCGCAAGCTTAACAATGGTAGCATCACTCCTCCTCTTGAAGAAGATGAAGATGGCAATCCTATTATATCCTCCTCGTCCTCCGAGACTATCCCATATGACAAATGGAACAAAGACGTCTTTCCTTGGGCTGATTATGAGGATGTGACACCATTGCCCTCTTCTTCTCGCAACACCGGCAAGGCTCCCATGAATATATCCGATGAAGACTACAATGAAGAAGGGGATGATGATGAGAAACAAGAAGACTCCGAGTGATCTCCATGGGCTTCGTTAGTTATGCTCTTTTCCCTTTTTGGCGTCTCGATGCCAAAGAGGGAGAAGTAGTTCTATTAGGTTCTCTCCGTGGGATTTGCATGGGTTGGACACAAGCATGTGCTTTCATCATTTTTATTGCGCTTGTGTCTCTTTATGTTATTTGGAACTTATTTGCATCTTATGTGTTGTGAACTATGGATGTTTATCTATGTGAGTGTAAGACATATGGATTTCTTATTATGTATGGTTGAGCCTACATTATTGTGGTATGGTTTATATGGATGTTTATCTACATTTATATGCACAAGGTATGGTTTTTATCTCTAGACTCAACCTATATTGTGATATGTCTTGTTTGTGAAATGGGTTGTTTCCATATCATGTTGCTATATTTGGTTGGAAATTGTCTCTCTATATGTGTGCATTTACATTCCAAAGCAATTGATTTTATGCACACATCTAGGGGGAGTCTTTCCTTTTTGTTAGACATGATATGGTCATGAAGTTTATTGCAAATCCTTGTGTTGTCATCTAACACCAAAAATGGGGAGATTGAAAGAACATTTTGTATCCCTTAGTTTTTGTGTGTTAGTTAACAACACATGTGATAGTTTTAATCTGGTGTTAAGTAAATGCAGGTTATAATGTGTTCAACACATGTGCATCAACACCAAAAAGAGAAAAGAAGTTTCTAGAGCTTATCAGGCCGGAGTATCTGGTCCCCAGGACCGGAGACTCCGGACTCAGGGGATTCTGGCCAAAATGCAGAAAAGTGGTTCAGCCCCTGGTGGGGGCCGGAGTTTCCGGCCCCAGGGGCCGGAGTTTCCGGCCTCAGGGACCGGAGTCTCTGCCTGAGCCTCAACATGGCTGGAAGTGGTTCACCCCCTGGTGGGGGCCGGAGTATCCGCCCCCAGGGGACTGGAGTATCTGCCCAAGGCCGGAGTCTCCGGTCACTTGGACCGGAGTCTCCGGTGTGAAGCTGTCTGCAACGGCTAGATTTTCTGGGAGGGGTATAAATACCCCTCCACCTACCTCCAGCCAGCTAGCTTGCCCAGAATTGAAGACACCATTATTGCAAGCTCAAGAATCACTAGATCTCCCAATCCCTCCACCCAAACTCGTTGATCTTTGGAGGATTGAAGGAGAAGGCCCCGATCTACATCTTCACCAAGCCGTTCTTCATTTCCCCCTCATTCACTTGAGGGACCATAGCTAGGGTTTCCACTTGGAAAACCTGGCCCCCGTTGTACTCACTTGATTGTCTTTGTGGTAGATTGTAGCTGTTTGGGAGCCCCCAATCCATTGTGGGTTGTGCCCCAAATCGTTGTTGTAAAGGCTTCAGACTCCGCCTTGAAGGTTTCCAATAGTTGAAGTGAACCAATCCTTTGTGGTGCGGTTCACCGGAGAAGAGGGTGAAGCCTTTGTGGCTCTTGAACCATTGTGTTGGTTCACACGTCTCCAATGAGACGTACTCCCTAAAAAGGAGGAACTCGGGAATACATCCGTGTCTCCGCGTGCTTTCACTTCGGTTACCTCTATCCTTGTTTACCGCCTTTACTTATATATCGTGCTTAGTTGCTAGCTTGTCATATAGGTAAATTCACCGTAGTTGCATATCTAGAAAATTTACCTTTTGTGTCAAGCCTAATTTGAAAATGACTAAAATTTGGAGCAGCACCTATTCACCCCCCCTTCTAGGTGTCATACCGATCCTTTCACGCTCTCAACCGGCGCATCAGCACCTCCCCTCCCCCTCCCTGTGCCTCACGAACTGCGGCCTATACCTCCCCCGGCTGGTGGTCAAGACCACTATGGTCCCAAACCTCCACGCCCACGATCTGCAGGCCTCTCGCAGCTGAGTCCCCATCTCGATTGTCTCTGACTAAACCCGTTCATCGAACGGCCGAGCTCCGGTCGTCAACGCCGTCACCGTTCCATCATGGTGGATGATCTAATGCGCGGTCGATAGATCTGATGCTCTCCATGCATGAGGAGATGTGCCCTTGGTCACCGTACTCGATTTGTTGTCTATGCTCCATTGGTCAAGCGGGTGAACCAGCCTCACTGCTGTGGTGCGCGGTAAGCGAGCGGGAGGCTGGCAGCACCCATTTTTCCTGTGGAGCAGGAGCCATG
This sequence comes from Poa pratensis, assembly GCA_947311845.1. NCBI lineage: Eukaryota > Viridiplantae > Streptophyta > Magnoliopsida > Poales > Poaceae > Poa > Poa pratensis. The sequence goes on along the minus strand of CAMZMU010000052.1, from coordinate 80,616,795 downwards.
CTGGCTGAACAAGGAGATCGAGGCAGAGTTGCTCTTTCCCGCCGGTCGCATTCGCCCTCAACTTCAGCGATGGCAAGTGCCTAAACTAGAGTCCAGAGGTGCGCACTTCAGTGCCCCGATGACTCATCCGACAAGCTGATGCATGTAAAATGCATACATGAACTTTGCATTGCATTACTTATATTTCAATCATATTTGCATCATATAAGGGTTATATCATTGTTTTATATTGATTTTGGGAATATTTCACAGTTTCCCTATTTTTATGGAATTAACCCTGCGTTGGCAGAAACCCTATTTTCTATATTTTGATGTTTCAGGGACCCAAACATCGTCCAAATGACCTGGAAATTTACGAGCATCAGTTTTTGGAAGGAACGAAGCGTGGGAGCGAAGGAAGCGAACAAAGGGAGACTCGAGGGCTAAGATAGGGTGGCCCACGTGATGTCTACGCACGCTTCTATTCTTGTAGACAGTGTTGGGCCTCCAAGTGCAGAGGTTTGTAGAACAGCAGCAAGTTTCCCTTAAGTGAATAACCCAAGGTTTATCGAACTCAAGGAGGTATAGGTCAAAGATATCCCTCTAAAGCAACCCAGCAATTAAGATACAAGAAGTCTCTTGTGTGCCCAACACACCTAATACACTTGTCAGATGTATAGGTGCACTAGTTCGGCGAAGAGATAGTGAAATACAAGTAATATGGATGATTATAAGTTGTAATTGCAATCTGAAATAAAAATGGCAGCAAGCAAACTTGAGCCAAAATGAGAGCAAACGGTGTTTCAATGCTTGGAAATAAGGCCTAGGGAACATACTTTTACTAGTGGACTCTCTCAACAATTATAATATAATTGAATACATAGATATTTCCTCTTCACTATGCTACTCTGAACTATTCTCATGTTGGATAACAAACACCAATTCATTTTGTAGGGCTACAAAAGCACACCTTAAAGTTGCATTCCACATCTAGGGGACCCCAATGTCACTAAGAGTGCCCCAAAATAGTACTAGACAAACACCACAATTTCATAGAGACATCCAACACAAATAATAGCTCATGATAAGTATTCCTGTAAACTTTAGCCTAAGAGTCACACACGGCGCGCACACTGTCAACTTCGCACCATGGGACAAAGGTGACTCCAGAGTTTACATTAATAAAACCACTCAAGTAGCATAATTCATAAGATAACAAAGAGTAACATCCATGGATCCAACTAGATTACAAAGCTCATGATCACATAAAGATCACACCATGGGAGAGAGAGATGAACCACATAGCTACCGGTAGAGCCCTCAGCTCGGCGAAAACTACTCACACATGGTCATGGTGAGCACACTTGATGGAGAGGTTGATGAAGATGGTGCTGGTCTTGATGGTGGTGTTGATGGAGACTCCGGAGAGGGGATGGAGGAGCCCTCCGGAGGTGATTCCGGCGGTGTTCCCCCCTCCGATCTTCTCCGGCGGCAGCCTTCTGTCTCTGTTTCTTGGTTTTTTGTTTCTCCCCCGCCTCCTCGCGAAACTCCTCGGGGGATTATTTTTATAGTCGGTTTTAGGTCAAGACGAAGCTACGGAGACAAAAACGGACGACATCGGAGCCACGAGACCCAAAAGAGGTGGGCCCACGCGGCCAGGTACAGGGGCCGCGTGGGACCCTCTAACTTCCATCTGGTTGGGCTTCTGGTCATCATTTTTAGCCCATTGTGTTCGTCTCAAAAATTCTGAACCGTGCTCTTTGGCCTTGCCCTTTTTGGAGTCCCGAAGCTCCCGTAAAGTCTGAAACACTAAAAAAGACGTTTTCTGCCTGTGCAGGGTTAATTCCATAAAAATAGGAAACTATGAAATATTCCCAAAATCATTATAAAACATTGATATAACCCTTATATGATGCAAATATGATTGAAATATAAGTAATACAATGCAAAGTTCATGTATGCATTTTACATGCATCAACATCCCCAAGCTTAACCTATACTCGTCCTTGAGTATGAAGGTGATAAAACTAACATGGACTTTGCACTTTAATACTATCGATGGATATCAAAGATGATTACTATTGCTACATAGAGTCAAATGATTCATTCTTCAAAGGAGTAGCAATATGCAAGATAGATTATGAAGTGATATCAAGTACACAATGCAAGGATGTTCAATGATAATTCACAAAGTGTAACATGAAAGAAAGTAATATGGACCACATGTATGCATAATGATAAGTAAGAACATCCTAAATTGGTCATAGAGTATAGATGAAAATCTGAATATAAAAGGTGGACACTTTGGAAAAGATATATATGTGAGTAGAGGTAAAGCATGCATAAGTTTCATCTAACTTCCAAACTCTTCTACTTAAGTTAATGATTGCAATGTGGTAATCCTTGGTGTCAAGCTTTCATTCCCCTATCATAGCATCTTGAATGATTAAAGTTTAAAGTGAAAGAAAATATGAGTAGTGTGCTTGACAAAGTAAAGGTTGAATGTCTCATGCCCCTTGAATACAAGTGCCAACACCATGTGCTACTCGACTTGGGACACAAAGCAAGTTCAAGTTAAATATCATTGTAAGTAATAATAGCATCATAAAGAGTGTCAACTGGGGTACCTCTTGTCCCAGGATATGGAACAAGCCCATATCAAAATGACAAGACAAACAAACAAAATGAACAACCTCAACACCCTTTTTATTTACCATTGGAATAGCTTTTTATTGTAAGGTGTATCACTGATGGTTCACCATAGTATGTAAGTAAATTTTCACCATGAATAATGCATGTCTTAGATTAGCGGCCCAGACGTCTCTCTAACCATTTATACAAACTCATTTAAACTTGCTTTACTTCCAAATTTATTTCACCATGATAAGCATCCATCGACAAAAGTACATGATATCAACTAAATGAAATGAAAAGCATGTTGAAATCTTGCCATGTGACAGCACATATGAGCTAACTCCAAACCTCGGACATTTGTCAAGCCCACAACATCATAATCTTAATCACAATGGGTCATGTTTTATTTATGCAATAAAAGTAAAGTGTGCATCAAGTTCGTGAGAGCTATATAACCAACTTTTCCCATAACAATCAATAACATAAAAAATTCATTCAGAGGTATAGATAACACAAATAACATGATAAACATACTCGGAATAGCATAAAGGTAGGTATGGTGAACTCACTGGAATAACTTTGGTTGAAGGTGTTGTAAACAAGTTTTTACATGTTGGAGTTTTTGGGCTAGCAAGAGGGAGAAAGTTGACCATCTAAATGCATGAATGAGTGTCCATAGAACTAAATAATCCATGTTAAACAAAGTAAAGTAACATTCAGCATCAAAACATGAATAAGAGATAGCTCTTGATAAAGCATTTGCAAAATTATTACTCATCAACAAGCTCATGAATCATGCAACTATATGTATATTTTAAAATCAACTCAAACAACCCTTTTTCCAATCTTATAATAGCATCCAACATATTTCAACCCATATTTCTAGTAGCTCTTCCATATATAAATTATGATGTGGTGGTCTCACAAAAATAAAAATCAAACCAAAACAAACAAAGAAACAAAAAGACGCTCCAAGTTTATGCGATAAAGTGTTTCGGTCGAAAAACAGAAGTTAGACGTGTGCAAACCGAGAGTGTGGTCCAGTGGGGTTGTCTTCACATCCCCAAGCTTATGGTCTTCACCATCCTTGGATAGCTCTTGGTGCATCTCCTCCAATCCCTGTGAAAAAACTTCAAAACACCCTTTCTCCCATTTCTTTTCTGTGGAGTGACATTACTAATGATAGACAAATAGATTTTTTGCTGCATATAATCCTTAGACAAAAATTCATATGAACGTCCAGAAAGTGTATAATGTTGTATGCCTACTTATAAACTCAATTGGATAAAAAAGATTCAAGTTAAAAGTTCAAAGAATGCATCAAACAAAATGGGACATAATATGTCCAGAAAAACAGCAGCAGCAAAACGTATTTTTCTACCCTATTTAACTTTGTCAAAAAATTCCAAAAACATTCATGCATGCAGAGGATGAAAAGTTGCAACTACAGTTCAAATATGAGCTCATTCGGAGTTACATAATAAGAACTAAAAATCATACCGTGCACAGATTCGTGCAGGAATAAAATCTCTGAATGCTATAAGCAACTTTTTCAAACCAGAATGAGTAAAACTTGGCACTTTATTAAAAATTCCAGAAACTAAACTAAAAACTAAGTCTCTTGTTACAGTAAGAGGACACAAAGAAAATCACAAATAAAAACAACCGGGTTACCTCCCGTAAAGCGCTTTCTCTATAGCCATATAGCTAGGCATGATAGTTTTAATGATGCTCACATAGGAATAAAAGTTGAATATAAAAGAGCATCAAGAAGCAAATATCAAACACATTTAAGTCTAACCCACTTCCTATGCAAAGGAATCTTGTAAGAAAACAAATTATTGAAATATGAAGCTACTAGCATAGAAAGACAAAACAAGTGCAACTTCAAAAATTTCAACAAAAAGAGAGAAGACTTAATATTTTTGAGATATATGAAATCATGTCTCCCTCTCTCATAAAAACTTTCAGTAGCATCATTGATAAACTCAACAATATAGCTATCACATGAAACATTCTTATCATGATCCATGTGCATAAAAGTATCATTACTCTCCACATAATCATAAACAGTTTCATTAGTAATAGTGGGAGTAAAAATATCACATACATCAATGTAATCATCATAAATTGGAGGCATAGAATAATTGAAATGATTTTTATCCTCAATAGTAGATGGACTGAAAATATCATATTCATCATTGTAAACATCATATATAGGAGGCATACCATAATCAACATAAACTATATCCTCAATAGTAGGTGGAGTGAAAATATCACAATCATTATAATCATCATATATTGGAGACAAAGTATCATCAAAGAAAAATTTCTCCTCAAAACATGGGGGACTAAAAATATCACATTCATCAACAACGGCTTCCCCAAGCTTAAACTTTTCCAGAGCATTAGCAATAATGGTGTTCAAAGAATTTATAGTGGTAACATTGCTACCATCATGCAAAAAAAATTCCATATGTTTTTTAATTTTCTCTTCAAACACATCATGTTCTAACTCAAGATAAATTTCATATAGCTCACTAATTTTTTTGTTGTTTTCCATTAAACCTAACTAGTGAAATAAAAACAAGAAACAAAAAGATATAATTGCAGAATCTAAAGAAGATACCTTCGAGCACACACACGCCGGTAACAGTGCTAGATAGCTTAGTAGCCAGAAGATGTGAGTACCTTTTACCTTACCTCCCCGGCAACGGCGCCAGAAAATACCACGCGGCCAGATTCCTTGGTCGCGTGGGGCCCACCATCTTGGGCCTCGAGGCTCCGTTGCCGTCGATCTTTTCTCCAGAGCCTTCGTCTTGACCTAAAACCGACTATAAAAATAGTCCCCCGACGCCCTTCAGAGAGGAGCGCCGGCGAAACACAGAAACCACATAACAAAGACCTGGAGTTGCAGATTGGAGGGAGAAAACTCCGGCGGGGCGCTGCCGGCGTGGTCTCCATCTTCTCGAATGACTTCTCCACCGTCTCCATGATGAAGAGGGAGTAGTCCACCCCTGGACTATGGGTTTGTGGAAATAACTTATGTATCTCTCCTCTCTTTGAGCTTCACTAATTAGGACCGTATGAGCTGCTGAACATGATTATACGGTCATCTATGTAATACCTTTGTGGTGGATCTTTTTATGAGTTAATATATGTTTGATATTGCAATAGTTTTGTTTCAGTTATGAAAGTAGATGCATATTATGTACCCCGTTCTTGTTTACTTGTTCTGATCAAACTTGTGTATGAGAGCGTGTGAGGGGAACGTGGGCATTAGATGGAGTAATGGGGGGTGGCTAGTGCGGTGAAAGTGACAGAAGTTCCGCGATCCACTTTGGTACTTTACCTTACTTTGTTGCCTCACTAGGGATAAAGAGAAATACCTTGCTACCGGAGATGTGGGTGTGACCTTGCCACTACTCCATGACTAGATCTAGCAAGTTCTTATTTTAACTTCATGTCATAGAACTTAATGCTATACTCTGATTTATCTTAATACTAGAATGGCTCGATTTAATTCCCATCTTAGTGGAGTATAAGAGAGATTAATAAACAAAAGATCTCTATGTTAGGACATGATGCCCATATAATTAGTAACTTGTCATGAAACCTTTTTGTTGCAATCTAATATGTCAATTCTAGTGTTCCATTATCTACCACTTTATTTAAGAGATAGTGCATTTGTGAAACCATGAACCCCGGTCCATTTTTAATCATAAGAAACACCTTTCCAACAACTTTTATCCATTTTCCATTTTCTGCCATTTAAAAATCCGAAAATACAAAAACACTTTTACATCTTGCATTCACAATACAAAACCCAAAAATATCATCCATCATTGTTTCTACCATCATTGCATATTTATTTATCATCATTGCATATTTATTGACTGTTTTGCATTCATTATATTTTCATATCATTCTCACACCTTGTGCTTGACAACCACTAGGTGAGGTTGAGGGCACAAAACAATTTACTTTGTTTTGTAGGTTTTCAAGAGAATGATAAGAAGATAAATCTTCACTACTGATTCCCCGAGAGTTCAATATTAAACCCTCGAGTCACCCCTCGTGGGGAAAACTGTCTTTCACTATACTATACACTCTGCACTTGGAGTTTCAACCTAACCCATATTCTTTTGAGTCAGGTAACTACGTCAAGGGTCATCAAGACATTTTCTGGCGCCGTTGTCGGGAAATCATTGATATAAAGATTTATGCAACTAGTTTCAAGCCACTCACCACACTTTCTGTTTTGTTGCCTAAGGACTATTAGAAGAGTATCTCACAACAAAGTCAACTTCATCACCAACTTGTGCAAACACCTAAGCTTGGGGAGGTTGCACCTACGTGAGCATCATCTTATCCATCTTTACCTTCAAAGCATTTTATTTTGTTTTGTTATTGTCTTGCATATCATATTTATATTTCGGTTTGCATATTTTATTTTCAGTTTTGCATTTTGTGTTGCATTTGTTATTTCGGTTTGCATTTTTAGTATCATTTTATTTTCAGTTTTCATCTAAAAACATAAAATCCATAAAAACTAGTGTTGTTTTTAATATGTTTAAGCTATGGAGGAAGGTTATGTCAAAACTATGGGAGCTTACTATGAATATCGATCAACCAAAGAAGGAAATAGAATGCTTGAATTGCTTGAACATCTCAATGATATGGCCACTGAGTTTTGTGAATTACATAATATAACTTGCTGCTTTAGAAAAGACTATAAACACTCTCTCTATCAATGTAAGTATAATAGTGATCCTATTATTGCTTCTTATCAAGAGTGTAAATTTGCATGCCATGATATAGAACAAGTTGAGAAATATATTGCTTATGTTGCAGCCCATGAGATAGACTTTCTTATTGATAATTTTTTTGCAACTAGTCATGAAGCTCGTGTAATGAAAGGACACATTTCTATTCTTCTCCAACTTTGCAAAAAGGAATTTAGTGATAATGTTTATGTTAAAGAAAGAATTCTTGCTTCCATGGAAAGTACTAATATTTTGCAGGAAGAGGATGATGAAAACATAAGCTTGGAAGAGGAAGTATGTGAAGAGGAGATTGAAATGGATATGTTCCAACCTAAGCTTGGGGAAGAGTTGGATCTCCCAACTTCACCATCAACATTGATAGTAGCACTCAAACTCAAAAATCTTTTGTTATTTATGAGAACCATGTTATGATGAGTGTCAAACTGAAAATTCTATGGTCCTATATGATAACCCATGCTATTATGATGAAACTAATAATGCTCCTTTACTTTTTAATGCTACTAGTGAACTTATTGATGATAATGAGGAGTGTTGCTTAAATATGCTATATGATAATGCTTTAGATGATGGTCCTATGCTTATTGATAATCCTCCATGTTTAGAAGTTGTTACTAATTTATGTGAGGATAAAAATGATATACTTGCTGTTTGTGATAGTACTCTTACTCATGAGAGTCCTACTTTGTTTTGAATTCTCCTAATTACACCATAGAGGAGAAATTTGCTTATGTTGAGAAATACTTATGTGGTTTGCAATTATCTTTAGTTCCAAATCTTTGTTGCAACCATGATATTAAACTTGATATTGATCTTAATAACTATTTTGAAAGAGGGAAGCATGCTAATGAATTCCAAAATAAATTTAATGATCCTCTTTATGTGCCTAAATTATCTTGTGGTTATATGGTTGAATTTTTTCTACTACTTGCAACTATTATGAAAAGGAGGTGATAAGAACCCTCTTTATGTTACTAATAATTATGCTGCAAGTAACTATTGTTAATATGCATTGGAAAACTTCTATTTATTGTGATTCATTCATATACAAAATGCCAATGCATAGAAAGAAAGTTAGACTTCGTTGTTATTACTTTTGTGTTTTGTTTTTCTCTCTACTAGGGTTCAACTTGACTATTATTTTGATTGGTTTGAGAACACCATGGGACCCTGGTATTATGCATGAACACTTTCCAAGGAAGAGGGACACATCAAAGTTCAAGCTCCCTCATGAGCTTCGTCCACAATAAATATCAAGTAAGAAGCCTAGCTACATGGCTATAAAGAAAGCGCTTTACGGGAGGCAACCCGGTTGTTTTTATTTTTGATTTTCTTTGTGTCCTCTTGCTGTAACAAGAGACTTAGTTTTTAGTTTTGTTTCTGGAATTTTTAATAAAGTGCCAAGTTTTACCTATTTTGGTTTGAAAAAGTTGCTTTTGCATTCGGAGATTTTATTCCAGCACGAATCTGTGCACGGTATGATTTTTAATTCCTATTCTGTAACTCCGAATGAGCTGATATTTGAACTGTAGTTGCAACTTTTCATCCTCTGTAAGCATGAATTTTTCAGAATTTTTCGACATATTTAAGTAGGGTAGAAAAATACGTTTTGCTGCTGCTGTTTTTCTGGACAGATTCTGTCCCATTTTGTTTGATGCATTCTTTGAACTTTTAACTTGAATCTTTTTGATCCAATTGAGTTTATAAGTAGGCATACAACATTATACACTTTCTGGACATTCATATGAATTTTTGTTTAAGGATTTTATGCAGCAAGCAATTCATTTGTCTATCACTACTAATGTCACCCCACAGAAAAGAAATGGGAGAAACGGTGTTTTGAAGTTTTTTCACAGGGATTAGAGGAGATGCACCAAGAGCTATCCAAGGATGGTGAAGACCATAAGCTTGGGGATGTGAAGACAACCCCACTGGACCAACACACTCTCGGTTTGCACACGTCTAACTTCTGTTTTTCGATCAATGCACTTTATCGCATAAACTTGGAGCGTCTTTTATTTGCTTTTTATTTCGGTTTGATTTTTGTTTGTCTTGAGACCACCACTATCATTTATATATGAGAGAGCTACTGGAAATTTGGGTTGAATTAAGTTGGATGCTATTAAAAAGATTGGGAAAGGGATGTTTGAGTTGATTTTAAAAGATACATATAGTTGCATGATTCATGTGCTTTTAATGAGTATAATTTGCAAGTGTTTTATCAAGAGCTATCTTTTATTCATGTTTTGATGCTGAATGTTACTTTACTTTGTTTAACATGGATTGGTTAGTTCTATGGACACTTATGCATGCATTTAGACGGTCAACTTTCTCCCTCTTGCTAGCCCAAAAATTCCAACAAGTAAAAACTTGTTTTCCAACACCTTCAACCAAAGTTTTTCCAGTGAGTCCACCATATCTACCTATTAGCTTTATGCTATTCCGAGTATGTTTATCATGTTATTTTGTATTATCTATACTTCTGAATTAAAATGCTTATGTTATTGATTGTTATGGGAAAAGTTGGTTAAAAGCTCTCACGAACTTGATGCACACCTTACTTTTATTGCACTTAATAAACATGACCATTGTGATTAAAATTATGAAGTTGTGAGCTTGACAAGAGTCTTGGTTGGGAGTTAGCTCATATGTGCTGTCACATGGCAAGCTTTCAACGTGCTCTTATTATTTAGTTGATATCATGTACTTTTGTTTATGGATGCTTATCATGGTGCCAAATAAATGCGGAAACTTAGTAAGTTTAATGAGTTTGTATAAATGGCTAGAGAGACGCCTGGGCCGCTAATCTAAGCCATGCATCATTCATGGTGGAAATTTACTTACATGCTATGGTGAACCTTCAGTGATGCACCCACAAAAAAAGCTATACCAATAGTAAATAAAAAGGGTGTTGAGATTGTTCATTTTGTTTGTTTGTCTTGTCATTTTGACATGGGCTTGTTCCATGTCCTGGGACAAGAGGTACCCCAGTTGACGCTCTTGATGACGCTATTATATTACTTACAATGACCTTAACTTGAACTTGCTTTGTCCCAAGTTGAGTAACACCGTGGTGTAGGTACTCGTATTCACGGGGCATGAGACATTCAACCATACTTTGTCAAGCACACTACTCATATTTGCTTTCACTTTAAACTTTAACCATTCAAGATGCTATGATAGGGGTAATGAGAGCTTGACACCAATGAATACCACATTGCAAACATTAACTTAAGTAGAAGCATTTGGAAGTTAGATGAAACTTATTCATGTTTTACCTCTACTCATTTATATATCTTTCCAAAGTGTCCACCTTTTATATTCAGATTTATCAAGAATACTCTATGACCATTATAGGATGTTTTTACTTTTCATTATGCATACATTTGGTCCATAGTACTTTCTTCTATGTTACACTTTGTGAATTATCATTGAACATCCTTACATTGAATATTTGATATCACTTCATAATCTATCTTGTATATTGCTACTCCTTTGAAGAATGAATCATTTGACTCTATGTAGCAATAGTAATCATCTTTGATATCCATTGATAGTATTAAATTGCAAAGTCCATGTTAGTTTTATCACCTTCATACTCGAGGACGAGTATAGGTTAAGCTTGGGGATGTTGATGCATGTAAAATGCATACATGAACTTTGCATTTATTACTTATATTTCAATCATATTTGCATCATATAAGGGTTATATCATTGTTTTATATTGATTTTGGGAATATTTCAGTTTCCCTATTTTTCTGGAATTAACCCTGCACAGGCAGAAAACCCTATTTTCTATATTTTGATGTTTCAGGGACCCAAACGACGTCCAAATGACCTGAAATTTACGAGCATCAGTTTTTGGAAGGAACAAGCGTGGGAGCGAAGGAAGCGAACAAGGAGGCCCGAGGGCCAGAAGGGTGGCCCACGCGGCCAGATTCCTTGGCCGCGTGGGACCCACCATCTGGGCCTCGAGGCTCCGTTGCCGTCGATCTTTTCTCCGAGCCTCCGTCTTGACCTAAAAACGACTATAAAAATAGTCCCCGACGCCTTCGGAAGGAGCGCCGCAGAAACACAGAAACCGAAACAGAGACCTGGAGTTGCAGATTGGAGGGGGAAAACTCCGGCGGGGCGCTGCCGGCGTGGTCTCCATCTTCTCCAACGACTTCTCCACCGTCTCCATGATGAAGAGGGAGTAGTCCACCCCTGGACTATGGGTTTGTGGAAGTAACTTATGTATCTCTCCTCTCTTGAGCTTCACTAATTAGTACCGTATGAGCTGCTGAACATGATTACGGTCATCTATGTAATACCTTTGTGGTGGATCTTTTTATGAGTTAATATATGTTTGAGATTGCAATAGTTTTGTTTCAGTTATGAAAGTAGATGCATATTATGTACCCCGTTCTTGTTTACTTGTTTGATCAAGCATGTGTATGAGAGCGTGTGAGGGGGAACGTGTGCATTAGTTGGAGTAACGGGGGGTGGCTAGTGCGGTGAACGTGAGAGAAAGTTCCGCGATCCACTTGGGTTTTACCTTACTTTGTTGCCTCACTAGGGATAAAGAAAAATACCTTGCTACCGGAGATGTGGGTGTGACCATTGCCACTACTCCATGACTAGATCTAGCATGTTCTTATTTTAACTTCATGTCATGAACTTAATGCTATACTCTGATTTATCTTAATTACTAAGGTGATTTAGTTCGCATCTTGGTGGAGTATAAGAGAGATTAATAAACAAAAGATCTCTATGTTAGGACGTGATGCCCATATAATTAGTAACTTGTCATGAAACCTTTTTGTTGCAATCTCATATGTCAATTCTAGTGTTCCATTGTCTACCACTTTATTAAAGAGAGAGTGCATTTGTGAAACCATGAACCCGGTCCATTTTTAATCATAAGAAACACCTTTCCAACAACTTTTATCCATTTTACATTTTCTGCCATTTAAAAATCCGAAAATACAAAAACACTTTTACATCTTGCATTCACAATACAAAACCCAAAAATATCATCCATCATTGTTTCCACCATCCTTGCATATTTATTTATCATCATTGCATATTTATTTACTGTTTTGCATTCATTATATTTTCATATCATTCTCACACCTTGTGCTTGACAACCACTAGGTGAGGTTGAGGGCACAAAACAATTTACTTTGTTTTGTAGGTTTTCAAGAGAAGGATAAGAAGATAAATCTTTCACTACTGATTCCCGAGAGTTCGATATTAAACCCTCGAGTCACCCCTCGTGGGAAAACGTCTTTCACTATACTATACACTCTGCACTTGGAGTCTCAACCTAACCCATATTTTTTTGACGCTGGTAACTACGTCAATGGCCATCACAAACCCACAAGCAACCACACCAGCAGCTCAGTGCCCTATTCCATATTCAGTACGGCTCTTCCTTATTAGGTTCTTATAAGTTTTGGGTGCAGTTGGTCGTTGCAGTACGCGAAGTAATGCTGAATGCCTTAATCACTGTCCCTGCTTATATGCATTGTGATCTTGCAATATTATAGGCATTGTGATTTAATACTCTTATGATATGCATATAGCCCTGAATATTTCAAATATTGAACTATCTGATTTGTCTTTCAATGGATGGGATTATATTACTAAAAAAATCATTCACAATGCATATGTTGTTGGCTTGCGGTTCTACAGGGATAGAAAAAAAGAGTATGTAAAATGACCTCACGAGTAGGCAATTAGACGTAGCCAAGCGTGGTGTCTTTTCTTCATTCACTATGAGTAGGTGTTATAGGTGTTATAAATATGATTTGCGAAATTGACCTCCGAAAGATCTCTTTTCAGTTATTTTATGTTCAGTGTATCACCTCCGTCAATGCTTAATTTTATGGTGAAATCGAATAGCATTTTCCGTTGTGAAGCCTAATTCACGCCATAACATATTTTGTACATTTTATATCCATTTATATCCGTTTTAAACAAATGTTACTTTTATAGTTAATGGATGTTATTGATACAAAATCTCATGGTATACGTGATTATAATCCTGTTGCAACGCACGAGCAATTTGCTAGTACAAGTAAGTAGAACAATAGTTGTTCATGTGAGAATTAGACTCTGATCCAGCTGCCTTTTGCAAAGTGCTGCTAGCTGTCTTGCACTGTTTTTTTTTTCATGTTTACGTCTATTAACGTGTTGAGGAACCAACACACGTCTACGTTGGCAGTTTCAGGGTTGCGTTAGGTTGCAAAGAAACTGGCAAGGCATCGATCAGAGAGGGCAATTTCAACATTTTGTCTTTGTATTGTCTGGATTCAACTTACACTTCGCACGTCCCCTAATCATAGCTAGCTGGGATGCGATTTGGGATTGCTGTCAAGTTTCATGCACTGACCTCAATTATAAAAAATTGATGTGATGGAAAGGATTAGATAATCCACTTGTACACTTCAATAATTGACATTTTCATAATCTCGTTTGGGTTTTGGAGATCTATACCAATTGGAGTGACATTTTCTTGACATGGATACTGCAAATACATACTTCGAGTATTTTTATGTACTTCCTCTGTCTCAAAATACAAGGCGCCATTTAATTCCGCTGGTCAACGCCGTGTAAGTTTGACCATGATTTGTACATCCAAAATTATTATAAAAATATATAAAATTAAAGATTTTTGCAAGACGAATTCAATGGTACCATATATACATTTCCGTTCAATGTATTTTGTTATATATTGGTGGTCAAAATTAAGCGTCAAAGACCACTTTAAAAATAGCGTGCCTTGTATTTTGACACGGAAGGAGTACCTTTTTTGTTTGAGAATGTATTTTGATGTGCCTAGTTAGCTATATGGAGACAGTTTATTTAGTGCGCATATGCTAACATGGATCGAGTTGTTATCATTGGAGGTTGACGCGAAAGTCCACTGCAACAGTTTTGTTTATCTTTTCCTAATAAACTTGATTCGCGTGCATCTTCGACAATTTGAATAAATTTTAATATCGTATCTGTGCGTAGAAGAGTTTTAGTTGATACCTTCTTGATATTAATTAATATATTCCTTTTATCGAAAATAATGTTTACATGGATCGAAAATGATGCATCTTGTCAACTTTCAGTTTTCCATCAAATTTAAATAAGAGAATTTTATCCAATACGGTACAGTAGGTACGTGCAAACCATGACTACGTTGCACAATAAACAGTTTGGCACTCGGCCCTTCGCTCTCCCCTCCTTATCTCTACAGTAGAGACAGGCGTCAGGGAGGCGATCTCCTTTTCCTCGTTCTCCGCCGCCGGCGCCGGTGGTTCCCCCTCCCTCCGCTCGTCGCTCCGGCGACGGGAGGGTGGGGGAACCGCGGATCGTCCGGGTAGGCGTGTGAATAGTACGAGTAGTGTTTCTGCCGGCGGCGCTGTGGGGGTGGAGGCGGCGTCGGAGAGAAATAAGGTGCTCGCGCGTCGTCCCCTCCTCGCCGGCGTCCTTCGGTGCTCTGGCGTGACGCGCGGAGGTTTTGGTACTCCTGGATCTACGGATCCGTGGAGGTTGTGGTTCCCCGAGCGGATGGTTCGACGACGCCGCCGTCTGCTCCTTGTGGGGTTTGTCCTCTCCTCTCCACCGCCGTTGGGCGTTCGTCTTCTTCTGCGGCGGCTTGGGGAGGGTGAGGTGGTTCTTCCGGGTGAGCTTCTCTGTCTCTTTCTCTGTCTGGCCGAGGTGGCAAAGGGGGAAGGTGGTGGAGGTGCTTGTTCCGTTTTTGGTTGTCTTGGTGGTGGTGGTGGCTCTCGGTGTCGTTCTTGCTCCGGCCGGCCGTGGCGGCGAGGGGAGTGGGCGGCCTGCGAGCGGTCTCGTTGGGCGGCTGGCCTGGCCGATGCGAAGCTGGCGGGAAGTTCGGTGGATTGTGGAGGCAAGCGCTACGGCTGAGTTCGTTCAGCGTCCTGGGTGTCCGTCGCGGCGCGGCGGCTGGTTCTGCAGCCTGCTTCTTTGGTGGAGGTGCTTGCTCTCCCGGGGATGGTGGTACGGCAGCTCCGGCAGAGGTTAGGCTTCTGGGGTTTGGGGTGGATTCGGCTCTGCTTCCTCTTGTTGATCGGGCTGTTGGGTGCAATTTCTTCTGGATCTTTTGTATTTTTGGTTCCTCTGATTTGGATGTAATTTGTGCTTTGCTTCCTAATATATTTGCCGGATCCTGTTTAAAAAAAAACAGTTTGGCAGCACTGAAACGGTCAAAACGTTTATACGCCGCCAATTTGAAAGTCGTCGATCGTCGTGTGACTGTTCCAAAGAATTCAAAGCACTAAGCCGAGGACTGTGTCAAAACAGTAAACAAACTTTATATAGGTTCTTCTCCACAGAAAAAATCTCTCTATCGTGCGTGCATGCGACCAAGAAGAGATTCAAGACGTCAAGAAACTGGTCGACGGCGTCGGTGGGTGTTCGTCTGTTGCGTAGCAGACTCCAGAAGAAGTACAAGCATTGCCAGATCTAAAGCATATCCACGGGGACCATCCGATCGAGAATGGGCGGCAGCGATGGAGTGGCTGCTACTGCTAAGTTGATGTGGCCCCATGACTCTTTAAGCAGAATGCATCATGTCATTGTTTCGTGGCGGCGACTAAGACTGGTCAGGTGCGCGGGCCGCACGCCGGTATGTATGTTCGATTGAATTATTGAACACAGATCGATGGAAGTATGAAACAGTGGGTTCTGTTCATAATCTGGCTTTCGCTATTTTATTAAAGTGATCACAAATGTTCTCATTCAGTTATCAATATGAGATTGTTATCTAACAAATCTGAAATACCTTCCTACATGCATGATGCAGATAGTACACATTTTACCTTCCTTCAATCACCCAAAATTTGTTAGATTTAGAATATTAACAATCTCGCGTTGCGATTTTCCACGCTTGTAGTACACCTTGTCGACCATGTTTGAGATTATTTGAAACTTTGAAAAAAAATCATTTGTTTATGAAAACCAAAAATGTGTGTAGTTCTAGAAGGCCGCATTCTATGTATTTCTGCTGGTTCAGTCACAGTATCAACAAAATTGCCCGACTATATATGATCATAAAAATAAATTTGACCATAAATTATTTACGCGACCTTTTGTCTTTAGTCGACGTGGACGACACTTTCTAAACCTAGGTTTGGGCAAATACGATTTGATCGGTCTGGGCTTAGTTCACTTTTTGTGTACTAAACTGGAGGTGAGGATCAGATTTGTTAATGAAAATAAACTACTCATGTCAGCCGGTTTAATACGGTTTCCACCTGTGTAATTTTTGCACAGCCCTACCTAAACCCTAAGTCCCTAGTAACGATCAATGCACTAGTGCAAATTAACATCCCTAACAATTCTAACGACGAACCAGCGAGGCCTACATGATTCGTGGAGATCAACTAGGGTTGGCAGTCACAGATACTGCGAACATGGCAACAGGGCGTGACGACGGGAAGATGACGAAGCACGCATACACAGCGTCCGTGTGCGTGGGTGCGTCTGTTGCGTAGCAGACTACGGAAGAAGAGATAACAACATACTGCATACATAGCCACATTTAGCTACGTACCTAGAGCATATTGATCGACATCCAATCGAGAATGGACGGCTGCGATCGAGTGGCTACTGAGCTGACGACGTGACCCCGTGCCGTGATGGTGAGACTAGGCTTTAAGCAACAAGCATCATGCCCTTATATATTTCGTGGCGGCGACTAAGACTAGTCATGGTGCCCGAACAGCATGCCGATATGTTCGATTGAATTATTGGAAATGGATGGAAGTATGGAACAGTTTGTTCTAGTCTTCGGCTTTTGATAGTTTAAGGCGATTTCAACGTATTTTCATTCAATCATCTACGTACATAAGATCATTATCTTGAGGAATCCACTGCCTATCAGTTAACAGTTCCCGTAGGCGGCTATAGTATTTTGTTGATGATTGTGTGCCACCAACTTGTATGTGGTTCGTCGCCATGCCGAACTTCGACTTTCATGAATATGTGCCACGTGGACCAAGAATTGTTGCAATAATAGACTACGGTATTACTGTTAAAAGACAAGTGACTTCAAGATCTCTTAGTAACCAATTTTATCTTATGAGATTCAGTTATGGACGGGCCGATAGGAGAAGACATGTTTCGTCAAGAGTGAGCCTGTTGAGGATTTGTGATCCCAACGCTCGTAAAATTGATACTTGTGTTTCGAGCACAATCCTACTTGCTAGTTATCCCCTTCTACCCTTACAGCTTTCCTTGTGTTTCTGAGTTCTTAGTCGAATCGTGAAGGTTAGGACATAACCCTATATCACTGCATGCAAATGTGTATTTTTTTAGCGTTCCAAAATTCAGCCGATTTATCGTGAATTGTTGAGTCATCGATAAGATTACAGCATTTCGTCCAAGTTTATCGCCGCCGCCGAGTTATTACTCTGACAGCCGATTTATCGACAGATTTAGCTCAAATTTTGCCACATATCAGGTATCTTAAGTCGATTTAGACAGTGGGTTCCTCGACTGGTACTCTTGTAGAACTGTACATTAGCTCGAATTTTGCCATATTTTGATGATTCAAAGACAAAGAATCAAGATAACACTTATGTCCAATACTCCAATGTTGCTTTTGCATAGCATATTTTAGAATAGTTTGTGCTGGAATTTTGCATTACAAAATAGTTAGTCGATAAATAGGCGACCGATAAATCGATTAATCGGCCTATAAGCGATTAAGATTTAATATGAGTCTGACCGAGAAGTAAACGATAAACGATATCTTGGCCATTGGTCTTTTCTATTGTTGCCGACATTGGTAAACGCTTTTGGTTTTCATGTTACGTGTGTTGTGACATACTGTTTGACCTTTTTCCACGACCAATGTGATTATGTTACTTATCCAGATATTTGTTTTGTCATAAGCATGTTGCAGTGTTGCAGCAAAATTTAACGTTTTTATCAGACCGCGGGAAGACATGTTGTAACAATGTTGCAAACAGACAAGATTATGATGTAGAGAAGAGTTTTTTTTACAAGGGTAAAAGAATCCAACTTTAAATCCTTACTTCATTGCATGGAAGCACATGTAGAAACTCAATGTGTTTTGATCAATATTTGTTCGATCCAAACATACATCAACAATGCTTTCCACACATGCTTGCACTTTGAGGTTGAAACATCAACAAACATATCTCGCAAAATAGTGGCTTTCATGCTTTCAATTACCCACATTGGATTTGCAAAAATGAAGTGATCATACCTCTATATGTGCAATGCTCTTATCACTAACAAGCTTGTTGCATCAATTATGTGCACATTGGTGATCATCATTGCATGTAATTACTTGGAATCTAGAAGTCCTTGAGGTTTTGGCTGCATAAAAAATCCAAGGGCTAGCAGCCATGAAATCCACACTTGGCCCTCACTCTGTCACTCTGATTTCAGAAACCTGATACTTCGCTTTCTACCAAGTCCATATCTCTTGAAAGTTTTGCATAACTGATTCTTGCTTCTGAAATCATGGTCAAGGCAAAATGTGGGATTCCATTATCATTGTTATACCTTGAAAATTTGTCTTCCTCTTTACTATTTGACCATCTGAATCCTCATCAATCTTGTAGTTCTCATCAGATGATCATAGTTCCAGTGCCCTTCTTCTCCTTCTAATTGTTCTCCATGTTGATACTAAGCTAATTGACGCTATACCTGCAACTTCTCTTCCACTCAAGCTCTTTGAGTCTCTCATTCTTTACTATTTTGTCTAGTATATCTCCTTAACTCCACGACCTCTAAACTTCTCCACTGACCTCACTATGTAGAATGTATTCAATGTCACTCTCTAAATCACACTCTAAACTTTTAACAATACCATATATATGTCCACGTCCCTGCCATCTTCACATAATCTTTGTCGTCATGAATAAACACCAAACCATCCACAAGTTCTTTCCTACTGAGCAGAACATAAAACTTGATTGAGTACCTTCGGTTCAACATGACATTGCATATAACCTTTCACCTCACGCAGCAACAAGCAGGGTGGACCTCTACAAATCAGAAGAACTTACATGTGGCAAGATGGTTAGGAGGGTGGTTGTACCCCCAACCCATCAGAGTTTAAACCCTAGGTTTTGACTCTGATGTTTCTCATTTAGTCGGAATATTCTTCAGTGAGAGGCGATGTTCCCGTCGACAGCGAGACGTCTGTGATGACTTCGTCAATCTCAAGACCCAACCGCTGGCTCAGTCTTTCGGAGGTGCTCATAGGGGTAGGGTATGCGTGTGTGCGTTCATATGGGTGAGTGTATGCGTGTATGTGAGCGTCAGCAAAAAAAACCCTCTACAAACCAGGGTTTAAAATTGATTTTTTTTTATTTTCTTTTTTTACTTGAACTTACCCGAGGTTGTATGTACCGAAGAATAAGACAGGCAGGCAGCGTGCCGCAGCCCTAACCCTGACCAGAACACGACCGAACCCAAGCCCATATTCTTCACGGATCGCACGCTTCATCAAGGAACGAGCGACGGTTTTTCCCCTGCTCCGCATTAAAAGCTCTCCCCTCTCCTCCCTCCCATGGCCCTCCTCCTCCCTATTCCATCCCCTCCGTCGTCTCGTCTCGTCTCGCCCCAGGACTCCTCCTCCTTGCCCCTCAAGATTTCACTCTCCTCCTCTCCACCCCCGGCTATATATACGCCACCCCCCGTGCGCGCACCATTCTCGTAGCATGCTCGCCAGGTTTCTTGGATCCTCTGCCCGGCCTTGATTGATGGATCATTGGGCGCCTTCTTCTTCTTCCTCGTCCTTCTCCGGCGCGGCCGCTTCTTCTTCCAGCACACGCTGCCGCTTCGATGCGGCGTGGAGAGCCTGCGGGAGGTGCGGCGCCGCGGCCGGGTCGGCGGCCGGGTGGGCGCTCGGCGCGCTGCTCACCTGCGTCTTCGCCGTCGGTACGTGCGTGCAGAGGCCTTGCTTCCTTCCTTCCTTCCTTCCTTCCTGTCAGTTCTTGCCGCGCCCACGGCTCTGATACGTTTGCGATTACGAATTGTTTACTCTGGGCTGCCCATCAAGATTAAGGGGCCTTCGTGGTGCGATTTTGGGTTCCCTGCCTGCGCCAATTCTTGCTCCCGGGGAGACTCTGTCGATACATCGGTTGTTAATTAGGGGATTGATTGCTCATTTCCCTGTTCTGCTGGTATTCCGGGGTTTACGTTGTGCTGGGTTCTTTATTTGCTCCAGTTGGGAACAATTCAATCTTGTAGGCTGAATTTTTTGAGCTTCTTTGCCGCTTTCGTCACGAGACGCGCTAAGCTTATCTTAAAAGCTCCCGCTTTTTAATATTTTTTTACAGATTTAATGGCCCCAGAGTTGATCTTTGCCCTCTGTTTAGGTTCTCTGTCTCGGTCCTGCTTGTTAATTTTAATTCATTGTGTATTGCAAATTGTTCCATGAGTAACTCATTTTGTGAAAAGTTGGTAGTACACTTTGTATCTGAAAGTTTTCCTCACTGCAAGTTTTTTCTTCTTTTATGTTGAATACAGTGGGTTCATTAGTTGGGATCTTCATCGGTGCCTGCATGGGGATGTCCACCGAAAGCGGCATGCTACGGGGAGCCGGCGTGGGAGCAGTCTCCGGCGCAGTTTTCTCTATTGAGGCTGTTGAGTCGTGCATTGAAATTTGGAGATCCAGTGAATCAGGAAAATACAGCATCCTCTTTGTGGTGAGTACGAGTACAAAGTAATCTAGTGGGCTCTTTTTTTTTGTATCAAGAAAGGTGATAGATCATTTTCATGTACCTACCCGAGGACATACCTCACTATGATATCGACTGGCGTAATTTGATATTATGGCTGATTTAGTTTGGAGCTCATTCAGTTGAAGAGAAACTAGAAAACAATGGAAACATATGCTAGAAGTAAATATTATCTCAAAGAATGATGTCACATCTCATTAGTTGTTGCACTATTCTCTCCATTTTTATGTGAGTAGGTGAAGCAGGAATTCGTAAGCAAAGTTAGGTTCTACTTGTTCTGATGATGTTCTGTGTTGGTTCTTTCAGCTTGACATCATCTCTAGCCTCTTCAGTGGACGAATTGTTTGGGAGAAGGTCAGTCCAGCACTGCAGCGTGCAGTGCAAAGCCAGGTATATAGCTCTTCATTTTAGGTAGCTGCATATTTATAAAGATTTGTAGTACGATACCTTTTGCCCTCTCATGGCTAAAATGGTCGGATACCCAGTAACTGTGGATTTCTAGGAAAACAAATCCAGTATTCTTTTGATATAAGTTAAACAATTTCAAACCTTACCATTTGTGATGTAGCAGAGTCTTAGCATTAAAATGGTAACATGGAGAATAATGTTGCCCCATTTTCCTGCAACTGGATTTTGGCGCCAGAGAGATCAAACCTTTGAATTTTCTTTGCTGTGGCATCTAATAAAATATGAAGTCCTTTAGATAAACAAATAAACAATCCTGCTTTCGCATATTATCTGATATATAGCAGATTTTAATCATTTGAACATGTGACTACAGCGTGGAAAAGATGTACTGTACAATTAACCTTACAGTTTACAAGTGACCAATGCACATAATATATAGTGCATGAAAGAGGTATTAGCACAAGTGTACATACTTGACATAAGTGTGATACAATATTAAATTAAGAAGAAAATCTTGATAGTGACTTGCATTCTTAAATAGATTACCCATAAGGCAAGATTTAACATGCGAGTTGATCAATTCACGCTATCTGTTTTTTAGGACCATAGAGTGCTTCCTTCAGTGTACAGACTCTATATATCTGCTTTTATAGGACCAGATAGTGCCAGAAGCATTAACTTCTAGGCACGACAACCATAATTGCATTCGTTGTTGATTGCAACTTCGCAAGGTTCTATGTGATTACAATGGGGGTTGCATGCTAGATCTGATTCAGTGTTTCGTGTAACGCAGATGAGTTTACTGAGTACACCATTCATCGACAACAATGACCTTTTTGAAACTGGCAATACGGGTGGCATGTCAAGAGATCTGATTAGCAAGATCCCAGCGATCGAGTTCAGCTCTGCAACCAATGCTGATGAGGATACCGACAGGAGCTGCTGCTCAGTGTGCCTTCAGGTTAGTGTGGTCTTGACATGCTGTCTCACATTATATAGCAGCCGCAAAATATTTTCTTGTACTGACGATGTGCTAAACTACTAACCAGGATTTTGGATCGCGGCAATTTGTGAGAGCCTTGCCTCAGTGCGAGCACATTTTCCATGTGCGATGCATCGACAACTGGCTTCAAAGGAATGCTTCCTGCCCACTGTGCAGAGGCGGTGTTCATATAGACCATATACATATGTAAATAAAACTGGCTGCGCACCTGGTGTATTTTCATAGTCGAATACCCGTGCCTGCGGTTCCACATCGTAAAGTAGTCTGTATACATAGAGGGTTTTTTCATTTCTTTGCCAGTCTTCCGTGGGGGTGGGGCTATGTTTCCAGCTGCACGTTTTTGTCATAGCAATAACATGATAATGTACATCCTCATAATGGAGGCTCTCCGAGAGTTATGGACATATTTGTCTCTCCTGTTAGCTACCGATATAGACTTTGCAAAGGTAAATTGCTTGTGAACTTGACAATCTGCTGCAACGACGAGTCTTACATCGCAACTGAAGGGTTGGTCCAAATTGTACGCTGCTGCCACTATTTGTTCAGACAGAGTGTATTTCAAATCAACAGCTGCTGCGTCGTTATTTTAATTTTCAGATGGGGAGACTCTTGAAATGACATGAACTTCTTCATGACGTATCTGAGAGGCTGCAAGTTGCAAACACATTGTAGAGACGGGGGCCTTTTCTTTTATTGGGAGCAAACGAAACCTCTCCATCATGCTGTTTATAAGAGAGAAAACTGACGTGCCTTCTTACAGAAGATGCAACGTGACAGAAAAATTGATTGAGAAAGCTACAGCTATCAAGAGTTTAATAACCATGTTTTGTGGCTACTGATGGCGAGGTGATTAGTCGACGCCAAGTAGCCGATAAGATCCAACATCGTTGCTTATTGTACAGGAGTTTAACCATAATTCCTCTTAGTTCACTCTCAATGTGGATGAGCTGTGAGACATGGACGAAGGTCTCATGGACACAATTGTATTCTTAGTCATGCTAAAAGCTCTCCAGATATTAAATATTCACATGTTATTAGCATATATATAAGAGTTTCGAAGAACTGGGGTGCTGGTACGGACGATGTGATATCAGTATCACTATCGATCATTCAATAATATTTCCACACTATATTTCAATAAGGAAGTTTGGCACAAGTATTCCTTTGCCTTGACTACAACGTCTAGAGAGGACAACGTGAAAGTTATATTGGAAGAAAAACAAGAGATCCCATATATGGAGATAATGACAATGGCTTGACCCAGAAAACGTGAAAGTATATAAGGATGAGTGGTGTTCATTAATTCTCGGTTTGTATCCAACCAGAGTAAACTGTATGTCACTTTTTTTAACTGCTTCTGCCGACGGGGTCGGAGCTCATGAAGAGAAAAGAAGGCAATCCTCGCTGAGTCGCTGATTTCCACGGTTTCATTTGCAACCGGGTTTTGAACACTCTACGGAGAATCATATTTTGTGCACCATTTGGAACGTGAGAGTTGTCTTCTATATCTTGCGGAATCTAGCCAATGTCTACTGCATTTCATATAGACTCTCCAAGAAAAGGCACAAGGTTGACTTTACAAACTTTGTAAACACATCCCTCTATCTTCAAAGATGTGTTGCGTAGTCAGATTTTATTTCCGAAGGTGCAAATTATGCATACTCGAGAAGGGTCTTTATTCCGTTGACAAAACCCAAGTTCCTCTCTAGAAGAAAGGATATTTAGTCCCTCAATTATTGTCATTTTTTTCATGGGATGCATTATTACGTTTTCAGCATATGCACAAGCTTAATATATTCAGAGGAGACATATAGCTATCTAGGTGTAACCAAATTAGACAAACTACCTCAACATTGCAAAGCAATACGTTCTCCTTACAAAGGCGCACAATCAGATTTTACAAAACGGTTTTCCTAGCGCTCGGTTGCCCGAGAAACAACTTAACGCTCGGTCGACGACTAGGTCCGTGCGATCGATGCATCATGCTTGCTGGACGTGAACGCAAGCTGACTGCGTGCTGTTTTGGCCCGGTGTGCTTGATATCTGGCCTATGTAGAGTTATGTTTTTTTCCTTCGGCTTTTTTGTTGGACTTTTTCCCTTTTTTGTTTCTGGGTTTTGTTTTGTTGGGCCTTTGTTATTTTGTTTCGCTTTATAGGTTGAAGTTTGATCATGCAATTGCACATATTTTCATCAGTGTGCAACTGCACATGATTTTTTAATGTGCTTTTTTTTCAGCATGTTATTGCACATGTCTTCTGCGCTTTTCCTAGCACTCGGTTGGCCGAGAATTTAGTTTACACTCGATCGACGATCCTAGCCACGTGATCGTCGGATCATTTTCCCTATTGTTGACTTGCCCGAGATGGCTCGAGGTCGGGCGCTCGATTTCTTTTGCGGTTAGGTTTTGTGGCTTGGTAAACGTTTTTTTACCGTTGTACGTGTTTGGTTTCTGTTGGGCTTTTTTGTTCCTGGGTATCTTTGTGCCTTTTTTTTTTTTTGCTTTTTAGCGTGCATTTACACACGTTTTTTGTTTTACGTGTAATTACACATGATTAGTGTTTAGCAATTACACTTATATTTTAGCGTGAAAATGTACACGATTCAATTTTCTGGTGTGTAATTACACTTTTTTGTGATACCTTGTGTAATTACATGTTTTTTTGTTTTGCGTGTAATTACACATGATTAGTGTTTAACGTGCAATTACACATTATCTTATATTATATTATAGCGTGCAATTGTACATGATTGAATTTTCTAGTGTGTAATTGCACTTGTGTAATATCTTTGTGTAATTACACATGTTTTTTTTGCGTGTAATTACACATGATTAGTGTTTATCGTGCAATTGCACATGATTCATTTTTCTGGTGTGTAATTGCACTTGGTGTAATATCTTTGTGTAATTACACATGTTTTTCTTTGCGTGTAATTACACATGTTTTTCTTTGCGTGTAATTACACATGATTAATGTTTAGCGTGCAATCGCACACCATCTTATATTTTAACGTGAAATTGCACATGATTCATTTTTCTAGTGTGTAATTGCATTTGTGTAATATCTTTCTGTAATTACACATGTTTTTTGTTTTGCGTGTAATTACACATGATTAGTATTTAGCGTGCAATCGCACACCATCTTATATTTTAACGTGAAATTGCACATGATTTATTTTTCTAGTGTGTAATTGCATTTGTGTAATATCTTTCTGTAATTACACATGTTTTTTGTTTTGCGTGTAATTACACATGATTAGTGTTTAGCGTGCAATTGCACATTATCTTATATTTTAGCGTGCAATTACACACGATTCATTTTTCTAGTATGTAATTGCAGTTGTGTGTAATACCTTGTGTAATTACACATGTTTTTTTTGCGTGTAGTAACGTCTATTTTCTGTTTTGCAGGTGTTTTGAGTGGATGAGCTAGCTAGTAGATTGTAGATTCAATCGATTGATCGATCTTAGACACACGTATTGTGATTGGGCCGGCCTATCTCGCACATGCCACATCAGCTCTAGAGGCACTACGTGTGCAGCACACGCACACGAAAATTGGCTGTGGGCCCGTGTCCTCAATTGCACAGAGTTAGCTCGACCGAGCGTTAAGAAAATTCTCGGTCACCCGAGCGTTAGACGCTCCCTTTACAAAACATAGTAAGTTGATTATTAGACGGAGGATATTATTGTTCAATGCACCTCTTTCTGATCCCCAATCCCCGTCCCCCTTCAGCCCTGAATTCTGTATACATTTGTATATATTTATCAATGGCGAAACCTTGGACAAAAAAAAACAAGAAAATTTTGGAACAAGTTAGTCCACTACCTTGACCACAACTTCTGAAGAAGAGAAATAATGATATCTTGGAGGAAAAAAAACGTCTCAACACAATGGCTTGACCCAAAACATGAGTACCAAGGATAAGGGGTGTTTGCTTATATTCCACCAGCGTAACTTCATCGGAGAAAATTCCAACTCACGGAAAACATACGCCACTTTTTTCAATTGCTCCCGACAGTGGGGTTGAAGCTAATGAAGAAAAATTAAATACGTATTTCAATGGTGAACTGGGTTCAAATACAACGCCGTACATATTTCAATGGTGAAATGTCGATCAACAAATTGCATATGAAGTGTGAAATCACGAAGTTTGGCGAGCCGAATTAGCAAGAGTGGTCCAACCAATTCTAACTATCTCCCCTTTAACCATTAAAGAAAATGGGTTTTACAAAAAAAGGAGGATAGCCGGGTCATCTGCATAGAGTGATACACACTAAGCCAGACAAAGTCAAGCATCAAATCCAAACAAAGTAGACACAAAAAGAATAAAATTATTTCATATATCTCACGACAATACTCCATCAGGCTACTACTAACCATATATATGGTAAAAGACCCGAAAAAATACACAACTATTACGCTAAGCGTTTAAGAAGGGTTCATCGCACGTATGTGGATATTGATTACTTCAACCATAAGTCGATTCCAGAATTCTCATCCCTAAAATCTAGATTGAGCCACCACCTTCAATAAGGATGATTGGCTAAGCTAAGAGCATCTCGAATGCGGTGTCGGCTAGAGATGTTCTAAAGATAGTTGAGGTGTTCTTCCTGTCCCCTTTTCTCTTAACGGGATAATACCGAATTCTACAATAAGAATCATCTAGCCCAATTCAAGGATGATTCTTCAAGGAAAAAATGGTACAGTATGGAAAAGAAAAGTGGGCCACTCAAACACGTACTAGGTGATTTCAGCCCAATTGAGAAGCTCCGAGGACATCGCTGTTCCTCCCCTCTGCACGCCAGCTCTCTATCCTGCACGGCCACGGGACACGGAGCAGCAACGCCGGAGGAGACGTGGGGGAACAGCTGCCGCCGTCGGAGTCGGAACGCCATTAATCCTGGACACGCTGAAGAGGCGAGCGACTTGAGGAATCGGAGGTAGGATACGCTTGGCGATGAAGGTGGATCTGGGGACGATGGAGGTGGAGATCCTGGGCATGAACTTCGGGTGCGTCCTCTCGGCGCTATCGGACGCCAAGATCCCGGAGAAAGACTGCCTCCTCCCGCTCGTTTCCAAGCTCCTCGGCTACTGCATCGTTGCCGCCTCCACCACCGTCAAGCTGCCTCAGGTCCGTTCCTGCCTTTTATCGCCTGGCCTGATTAGGTAGCTTTCCCTGGATTTGTCGAGATTACAACATTTGTCACCCGTAGATAGTTGTGCCGTATGAATCCAAACGATGCGCGTTCGGTGTGCCTGTTCTGATCTGTGAGCTCGTCTGGTGGGGGTTGGGTGTGAGGGAGATTTCATCTTCTTTACGTGAGCATGGCGTGCGGAATTCTGCATAAAAAGGCTGTTTGTTTGGTCTCCTAGCTTGGCTGTGCGTGTTTGTGCGTAAAACCAGGGAATCGAGAAGCCACCAGCGGAATTCTTTGTTTGTTTGCTGAGCGGCTGCGTGATCCTTGTGATTGTTTATGTGTAGGGCATGGGATCTTGGCGTTTCATTCTTGCCCATGAGAAATGCAAAGCCTCCGTGCTCAGAGGCATTTGCAGTTCTCACTTCTCAGCTCCTGCTTGAATCTAGAAATTCAATCCCAAACATGATATCCGGGTTCCCCATGCTTTGTTCTGTCACCACCATTAGTGCACTCCATTCTTGCCCAGTGCACAGAAAACCATGCCCTCCAACCCCCACAGCTCCCATCCTAAAACTTTCAAGGAAACCTTCATCCTTGATGGCTTCTTGCGTGCGAAAACCTTCGACAGCAACCTGCTCGCTGCCAGGTTTCGGAAGTTTAGAGACTTTGGACATGAACAATGGAACGAGATCGGCCGATGGGGCAGCCCTGAAAATCTTGGGCATGGACATAGGTTACATCTTGTCAACATCGCTGGATAATAAGATCCTTCCATGGACTCCCTACTACCGCTCTTGTCAAAGGTCCTTGGGTACTTCATCATCGCAACATCCACTGTCACCAAGCTCCCGCAGGTGCCTCTATCTAGTGTCATGAATTAATAACTAGTTTAGGTCATGTAGGCGGTTGTGTCTTCACCTTTCCCATAACAGGTAGCCTGCTATTTTTTACGTGTTGTAGTGTTGTGCGCGATTTTGGAAATTAATTAAAAAATGGAGGCATGTCCGTGATTTTGTTTGTCGTTTTGCTGTGACTTTGTGTTGTGGTTTTGCATGATTCTTGCCATTTTATTGACCTTGTGTCGTCAACCATTGCAACGGCAAGGATCAGCGACAAAAGCATTCATTGAAGAGGAATCGACAAAATGGAGTTTTGGTTTATGAGTATTGCAGAAATTCAATGGAAGATCTTGCACTACACGCATAGCATGGATTTTCACAATAGTAGAAAGGGTTGCGGGCTTTCTGCACTTCATTGTAGACTTGTAGTACATGCTTGATAGATTTTTCTTTATGCGTATTTAACCAACCAATGAATTCAGATAAGGCAGTATAGTAATCTACAGGAAGCAATGTTTTATGTATCATGTAGGAGAAGTTAGTTATGTAAGTGTTCTTATAGCGGTCAATGTATGTTGCTAAACTGCTGATATAGTAGGCGCGTCATATGCTCCACTGTATTGCAAAACTTTAAAGTTAATCAATCTTATAAACGAGCATTGCAGTATATAAAAGCCTGTGGAAGTATGAGCAATAAAAGGTAACATTATTCAGTTGCAAATGTAGAAAAAAATTATCGTATAGGATCATGTTATCACATCCATGACTTACTGAATGTTCTGCACCTGGCTGTTTCTGAAATAGCATCTGTAAAGTATAAACGCAATAAAAGGTAACATGATTCAGTTGCAAATGTTTTTCCTGTGATCGTTTTTTATCCTTCTATAGATAACTTTCTCTTTCAGTGATCTTCATGAATACGAATCTTCTGTTGCAGATACTAAGATTTTGAAGCATGGAAGTGTTAGAGGACTTAGTGTTGCATCCTTTGAGCTTGAGCTCATTGGCTACACAATTGCTCTGGCATATTGTATTCATAAAGGACTGCCCTTTTCAGCTTATGGAGAGCTAGCTTTTCTGTTGATCCAAGGTTTGTCTTTGACCTAATTTCATAAGTTGACAGTACTGAAATATCATTGCTATCTGTTCTGTTGATAAAGTTGGATAGAAACTATTCGCTGATCTTTAACTAATGTATGTTTTGCTTGCAGCAATTATCTTGATTGCAATCATTTACTATTACTCGCCACCGATGGGAAGCAAAACATGGATGAAAGCTTTGATGTATCCTTCTTTTCCATGAATATATTACCATTTTTCTTTTGGTAACACAGATGGGAAATTTTGACAAATCACTCGAAATTAGTAACATTATGCTGATTTCAGTATTTGTGCCACATGCTTCTCCCTAAACAGTTTCCGTTCAGATATTGTGGGTTAGCTCCGACTGTTTTGGCTGGAAAAATAGATCCAGGTCTCTTTGAAATCCTTTATGTAAGTAGCAAATGACATTTTATTTTCATAACACTTGAAAAGTTTTTTATGAGCTCTCTTTTTGATTTGGGGACTATTGTATTTTGCAGGCTTCACAACATGCCATCTTCTTTTGTGCTAGAGTACCACAAATATGGACAAATTTCACGGTACGTCATTTATTTTCTGTTACACTTACACCGTACGCCGTACTACACCAAGCTATAGTTCTATTTATTGTAGCAAGTTAGTTTTTATCAGCAGGATAATGAAATCATTTATGTTGTTGACTAGCATTTTATTGTACCCTTTTAGTACTGTTTGAGAACTTTCTTTAATGTGAAGAGATGTGTTTGATATAAAATGGTTGTTGGTGTTATGCAGAATAAGAGCACCGGCGAGTTGAGCTTCCTGACTTGTTTGATGAACTTTGCTGGTTCCCTTGGTAAGATTGTGTTTTGAAGCCACAAATTTTTTTAGATGCGATTCTTTATCATCATGAAGTTACTGCCTATGAAACTAAACAATATTAGCATCATTAAAACTTGTAATACTGAATACTCCAATTAAGATGATTGATGACTTAAACCAGTCATATTCTTATTTTGCCAAGTACTTTTGGCAGGTAACATTGTTTCGTTCATTAAGTTTAATTTAAATTTCTCCTTATATGAATTGTAGAAAGCTGGCTAATTATTTAATGCTCCTTTCTGTTGCAGTAAGAGTTTTTACCAGCATCCAGGAGAAGACTCCATTAAGTGGTATCCTTTGGTTCTGTTTAGAGCTCATTTTACTTCATTTTGATGGGCATCTCTGACTGTTTTTATGTAGATGTTTTATTTTCTTCTTGATGAGCTAGCTGTTTTATTATTTAATGCATGTACATTATTTTTAATATGTTTCCCGTTATACATGATTATTCCAGCTTTAGTTGGTTAGCGAACACATTGAGTTTTCATATTAATCTGTCCATTCAAAATCCTGTTAAATTTGAGTTTATCTGGAAGATATGTTAGCTCAAGTATTTTCGCAAGAATGTGGAATTAGTAATCAATAATCAGTGACACATATGTACACCATGATTGTGTTGTCTATTTGATGTGTTTGCTTTCCCTGTTGTACTTCTTGGACCCTTGACTCCTGGAAAGTGCTTATGGGCTCTGCAATCGGCATCGTGACAAACGGTACAATCTTGAGTCAGATAATGATGTACCAAAACGCTGTGCCGAAGAAAGAGAAGAAAGAAGATTAAGCAGAACACGAGAAGCGGCAGGAGGTTCTTCGTTGTGGTTTACAATTTTGCTCCATTGCTGGAGCAACATGCGCCACTACATGAACTTACCTGCAGACCTACGCAACGATGAAACCAGTAGGTGATAATCCTGCAGACTTGTAATGAAAACACTAGGCAGCATATACAGAACATGCTATGGATATTTTTTTCGCTTGTAATTTCTGGAAGTGTAGTAATGACTGGTGACGTAGTTTCAATTGGCACATTGATAGTTAGTTGAACTATGCAAGTTGTTTGATGATAGAAAAAATCAATTGCTGGTCCATGTTTAAATTCAGTTTGTTGTTTTAGTTATTCTCCTCTTTGACGTCCAGGTCTTTCCGCCACCCACGCCTTGCAGCCTGGTCATTGGGTTGTATGGTTGCCAGTTATTTGGCACTTCCATGTTTGTCAATTCTACTACTCATAGCTTTTTTAATTAATTTTGGCCAACTCATGGGCTAGCAAACCTTACCCTCACAAATATAGTAGGTAACCACGTTTTTGGTAGGACAAGCTTGTGATATACTACCTGAACAATGTGTTCTACATTGTGGAACAGAGGGAGTAAAACCAAATAAACTCTAGAGGCCAAATAAACCCTAGAGGCGCCTGTGAACCACTTCCCCGGCTCCGGCTCCAATCCAAAGCCCTTACTGCATTCTCCCTGATTCATCTTCTATGAAAATCTATTCATGAAATTCCAAAGCTCTTCTGCCTCCTCCCTGATTCATCTTCTATGAAATTTCAAAGCTCTGACTGCCTCCTCCCCGATTCTTCTTCTATTACTCGAGCAAGAAAACGATGTGACACATAGTTTGTTTACCCAAGACTGAAGTTATATGTCAAACTAATTCACTTCGATGCTTTTATTTAGTAGAGGCAACAGAGGATACACAAGCTTTGCTGCTATGCTCGAAAGTTTTATATTGTTGCACTTGCCAAGGTCAAGATGTGAGCTGGAAAAGGAGTGAGCGGACAACCACCAACTCTCATCTATAAGTAGGAAGGGTTATCTAGTTATGAAATTCTTGAACGTCTCAATGCAGGGTGTGATGTTTTTTCGTGTGTGAAGAGACTTTATAGCTAAATGGCTGGGAAAGAGCAAAACTAAACATAGCCCAGCCACCCCAGAAAAACACACCGTCGGCAGGGTCATGATTGTAGCTGAACAACACGTGATCGGCTAAGCAATGATCGGCCATGCCCAGGATAAGTCCTTCGGCAAGCCGTCCAGTCCCGTAACTGATCATGCCTTTCAGTTGGAATTTCACGCCATTTCAGGTTGCTGGTTGCTACCGGTGCATTAACAACAAAACAAATGATCATGTGGGCTCAACCCAGTTGCCAGACACCAAAAGCTTAACCCATAAGCTAGGTCTACGATCTACGATCTACGGAGTACATGTCACAAGCCACTCCTTCATGATACATTCGCTTGTTTGTCTGAAACAATCCTCTAAGGGCTTTTATTACACGCTCGTACAACCTCGAACACCGTACAATGGAAATAGCACATGTACGGTAATGAATGAGCATCTCATCACCTAAAATCTATCCAAGTATGCTCACACTAGATACATTACACTAGTTCAAGGCGGCGCAATGTCACTCTTAGCGCTGCGTGCAGATTACATGGCGAAGTCGAGCCTCTTAGAGCTTGAAGATGCGTCCGAAAGGTTCCCTGAAATCCACCTCTTCAGCATCTCCAAGGCGCCTTCGGTTGATCCATAGGTACCATGTGGCCTGAATCATGGACCTGATGAATGATGGTGCGAAGAAAAGTTAGTTTTAAAGTCAAATGTAAATTGAAAGTGTGACACAATACACAGCAGGTATTTAATCTATGATCCTAGCTGCATTAACTATTGATTTCAAAGGAAAGCTTACACATCTTAATTGATCTCAATAATTTCCATAATTTTTTCCCTGTATACTGAATATTTGTGAACATAGGCAGATGTTTTAAGAGTTGACGTGGTTATTGTTTGTTCCAGAAAAACGGTTGGTAAGGGAGTCCCCTTTTGTGTTTGCATATTCAGAACTGACCTTCAAGAAACTCAAAGGGCCGTGGCTTTTTAGAACTCCAGCTTCTTTTCCATCAACTGTGAAGGGTTTCTCAGCTGAGGACCCAAAGGCTTTCTTTCCAGACCATTCCATAGAGTTCACCCATCTCGAGTTCCCTGCCCAGATCACAAATAGATTATGTATACAGATTAGGACAAACAAAGCCAGAATCAGGAAAAACATTATTTGAGTATATTTTGAGCCCTATATTGTCTTATTTCATCCACTGGTCTTACTTTTTGTGTTATGTACAACACAACATGAAGGGCTTACAAGCTATATTTCATCCCTTCGACTGATTAGACAAGTATGGATGACCTCTACTAGGTCAATTCTGCCTTGCCATATTTAAGTGTGTGACACCATATTTCTAAATTATGCTTGCACCAGAATTTTAATACCGCAGAACCAGCCAAGATTCAAGTTATATGATACATATTAAAATCCATTTAAATTTCTTAATGATGATTCTCTTAAACAAAACAAAATTGTAAGGAAGCAAAGCAAAAGCATCAGATGAGAAAACATTGCACTATGATTCTCAGTGTAAAGTAAGATAAAATGTGGTATAAACCGACAAACACAAAACATAGGTAAACTGTAGATAGGACTCCCATGAGTTCTCTACTGCAACTCGTAAGGCGCTCACCTAGCCAGTTACATATGAGATCATACTCTCCAGCATAAATCAGCACTTTGATATTGTCTTCAAGGAGTTCAGGGATTCCAACTTCAAGGTTCCTCATCCAATCTAAGAGCATAGCCTGATAAACCGTCGGGCTGCATGAAACAAACTCTATGTCTCCAACTCCTAGGCTCTCTCTGACAGATTTCTGATTGAGAAACTTCTCCAAATTTGAGAAATCATAGCATAGGCTCCCCACACATGGCTTCCTGATGTCATAATACTGCAAACGCGAGGTGATCAGTCAGACAATTTCAAAAAAAAAGTGAGAGCCAAATAAACTTTTGTGTTCCACCCTACATTTTTACTCCCGATTATCAACCTGATGGAACTGAATATTGTATTGCAAACAACATAGGCAGCAAAGCAAGATACAGTGCCAGAGGTACCTGAAACAAAAGGTAAAATTGAGTTCGATATATACATGTTATGGGGTATCTGAGCAGGGCTTACGTTCTTTTCTTTTTAAAACAAATTGGCATAGGAATGCATAGATGCTGATGAACACATTCTAGATAACATTGATATTGTTGATAAGTATGCTAGTCGAAGAGGCCAAATTGACTATCAGTGGTAGACCAAACCAGGAGTCCAGGAATTACCACAAAGCTTGATAGCCAATTCACAGGCAGGAACTATTTTATTGATCTTGTTAAACTGTGGCTGTGTGATTAAACCCATATCCAACGAATAATCAGTGTATGCCTTGTACTGTATAGCTGGATCTGTTAGTCCATTACCAATTGCAAAACCCTGAAAAAATAGAAAGATGGGATTCACACAACAAGACCCTTTATAAAGTAAACCAATAAATCTAGAGAGAGATAATAGAACCTTCAAGTTGATGTGAATGCCCTCATTATTCTTGTTCCCCTTATGGACGCGAGTTGCAAAGGCAGGGATGTAGTGCCCAGCATATGACTCCCCGGTAATATAGAAATCATTTTCAGCATACTGTGGGTGCTCTTTGAAAAAAGCCTGTCAAAGTTGCATACTGAACTTATGAGAAAACACGAAATGCCACTTTTGCATCTCCATTGTAACTCACGAATAAGGTTAATCACTCTAGTTTTCCTAAATTCTTGCATGTCTAACCTTGTCGACACAATAGGAAGCAAGCACCCTTATTAATGGGAATGATTAACGATGCATATATTGCTACTACAGATGTTCACCTACTCGGAATGCATGTCGTAATAATTTCAACTCCATATCAAACTGAGGGAATAACTTGAGGTGCATCCTGTCCCAATAAAAGAAACTATTACCTGCAGGAACTCATATAGGTCGTTGCTAACGCTGGCTTCGTTGTGGCGGGTATCGCGCGAATCGGAGCTGTAGCTGAACCCGGTCCCAGTTGGCTGATCAACATAGATAAGATTCGATTCCTGCAACAGCAGCAGCCAATATCGAAGCAGAGAGAATGTAAGAAACACATCGCAAAAGAGTGGCTACCGCACACACAAGTCTGTGTAATTATACCTGATCCCAGCCAAAATCGTTCCAGACGAGAGAGGTTGTCCGCTATATGGAAGGGCCATTCTCGTAGAAGAGTGCGAGCTCGCTGCTGCATCCGGGCCCTCCCGTGAGCCAGATCACCACGGGGTCCTCCTTCTTGTGGCGCCTCGACTCGAAGAAGAAGTAGAAGAGCCTACAGACACGGTGCGCCGAAACGGCAGATGTCAGGACAGGGGTGTCCTCACGATAAACTGGGTATGGAGGAAGAGGAGGCGGGTGGAGTGCGTAAGCTCACCTGGCGTCGTGGGTGTTGGCGAGGCGGTAGTACCCGGCGTGGTGCCGAGGTTGCTCACCGACGTGTTCCCGTCGGCGTCGCTTCCCGCCGCCACCAGAGAGGCGAGGTGGATCGGCCTCTCCGTGAGGGTCCCGGCAGGGACTGCGTCGCTTCCGAGGCCTCCGGGGCGGCGGGGGAAGGCGGCGTCGCGGGGGTGGAGGTTGAGGGCGCGGATGAGGTCGGCGCCGACGGAGCGGGGGGTCGTGGGTAGAGGGGCCGCGCCGAGGAGGGGAGGCGGAGGAAGGTCTCGTCAGCGGCGGCGGCGGCGGTGGCGAGGAGCAGGAGCAAGAGGGCTCGAGACTGGCCGGCGGATCCCATGGCGAGCGGCGAGCTGAACTGACGGAATAGTGGGAAGACCTCGGAAGTTATTGGCGTGGAGCGAGGAGGAAGTGGTGCTGCTAGATTTTTTTGGCCTTCTTCTATGATGATGGCCCGCCTGTCAGCGACACGGTGAGTCTACTTTTTGACGAAAGAAAAATGGAGCTAGTGGAAGGAGGATCGTGCACAAGGGTGCGCATCGCCCACGTGTTGGAGTCGGCGATGATTCCAGTGTTCTAGCCAGCTTTGGTGCTACGTGTCCACTGCTTTAGAAACCTCGCCATCCATGCCTACTTTTTAAAATTTGTTTGGTACCACCAGTAGAATTTTGCTGGTATGTTTTTTTTTTCAAACTAGAATTTTGCTATGTTAATCAGCGCATGTCCTCTTCACTTGTCGGCTCCACTCAAATGAAATGCAAAGGTGACCTGGTTATCAAGGATACCTCTGGTGTTACCTATTACGTGGATTATGGTGATTTTACTTTCTTTTTGGCGAATGACAGCCGACACAGTTTTCATATTAAAAAATGTACTTGCCTCTTTGGACTGTAAGATTTTGATACGAATTTGGAGGATGTCCTAAGAAATTTTCCTATGAAAGCTTTTAAAATCATAGGATTTTACCAATTTATGAAATCTCAACGTAAATCTCATTTTAATTTTCCCTAAGAAGTTCAATGGACTCTCACTCTATCTCTCGTCAATCTTTCAATGTTCTTGTGTTCTTTTCCCTTCTACCATCTAAAGACATCCGTTGGAGAATTCGAATGTTAGTGCATCTCCACCGGGGGCCTCCAAACGACCCCCCCCCCCCCCCAAAGGCCTTTTGGGGGCCGTACACAAAAAACCACCACCAGCAGCACCTCCCAAAGGCTTGCCCCGAGCGATTTTATGTCCGGCACCCCCAATAGGGCCTCCAAAGGCACTGCTTCTTATCTTTTTTTATTTAATATTGACGAATAAATGATATTTCTGTTCTAATTTATGTCGCTTCTTCTCCCTCTGAATCAAACTTTTTTTTGCCATAATGTGTCGTTTCTATTATTACCAAGTATAAGGTTCTAATTTTGGAGGCCCTATTGGGGGTGCCGGACATTGACCGGACATGGCCTCCGACAGGTGCGCCCCACCCGTCATAGACGTAGGGCGTGAGGAGGTGCTGTAAATTGCGCCGTGCAGGAGGTCGTTCCGCCCGCGTTAATGGCGACGCGTTTCTGCAGGCGATGAAGCGACGGGACGGCGAGGCATCTGCGGCACGCCTCGCAATTACGCCGCCCTGGCTTTCCCGGCTCCCCAAGCGTCGGCGTGGCCGAATCGCGTCGCCGCCACATAACTCCGACGCGATGCGTGCTCACCCACCCGCCGCTTCCCGCCCAGCGCCACCGCTTCCCGCCCCTCCGTTTCCCGCCCCCTCCCCACCTATATAACACTCCGCCGTGCAGCCTCACCACACCAAAGCTCGCCGTAGTGTCGCCGCCTCGCCTAGCACCATGCCTCGCCGCCTCCAAACCACCTGGTACACCCTCACCCAGGCAGCGCGCCGCGCTCACTCTCTGGGCAGGAGCATTACTAGTGGTGGTAATAGTACAAACTCCAGCTATACTATTCTCTTTATCAATTTTATCCTCTCTTTCCCTTAGCATGCAATTCAGCCAACATCCTAATATTGTTGTGAATTTTAACTTGGATAGCATTGGCAGTAGCAAAAGTCTTGTTCTCTTTAACATCATTAGGCATAACTTTTAGTTTCAAAAGATCAACATCAAGAGCAAGGCTATCAACTTTAGAAGCAAGAACATCAATTTTTCCAAGCTTTTTCTCAACAGATTTATTAAAAACAGTTTGTGTACTAATAAAATCCTTAAGCATGGCTTCAAGATCAGAGGGCACACTTCTATTATTGCTGTAGGAATTACCATAGGAATTGACATAACCATTACCACTATTTGAAGGATAAGGCTTATAATTGTTACTACCAAAATTATTCCTATAAGCATTGTTGTTGAAATTGTTGTTTTAATGAAGTTCACATCAACATGCTCTTCTTGAGCAACCAATGAAGCTAAAGGAACATTATTTGAATCAACATGAGATTTAATTCACAAGCATAGACATAATAACATCAATCTTATCACTCAAGGAAGAGGTTTCTTCAACATAATTTACCTTCTTACCTTGGGGAGTCCTTTCGATGTGCCATTCAGAATAATTAATCATCATATCATCAAGAAGCTTTGTTGCAGCACCTAAAGTGATGGACATGAAGGTACCTCCAGCAGCCGAATCCAGAAGGTTTCTTGAAGAAAAATTCAGTCCTGCATAAAAAGTTTGGATGATCATCCAAGCAGTCAGTCCATGGGTGGAACAATTCTTTACCAAAGATTTCATCCTTTCCCATGCTTGGGCAACATGCTCATTATCAAATTGTTTGAAATTCATAATGCTACTTCTCAAGGATATAATCTTAGCAGGAGGATAATATTTTCCAATGAAACCATCTTTGCATTTAGTCCATGAATCAATACTATTTCTAGGCAAAAATAGCAACCATTATTTAGCTCTTCCTCTCAAAGAGAAAGAAAATAATTTCAGTTTAATAATATCTCCATCTATATCCTTATACTTTTGCATCTCACAAAGTTCAACAAAATTATTAAGATGGGTAGCAGCATCATCAGAACTAACAACAGAAAATTGCTCTTTCATAACAAGATTTAACAGAGCAGGTTTAATTTCATAAAAGTCCGCTTTAGAAGCAGGTGGAGCAATATGAGTGCATATGAAATCATTATTATTTGTGCTAGTGAAGTCACACAACTTGGTGTTCTCGGGAGTACTCATTTTAGCAAAAATAAAACAAAACCGAAATATAAAGTAAATGCAAGTAACTAATTTTTTTGTGTTTTTGATAAAGAGAAGCAAACAAGATAAAAAATAAAAATAAACTAAGCAAGACAATAACAAAGTAATGAGATTGGAAGTGAGAGACTCCCCTTGCAGAAGGCTTGACCTCCCCGGCAACGGCGCCAGAAAAAGCTGGCGCGTAGGGGAGGAAGAAGCCTGCTGTATCTGAAATGTCTTGATCTCCCCGGCAACGGTGCCAAAAAAAGCTGCTTGATGCGTGTAAAGTCACACGTTCGTTGGAAACCCCAAGAGGAAGGTATGATGAGTGCAGCAGCTAGTTTTCCCTCAGTATGAAACCAATGTTTAATCGAACCAGTAGGAGATCAGAGTCACTTCTAAAGGTTGATGGTGAAGGAGTGTAGTGCGGCGCAATACCAGGGATTTCGGTGCCAACGTGGAACCTGCACAACACAATCAAACTACTTTGCCCCAACTTAACAGTGAGGTTGTCAATCTCACCGGTTTGCTGAAAACAAAGGATTAAACGTATAGTGTGGAAAATGATGTTTGTTTGCAGAGAATGAAAGAGAACAATGATTGCAGTAGGTTGTATTATCAGATGTAAAAGAATGGACCAGGGTCCACAGTTCACTAGTGGTGTCTCTCCATAAAGATAACTAACATGCTAGGTAAACAAATTACAGCTGGACAATTGACAATATTGAAAGTGCATAATAACAATGCATGTGCAAGTAGTGTCTGCTATGAGATTTATTTGGGCATTACGACAAAGTACACAGACCGCTATCCAGCATGCATCTGTGCCTAAATAGTCCACCTTCAGGTTAACATCCGTACCCTTCCAGTATTAAGTTGCAAGCAACAGACAATTGCATTAAGTAAAGTGCATAATGTAAACAACACAATTATCCTTATACAAAGCATCGATGTTTTACCCTTAGTGGCAACAGCACATCCACAACCTTAGAACTTTATGTCACTGTCCCAGATTAAATGGAGGCATGAACCCACTATCTAGCATAAATACTCCCTCTTTGAGTCACAAGCATCAACTTGGCCAGAGTATCAACAAGCAACGGAGAGCATGCAAGATCATAAATAACATAGACAAGATAATTCAAAAATCAACTTGACATAGTATCAATATTCATCGGATCCCAGCAAACACAACATGTAGCATTTCAATAAGATGATCTTGATCATGATAGGCAGCTCACAAGATCTAAACATGATGGCACAAGAGGAGAAGACAACCATAGCTAGTGCTATGGACCCATAGTCTAAGGATGAACTACTCACACATCACTCCGGACGCAGACATGGCGATGTAGAGCCCTCCGGTGATGATTCCCCTCTCCGACAGGGTGCCGGGAAGAGCTTCAGAACCCTCCCGAGTTAGGGTTGATGGCGGCGGCAGCTCTGGAACTTTTCGTGGAATATGACTCGGGTACTTAGGGTTTTCCCGAAAACATCAATTTATAGGCGAAGGGGCGACGTCGGTGGAGACCTGTGGGGCCCACACCACGTCACGGCGCGGCAGAAGGTAGGGCCGCGCCGCCACGTGGTGTGGCCGCCTCCTCGGCCCCCTTCGGACTCCGTGTACGTGACAGAAAAATAGGGACCTGGGCTTTTGTTTCGTCCAATTCCGAGAATATTTCCAGAACAACTTTTCTGAAACCAAAAACAGCAGAAAACATGAACTGGCACTGTGGCATCTTGTTAATAGGTTAGTCCCAGAAAATGCATAAAAATGATATAAAGTGTATATAAAACATGTAGCAATTGGCATAATATAAGCATGGAACATCAGAAATTATAGATACGTTGGAGACGTATCAGAGAGCCAGAAGGCGTCCCTGGCAGGACAGGCGCCCCGCTACGACGATGAGGCAGGCCAGGGCGGCGGAGTTTAGATTAGGTTTTAGATTATGGTTTAAATTTCAATCGTTTAGTTTAAATTTGAATCGTTTAAATTTGAATCGCTTAAATTTCATGTCGCTCGCAATGTGTTTGGATCATGGTCGGCACCTCGGACCGTTTGAGGGGTGGGCCTTTGTGGAGTGCCGTTGTGAGCGGCACTCCAAATGTTGCCCGGGCACATGTCCGGCACCCCCCAAAGGAGGCCCAATTGGGGGTGCCGGACACACGTTTGGAGGCCCCCCGGTGGAGATGCTCTTAGGGAATCCT
Organism: Poa pratensis; assembly: GCA_947311845.1. Taxonomy (NCBI): domain Eukaryota; kingdom Viridiplantae; phylum Streptophyta; class Magnoliopsida; order Poales; family Poaceae; genus Poa; species Poa pratensis. The sequence continues at coordinate 80,575,627 of CAMZMU010000052.1, read as the reverse complement.
GTACGAATTCACATCACGTGACATTTCAATTATGCGTTTATAAAATCGTCTGTCCAAAAGAGAAAATTATGTGTTTCTAAACTCATGCAATCCAAAGAAACCCGTAAGTGGGCACCATCGACTTCAAATCGAAAAAAGAGAAAAACTAAAACTAGAGGACAACATCAGGGGAATAAAACTAGAGATGGTTCGGCGTCAAGGATCTCGTCGACTCAACCAACACGGAAGAGGACTTCAGCTCCCATCTTCATCTAACCAATCGAGGTAGAAGTCCTTGCGCGTTGGTCTTGAGGAAGGACCCTATTACCCGCAAAGAAAAAAGAGGAAAGACCCTCTAAAGTTAGTGGTTAGGATGACTCCAACGGGGCGACGCATCGAGTCCGCGCGCCTCCGTTCCTGTCCGCGAGGGCCAAAAACACGGCCCAACGGGGCGACGCAAACGGATCGCGGTCCGTTTTTTGGTCCGCCGCGACGCATTCCTGGCCCAAATTTGGGCCACCGATGCGTCGGCCCCGGACGCGAGCGGACCGTTTGAAAGTGCATGCTTGCCCCCATGCATGGTTTTCGTAATTAATGACAATCCTTATGGACTAATGTTTGCATTGAGATATTCTTGTAGATCATGTCCATAGGAAAAGATTGGAGTTCATGTGTTGGACTCTAGAAGATTACATGATGATCAATGCTCTATTCATGGTTTTATATGAAGAATGGTCATATGTAGAGAAGATGAAGTGCAAGTTCAAGAGAAGCATCTCGAAGAAATCATATGCATGAAGCTTACCACCCATTTGGAGATAATGGTCAAGTGAAGATGTTCATAAGAGTGGCACTCCCATCTTGGTGTATGGGGGAGCAACATTTGAATCTTCACCAAGCAAAGAGCAATCAAGAAAGGTGTTCCATCTTGAGAGAGCAAGATCGTCATCATCGAGCTCAAGTGGAATGCGCAAGGCAAATGTATGATCTTGATAGGTTTTCTATTGTACCGGTCTCATGTTGTTAGTGGGAGACCGGGTTTTAGGATAGATGGCGTACTATCAAGAGGGGTTCTCAAGTGAGTAACTTGATCGCATCTTTGTGGAGAGCTCATACCGTTGCATACTTGGCATATCATCTTTCTTGGTTCTTATTTGGCTTTTCTCCTTGTTGGGTCTTGGTGCTTGTCGTGATCTTCATGACAAGCCCAAGTTCTTCGAAAACGGATTTCTTATGGAAAACTTGTTGCGTTTTCGTGTTGGAAATATTATCGGTCCTCCTTCGAGATAGGGTCCACACCTCTCCATGTGTGGCAAAGCTCTCGTCGTTACCTTTCCAACGCAATTGGATTCACCTGTTTTGGAGTTCATACGAGAAAGTTATTGCATTTCAGGAAGAGCTTTTCTGTGTCTGGCGGTAGTACCGCTGTCGCAGCAGTAGTACCGCTCCACCTGGAGCGGGACTCCTGCAGCACAGCTGGTACTCCTCCTGGCGGTGGTACCGTGTGGTACCGCTGGTTTCAGCCAGCGGTACTACCGCTGGTGGTACCGCCAGGGGTACCGCTAGGCCGGTTTTGCTCTCTGGACTCGCTACGGTACCCACCAGTAGTTGCCACGTACTACCGCTGGTTTCCTTCTATTTTATTCGAAGGATCCCAGCGGTACTACCGGCAGTGCCGCGGTAGTACCGCTGTGCCTGGCAGCTACGGTACTTCTCCGAGGTACCGCTGCAGCTGGGTTGTGCAGTACACTGGGTACCGCAGTGAGACCAGCAGCGGTAGTACCGCTGTCCCAGCGGTACTAAAACTGGGCATAACGGTCAGATTTCCAGGGAACCTATTTAAGGGGTCCTCTTCCCCAATGGTTCCCTAGCTTTTCAAGCACGTTTTTCCCCCTCTCTCACCTCCTTTGTTGACCTTGGAAAGCTTGCCCCTCTCCCAATTCCTCCCATGATTCTTGCATATCTTTGAGGGATTTGAGAGAGGAGACCTAGATCTACATTTCCACCAATCAATCTCTCCTCTAAGTGAGGGGAACATAGTGGATCTAGTTCTTGGAGTTCTTGTGTGGTTCTCTTCTTTGTTCTTCCTCTCTTCTCCCCCCATAAGCATTAGTTGCTTGTGGTGGGATTTGAGAGTGAAGGACTTGAGCATTTTGTGTGCTCTTGCCATTGCTTCATTGCATCGGTTTGTGCTCTCCACGAGGATTCGTGGAAGTTGAAAGCTTGTGAACTTGTTACTCTTGGGTCTTCGGGCCCTAGACGCCTTTGTGGTGGTTGGACCCTTGTGTGGTCACTTGAAGCCGTTCGGGAGCCCCCAATCCCATTGTGGGTGGTGCCTCGGATTTTTGTTGAAAGTCGTTTGGGAGCCCCCAATCCCTTTGTGGGTTGTGCCCCGGATTGTTGTTGAAAGGCTCCGGATTTCCGCCTCGAAGGATTCCGATAGTGGAAGGTGAACCAAACCTTTGTGGTGCGGTTCATCGGAGAAGAAGGTGAAACCGTTGTGGTTGTTGAACCATTGTGTTGGTTCACACCTCTCCAACGAGACGTACTCCCTTAACAAGGAGGAATTCGGGAATACATCTTCGTCTCCGTGTGCCTCGGTTATTTCTATACCCGAGATCTTTACTTATGCACTTTACATTGTGATAGTCTTCGTGCTTGAAGTATTCTATATTGCTATCACCTTGTTGCTTGTCTTGCTTAGCATAAGTTGTTGGTGCACATAGGTGAACCTAGTTTATTTAGTTTGTTGGCTTGTTAATTTAAACACATAGTTTTATTCCGCAATTAGCAAGCCTTTAACTGGAAAAGTTTTAATCGCCTATTCACCCCCCTCTAGGCGACATCATTGTCCTTTCACCGTTCCTGTGTCCTGCCCTAGTCCGCCCCGTGATCTCCCTGGCCCGCGTGTCATCGACCCCGACGGCTAGAACGGCCACCTACCCCGCAATAACTGTGGGCGGTGGAGCTCTTTAAATGGAGCCGGCCGGGGAAACCCTAGAGCACACAAAACCCTAGATCCTCCTCCTCCCACCACGGCGGCCACCACCTCCAACCTCAGACCTGCTCGCCGGAATGTCGGGAGCGCGCGTGCCCCAGTATCTGTTGGACCAGAGGGAGCAGGCGTGGCAGAGGAGGCTCCCGCGCCCCATGTCGCCCGACGAGGCCAGGGTGGTGGAGGCGGCGTACCACGACTGCCTCGCCAACGACGAGGAAGAGGCGACGTACCGCACTGCACTCGCGGCGCTGGCGGTGCGGTGCGCGCCGGAGCCCGAGCCTCCCATTGGCGTGGGTGGCTCCGTCTGCAAGACCGCGGAGGAGGCCATGGAGGAAGCCCACATGCAGCTCAACGCCCAGAGGACGGCTGTGTTCATGTCCGCAGCGCGCGCCTGCGCCGACGCGGCGGTGGAGGCCGAGTCTGCGAACGCGCGCAGAGCCGTCGAGACCGCAAGGCGGGCGGCGCGCCGCAAACGTGCCCGCGAGGCCGCGGCGGACGCGGCCTCGGCCGCCGACGAGGGATCAGTTATCGACTGATCTCGCCGGTGCGGTACCCCCGCCGGCGTGGTAGCCTATGTGCTGCCCATTTTCCTCTAATGCCCGGCAACGCTACGTGTTTCTTAGCTACGAAATGATCAAAGAAGAGGAGCCAGCCAGTCCCGGGCTGGCCTCGGCGGTGATGAAGGAAGAGCCAGCAAGTCCGTTGCAGAACGGGCATGCTGCGTGAAGTTCCTCTAGGCCGGAGCCAACTTCCTCAAGGACGGAGCTCCTCTTTGATCTTCCCACTTACCGGCCGGTGGTCGGTTATTAACTTTTTAAGTTTTAGTTTAGTGTTTAGTTCAATATTAGGAGAAAGCCCTAGATTTACTAGGTTTTTTATGTAATTTTAGGCCCTAGAAATGGACCTACAAATGTAATCCTATTATGTATTTTAATTTCTAAAAATGTATCAAAAATAGGAAAAACAGTGGCCGGGCGGACTCAATGCGTCGGCCCGTTGGGGGCAGTGGCCATCAAGGGGCGGACATGGGCCGGACATTGGTCCTTTTGGCGACGCAAACGGACCAAACGCGCGTCCGTTTGCGTCGCCCCGTTGGAGTCATCCTTAGGGTTGTTGGTGCGGAGAATGTTCATCAAGATCAGGGGTTGCGGAGGGACACATGTAACAGGTTGATACATAATGTTTGACGATTGCACAAGAAGATGCAATTACCTGCTCTCAAACGGGAGTGGCGTGCGCTACCGATATGGACTCCCGGACATTACTAGGGGCTCTGCAGCCATCTAGGATAGGAAGAAGGGAAGAGCATCACAAACTTCATTCGATGGATCCCCCTGGGTCTCCTCTTCTTATCCGCTCCCAAACAGTACCCTTGAGGGTCGACTTCCGCCTCTCGTCGCCGCCCCTCTCCTTCCTTCGCTCCGGCGGCCTCGCCGGCTGGCGTGAAGATGGAGTAGGTGGTCGTGCACCCCCTGTACATAGTAGATCTAGGATAGCTAGGTTGTTTGGGCTTTATGCCTGTTCTTGGCTTTATGCCGGTGATGTTGAGGGTAGGATAGTGGATCTCGGCTGCCGGATCTGCTGCGCCGCGAGCTTCCTCTATCTCGCTGCGCTCCGCTCGTGGCAGGCGGTGCCGCATGGGAGGCTGGTGAGCTCGTGCATCCCTCTAAATAAGGCGCGGTTCGGAGTTCTGGAGTGGAGTGAATCTGGTCAAGCTCTGCTCTACAAGGTGCGGCAATCAATCGCGGTGGTGCTTCCATGGAGGAAGCCAAAGACGGCGGTGGTGCAAGCCTTGGACTCCTTCAATAAGGCCAGTTCTTATTCCTTTTGCTACTGCAATTTTATTTCGATCCTGTCTCCTCTACCTCGTGGCGGGAGTGTGGAGTTTGAGGACGGATCTGGTGCTCTTGTGCGGTGGTGGAAGGCTGGCAACTGCTTCTGGCTGATGGATGAGATTTCCTTTACTCGTGGTGGAAGTGGTGTGAGGAAATTTTTCATCTGGTGCGATGTTGACAAGCAGTTGCTATGGAGTGAGATGCCACAAATTGAAGAACAATCTCGGTGGCCTTTGATTTGGCTGTCGACTGAGATGACCAACAGGTGGTCTACTGCGCCGGCGATGTCTGTCGGCGTTTCTTCAACCTCCAGATGGAGGCCCTATCTGCAGCTTGCGATGGCGTCTCTCGTCTTCCCAAGGCCAAGTGGTTTCGTCCCCGGAATTGGTGAAGATGGCCGTGGCTTGAGCTCGCTGTGTTGCGGCGGTGGCAGAGGAGCTGATTGCGTTTTCCATTTTATGCCCAAGGACTTATTTGTAATATGTAGGAGTTTGACTGTAATTGTGTTTTCTGTTGAGGACTCCTATGTAAAATGTAGCTCCACCGCTGATATATAAGAGGAATCCAGGTCCTTCGGGACCTCTCCGCTATTCAAAAAAAAAAAAAAAACTTCACTCGATAGACGGCACAGGAACCAGTCTAGCCATGTGTGGGGATGATGCGCTCTCCCATGGATGCAACCTCATACCATCAAATTGTGGTCACAGGATCCAAATCTGGATTTCATTTGCAAACCAATGCGCTTTAGAACAGAAAAACGAGTTGGCCATTTCCATCTCCAGAAGCTTAAGTTAAGTGCTAGGAAGTCACCAAGAAATGTGACTACCTTCCAGCCGCAATTGCAAGTGCACACACACAAGACACACAAGAAATATAACCATCTCAGAGAGCTTACGCTCTTCTGCAAGAGCAAGATATCAGATTGGAAACCGGATAATTACGAGTTACGACCTGTACATACCTGCTACTAATACACAAGGCTGGAGCTAGAAGCTTATCAGCTAAGGAACCACCCGTCCAACGGTCCAAGTACAGAAGAAATACCGGTCTCTCAGTATTTCCTGTACACGTAACATATTGTAAAAGCGCTCACACAGCTCCCAGACTATTAAACTTTTGTGTGAACCATTGCATTATGTATCAAATGACTGACAGGTCAAGACAAATCTCATCGCATTGCTTACTATACAACAACTCATTACTGGTACAAACACAACTAAGTGAGCAAGAATCCGCCTATATCAACCCGTTGCATACAAGGGTTTGGGTGGTATCTCGTAAGCTCTGAATTCCCACAGTTATAACTTATAAGGTTCAGGGGAGCATATAGTTTACGACCTCACTTTAGCAAGCCGCGCCCTGATCTCTTCTAGATCTTCCTCGTCATCATCAGCCCCCTCAGCAACAGCTTGTCGCTACAAAGCGCAAAAACACAAGTGTTCTTAATAGATAATAAAAAATTCTTACAAGAAAAGCATACTTTAGTTGGATACCATAAGAAAATTTAAGGAGGCGTACTAGTAATCAATTGATCTTGGTACTAAACAACAGCAGTTAGGATGTTGTCTATCTATAGAGGACAACATTAACTCAGGAAAAGGAAAATTTCGGGACAATAGCTTCTTCAGAGCAAACAAAAATGGAAGTGCGAAGCATCTACCTCTTCTGGAACCTTGCTCGTTGAAGCTTGCTTAACTCTCTGTGTCCTAGCAGCCTCTGGTAGTTGCGAAGCAGTCTCTCCTGCTACTGAAGCAAGGACCTTATCAACCTCCTCCTCGATTTCCTCTTCCATGTCCTCGGAGTCCAATGCTGAATCAACTGCATCATTCATCATCTCTTCCATTACACCTGCCTAGAGTTAGAACCATAAAAAGTTAGCAAAGTTCACACCACACATTGATCAACCTCGTAACAATTGAACAGAGACATACCAATGACAATGACAGTGCAAACCAAAAGGAAGTGGTTACTTCATATGGACTAAGTATCTAACACACTAATAAAATACCTTTGTCATCTCTTTGCTAAATTCTTGCATCGTGGTAGCCAGTTCTGGAGCTTTCATCAGATTATTAACAATCTTCATAACATCAGCACTTTTTGACAGATGACCTACTGTTCTTGAAGTTGCTGAAAATTGCATGAACACAAGATACCAGTTTGCAAATAAATAGAAACAAATTGAGCACCACAATGTAGACATGACATAATACTTTTTCAGTTTGCTACAAAAACTGGGTCCTGGTTTCAACCTGTAAGTTCATGGGTATTCTAAAAAGTACACCTTGAATGAAACACCATTCAAAACCAAATAAGATGAACACTTAATTATATTTGTAAGGTGCTACATAATACTGAAATAGCTGTTGAAAATATTTTGATGATAATATTTTCCGCTATAAAATAAACTACTCCCTCCGTTCATAGAAGGATGTCACAACCAAACTCAAATTTGTATGCATCTACACACTAAATCATGTCTAGATGCATACAAATTTGAGATTGGTTGTGACATCCTTTTGTGAACGGAGGGAGTACAACATTAGGAGGCCCACAAAGTGGACAGGTACCCGCATGTCATTGCATTAGTCAGACATCTATTGGGATATACAAAGAGATGAAGCCTTGGAATGGCTTATACAAATTTTGATCTATACAGTTACAAAGGCACGGAACCTCAGAATGGCATAGTTACCAGATTTGAAGAACATTGGTTTGCGATAAGGGTTCATGATTCACCATTTACTGTATAAAAGTTGAGTCTATGAGATCAAAAACCACACATACCACATAGTTGCCAAGATAGAAGATCCCACCAAGAAAAAGTAAGAACAAGGGGCCTGATCAGCCCCATCCAGCCCAAACAGTTCGTTTTTATTCTTCTTTTAAGCAAATAAGCCTAAAGTTAGTAAGGCAGACCTAAGGTACCATTTTTCCAGATCTCAAGGCTCTTAGGCTGCATCAGGATTCAGGAATGGCATGATTGATGTTCTCTAGCGGCGTTGATGGCAGCGTGGTGGAGCAGTAATAGAGGCAAACATACTATCATCCTTCCCTCCTTTAATTGTTCTTTATTTCTTAGTTCGCAACCATTACGGCTTGGACTGAACCTTATGTGATTGGCATCGACTGCGAACCCTGATCGAGATTGCTCGATTGGGACCGGTGTTCGGAGGGTAATAGGGTATAGAACCCTGATCACAGCCAAACCGCTAACTACAGTAACAGAAGTATCTATGATTGCCCAAACGCAAGTGATGCATAAAAGAAACTTTAGTTTGTAATGATTTGTACGAGGGCAATTGTCAACAACTACAATGATCATGCCTTCCATAAGCTAAATGATACCTCATAACTAAAAGGTTAGATGCACAAACACCGATGTTCATAAAAAGGATCGTACCAACAATTTCTCCTAGATGCATTGATACAGAGTTTAGTTGAGCCTTGTTTTCATAAAGACGATTAACAGCACGTCTTGATTGCACAAGTTCCTTTGCAAGAGCCTGATACATAAAATTGAAATGATAAATCAGTAATAAAGTAATAAAGTGAACTGTTCACTTTATTCTGGCAAGATAAGCTCAACAGTAGTAGCTTCAATGATTTATATGTGCTGAAACATGATAGTAACTGAATAAAACACTCGGAGAGCTGGGTAACCAAATGTGGGGTTCTAATTATTGAGTTGTTTATGTGGTGAGCTTGTCCATATGGCCAGAAACTGCAGGTTCCGATGGAGCAAGGACGGTGAGGAACTGTAAGTATTAGTGAGACTAGAGAATATGTAAGTGGGATTCTTCTAGCGTCAGTCCACAAAATTCACCGGTTGGTGAACTGATGCAGGAGCTAATGTTAGTTGACAACACATTACTAGATAATTTACAATCTAAAAGAAAAGATAATTTACTAGAATTACGAGCAGTTTATAAAAAAAATCGATGAAATTTAACTAAAACTAAGTGTCAGAATTTGTTGTTCAATATGTTTGGTTTAATCTATGTTAGTCGATGCGTACTTTGCAAGTGATTACAGTGTCCCAAAATGGTACTCCCTCCGATCCATATTAATGGACTTAACTTTGTCTAGATACGAATGCATCTAGTATTCTAGTCCAAACACTTAACTAGATGCATTCGTATCTAGACAAAGTTGAGTCCATTAATATGGATCGGAGGGAGTACTGTTTAGGGGCAGATGGAAAAGATAATTTACTAGAATTACGAGCAGTTTATAAAAAAAATCGATGAAATTTAAAACTAAGGGTCAGAATTTGTTGTTCAATATGTTTGGTTTAATCTATGTTAGTCGATGCGTATTTTGCAAGTGATTACAGTGTCCCAAAATGGAGTACTGTTTAGGGGCAGATGGAAAAATAAACAAGAAAAATGTGATAATTTTTAGCTGCTTATCTAATACAAATAATGTATAATTATGTACAAGATCTAATAGATATATCTCATTTTGCTTTCTATTTAGACGAGCAATACTGATAACTTCATTTGTACCTGCAGTTTTCATTTATTTCCAATGATGCACCAATAATAAAAGTGCAAGAAGTCATCATTTTCAGAAGATAGTTCTGGCACATTAATCAACAATCAAATCTAGTATCAATTTTATATTGATGCTTCCCGGAACTGAAATTATCCATATTGATTACTACCTCAGGGCCGAAATATAAGATGTTTTAGCCGCCTTTTTCTGATTCGGATGTATCTAGACGCTTTTTAGAGTGTAGATTAACTCCTTTCAGTCCGTATATAGTCCATACTGAAATATCTAAAACATCTTATAATTTGAAGTTGAGGGAGTATTTATCATTATTTCCATGAATGAGCTATGATTGGACCTAGCATCTTCCATTTAGGGAAAGCTAACCCCACAACACTAAAAAAGGTAAAAGTTTCAAATCTACTAATATTTGAAGTTAGACTTTTCCCTTTCCTTTTTGCTAAGAATTTACTCACGTTAGGTCTGAAGCTTTACACCACGAATATGTGGTGAACTGGTGGTTATAAATGCTCATGTGGTGTGGAAATGTTAAGGTTTCGATTTTGGCACAAGCTTTCCCCGACCAGATTCAATGTTCCTAAACTAAAGCAAAGTTTTTCAGTAAAAGCAGGTCATGGAACTAAATGAACTAAGAACAGCGAACTTGTTTTTTTATGAACAGAATTCAACGAGCAATACCGAAGAAACTGAGCTGTTTGTACACGAGACAATACAAATCTATGATTTTCTATTACGTGACATGACGCTCAATGTACACAGAAATAAGCACACCTTTGCGGATCCCATGTCGTTGCGCTTAGCAGCATCCCTGATAGCCTTCTCCACATTCTTCTCTTCTCTCTGGACATCTGCAAAACCAAGCCAAAATGACTAAGAAAAGATGATCCCATGCCAGAAATAAATCAGCGGAAAATGCAATAACAAGGGTTTGGCCCAACCCCATCCACGGTTCCAATCATCTTACGTACGCCTCCCAGGCGCCCAATTAATTACTACTCCGCGGCTCTGCCCACCAAGGCAAGAGTTGGCCGCAATTAGCCTCTACGCAAGGGGGGGAAAGGGTGGGGAGAAGGAGACGAGGAACCTCGGATCTGGCGGTCGAGGACGCGGCACTCGTTGCGGAGGCGGCGCTGCCACTCGCGCAGCTGCTGCTGCGGCGTCGCCCGCGGCTTCAGCAACCCCTTCATCCTCTCCATCGGCGCCGCCCGAAAGGAGTGGATCGAAGCCCGCCGAGGATTTCACAGGCTTATTCGCTCGCCGGCGGGGTCACGCGGCGCGGCGGAGAAAAGGCAAAGCAGCGAGTATGAAGAAACCGTCTGCACCAGCCAGCCTGCGAATCTGCTGGTGGAACGGCGCAGGCTTCTAAATTCGACTTTACCTTTTTTATTACTTCTCTTTTCTCTTCTATTCATTTACCAAAACCCCACTAAGTGTAGTTATTATTTTTCTATCTCTACATGCAAGCTATCCACATCATTTTCTATTTTAGCCAATCAATTGTCCATGTCATCCCACTAACACTCAATAATTATTTTTTATCTCTACATGCAAGTATCCACATCATCTTTTTTAGCCCATAACATTGTCCACGTCATTCTTTTTATATTTGAATGATAAGATCACACCATGTCGCTATTTAAATACACAAGTAATCATGTGCAATTAGAACACCTGAATAATTTTCGCCCGTGAACTTTTTGCCAGTTATTTTCAATGATGAAACACGTACAACTATTATACAAAATTATGGACTCTTCTATATGTATTCACTCAAAAAAAAGTCTAAAAATATTATGCAGAAATGTGCATGTCATCTTCATGCAAGCCATCCACAATATCCATTTCTTCAAACCGTTAATATAATATTAATTATCTATAGCAATCAGATACACCACTAAATCATAATAATCTTTGTATTATAAACCACATACATTTGATGTCTAATTTTTTTAGCCGTTTTATTAACTTTTTAAGAGAGACCCGCTGCAACGCGCGGGGTGTCGTTCTAGTTTTTTCAATTTCGCATACATTTCATCCACCCTACTGAAACCCCTTTGCTCAACTTGGATTGTGATTTCAACTCAACTCGCTAGAATTCTTAGTTAAATTGGCCAGCCTCGAGTTTTTTTTTTTTTTTTTGCACTAGGGTTGTAAAAGACCGCGGCGCGAGATCCAACTTGTTTTTTTTAACTTGACTCGAGAGAGACTCAAAAAGGGTATGTGTGTCCAATACTAACCCGCTCGACTTCAACTCGGCGGCTCGAAATAATATAATTTGTTATCTTCAATGTAGTGAACGGAATTTATCTTCTTTCTATGTGCAACAAATCAGTTAGGCTTAATTAAGCACATAGCAAACATAGGCGCTACAAATACTATATACTTGATTCTTACTGTATTATGACAAAGTCTAGCCCATCTTTTGATTGAGATAGGATAAGTCAAATTTTTTTGAAGAAATTGGCAATGCCGTTGTTTTGATTGGACCAATTTTGAAGAAAGCTGCCTTTGAACTTAGAAATTTCATCTGTGGGCAGAACAACACGAACACATGCATGATGACTTTGGCACTGCAATATGTCTTAGTCCTTTCAGCTCTAAAGGACGGGTCGCTATCTTGATCGGCATGTCATCACTTAGTTACTGAAGGGAAGAACTTTACGGAGGGCAAGGATTTGTTCGAGAAGTTATCGGAACGAAGAATAAAGTTGTGCATGCCTTGGCCAACTATGGGCGCTCGGAGCACATCACTATTTTTGGGTGCATTAAGAAACGGTTTCATCTTTGATCTTGTATAATGGATGATTGTAACTCTATCACTATCGAATACACCCCATGTTGCGCCAGCAAAACAACATAGAAATTTCATCGTTTTTTGTGACTGAAGATCGACAAGTTTAAGTATAAAGTAACAATACAAATCGACCTTTAAGTCGAGTCAGTTCAGAATTGCAGTACTACGCGAGCTAAGTCTAATTAAAGGTTAAATTAAAAAACGGTTAATCTAACATGGGAACGTGCCCCACGAAGCATGTCTTGTCCGGCGTCCATGCATGCATGTAAGAAGGCCACGGCATGCATGCATGTGAAGAATCTTTTCACAATTCAAGAATTCAAAATGAATAATTGTTTAAACCGATAATCCAATTGAAAATCTATTTTCACCGTTGGCTTTGTTTTGACGAGTACTTTAAAATGAGATCCCGTCTTAATATGTTTTGACAAACTTTTTTTTTCAACGTCAGTTGCCAGGTTATAATACTGTAATAACCATATTAGTATTTAATAGTTACCACTCAAAGAATACATAGTTACCATGCAATTTTCACATGTTTTTTTTATCATAGGCATGATCTACACATCTAGATTGAGAATTTGATCCACTCTAAACACGTAAAATTTAGAATCATCGTCAACAAAATGTTTACATTGGTGAATAGAGAAGTTCAAAGAGGCAGGCAACCATTTGCTTTTAACCCGGTAACCAACTTATCAATACCTGGTGACTAAGTGAGTATAACCTGGCAACTACTGTCAGGAAAAAAAAGTTGTCAAAATATATTAAGATGGGATCTAGTTTTCAAGATCTCGTCGCAACAAAGCCAACCGTGAAATCGGATCTCAAATTTGATTTACGGTTTAAGAGATAAATCATTTTGAAGTTTGAAAACAAAAAAGAATCTACGTAGAGGCTGCATGCATGCATGGCTTACGTATCCTATTCAATCCGTGCCCACCTAAAGTTAATCGGGGCACATGCCCTTAATAGCACGGTCCATTAAAAAAAGTCTAATTAAAGTTGCTCGAACTTTGACTCGTTTGCATCCTTAATTTGCATGCCATTCGTCCGAGGATATCCTAATTCGCGAGCGTGCGCGATCTAAACTGCACCCGCGCTGCAAAGGGTGTGGGACGGACGCGTGGCGCGGGTCACCCAGCCTCGCCCTGCTGCCCCCTGACGGCCTGAAAGCCGTCTCCGACTCCGATCGATCGCGTCCCGCGCCACATCTACGCCGGCAGCAGGTAGGGCTTCCTCTCCGCGTCCTCACCTCCTCTCCTTCTTCCTCCTCCGCGTCTTGTCCCACTTCCTCTCTATCTCCTGGTTCCCTTCGTGCCTAGATCTACATTTTATTCCTGTCTAGTTGTCTAGTAGACCATGAAACTGATATTCGTTGCGATTTATCCAATTCCTGGCGTGTTTGACCATCACAGTGCGGTTTGCTTATTGTGAACGCGAATGGAGATAGGAATTTTCTTGAAGAGTATAATCCATGCATGGCCTATTGTAGACATGTGCTTTTTTAAATTGCTAACGTCTTGGACATGTATTTAATTTTTTAACACCTTTGCACGAGTTCTTCTACACGAAATTTGCCAGTCGTGGATTTAGCAGGGTGTAGAATTTAGATGATACTGTATGCACGAATAATGTAGGACAAGAGGGATCTTGGGTTGACAGTTTCCTTAGTTGAATTCTCTAGGTCTGGATTTGCTTGGTGGTCTCTTTTGTAACATTTGTCTAGTGGCTATCAAAATTTTGACCTTGTCTCGTGCTTGGTTGTCTTGGCCTAGTCCTAGGTTTGTAAGCTGTAACTCTATTATTTCTATCAATACATCGAGACACAAGCTTTAAGTTTTATCAGAGAAAATGCTATCGACTTATAGCTAATAACTGTCATTTGCTAGGAAATGTTCTATACCTCATCAATGTTCAATATGCTTCGAACCCAGGAGTACTTCCATCATACCATGCCATGATATAACATTAAATAGCATGTGGAGGGAAATATCCTGAAAACATTAGGACACTAAAAGGATAGACCTAGTGCTAGAAGCTCCCACACCAGGTGGGGTCTGGGGAAGGACTATATGAGTCAAGCCCGACCCCTGCAAAGTACAATGCAGAGAGGCTGAGTCGGACCCAGGACCTTGACACAAGTGGGGAGTACTTCACCACTGCGCCAGGCCTGTCCTTCACTCTTAAAAGCAAATTTTGCGGATGGTCTAGGAGGAGATATAATTACACATGCCAAATGCATAAAAAAAGGTTACACTTCCTCAACACATCACCATCAACATGATTCAGTAAATAAAAGATAGGCTTAGCCAAGTGTATCAATCAAATTTGAGAAGGAGCAGACTCAGACGATGCTCCTCGTTTGGCCACTGCCGAGCACTTGCGCACTGCTATTTTAGCTTTATGAACCTCATGTGCACCTGCATAGCGTCTTTGGGTTCCATCCAATGCTACCAGCTACCTTACCTCTCGCTATGTTTTCCACCACGCCCACAACCCCACATTCAACCATAAGGACTGCAGCCAGAGGACCATGAAAATAGCTTGTGACATCTCCCGCAGCCTGCCCCTTCCTCAGGTTAACACTAATCGGTCCACTGCTGCGTGCGGGCGGGAGTCAGATCGCTCTACCAGGATATCACAGTTTGGTTGGAGAGTCCGGTCATCTGCTTAGCTTCAAGTTTTAGAAAAAAAAATTATGAAATGGATCACTTGATTATGTTCTCAAGTATCTACTTCACTATTTTCAATTAATCTTGGCTTCAATACATTAACTCAACTGACAAAACTTGGATAATTATACTCTTTCTTACTAAAGCATGCTGATGCTAAGTATTATTATCTCTTCTTCTGTGCAGGAATGGATAAGCATCATGGCACCGCTAGATCTGCATTCTTCAGTAATGCCCCTTTTGATCTTCATGGTAAGATCTCTTGGGCATATTTCTGTGTTCTTTGTCCCTTTGATGTGGTTTGAACTTCAAAGATATCAAACCGCCACAACATGGATCATACTACAGTAAGAAACTAAGAACTGATGTACCGTGGTAGCAGGAGCATACGCGCACCTTCGCAAGTGCACTCGCTGTATATGGTTTGCAATAGATTAACAGTTTAGGTAGCAGCTTAATATATCATTTCAAAAAAAAATATCATTTCAGGAGAAGGTGAATTATGGACATATATATCTGGTCATTTACACCTTTTTTCTAGAAAACGCAAAAAGCTTTTGTGTTTTATTTCATTGAATAGAAGGAGAGTTGTTACAGCGTTTCATGCCTAGAGGTAGGCGAAAGGGGGTACAAATTACATCAATGAACGTGCCAGGTCGTCGGTATGATGTCACGGAGCCCAGAGGCACCGGCTCTGCCCAGAGCGCAGCTTCCTCCTTGATCTTGCCTACTAGTCCGGTAACAGAGGGGCGGTCGCCATCGAAGACACAGCCGTTGCGGTGCTTCCAGATTAGACAAGGGATCAGGAACGTGGCGGAGGCGAGGCCTTTTCGCATCGGCTTGGGCGTGATCTGCTTGGTCAGCTGGCTCCATTCATGCAGAGTGGTGGCGGGACTCGGCGGCTGGCAGGGGAGGCGCAGCCATGCCAAGATCTCGTGCCAAACCTGTCGCGAGAAGGGATAGGCCGTGAGGAGATGTGCCATGGTTTCCTCGTCCTGGTCGCAGAGGAGGCAGCGCTGGTGGTGTTGGAGGCCATGGCGTCGTAGGCGTTCGGCAGTCCAGCAGCGGTCCTGGTCGGCGAGCCAATGGAAGAACTTGACCTTAGGAGGGGCCCAGCACTTCCGTATCATCCTCCAGGTGTTGCTGGCAATGGACCCGTGGAAGGTGGCAGCATAGCAGGACTTAGCCGTGTAGGAGCCCGACGCTGTCCACTTCTAGATGAGGGTATCCGGCTGGTCCGTCAGCTGCGTGTGCTCAAGCTCCAACCATAGTTGTAGGAACTGCCCGATTTCATGGACGCCAATGGTGCCGGTGATGTCCCGCACCCATGTGTGCATATGGAGGCCATCGGCGACGGTCCTTGCTTTGCGGCGTCGCTTGGTCATTTACACCTTATTCGTAGTCTTTGAGACAAAGTGTTGTTCTTGGTTAAACTTGAATTTTCTGTGGGAACAATAGCTTATGCATGTCTCGTGTGGCTCATTTCAAGTTGTATATCTTTTGTTTTATTTATTATAGAATTAGATAATGTTTTGATGTGTCTTGTTTGATTCAGAATCATGTGACTCATTTTCTGTTCTGGCTTGCCACATTTGTTGCCTTGATGGTTTCAGGCGCCCTTGGTTGCTCAAACACATCTTTCAACAGCATGGATGGCCTTAGATGCTCCTCAAGCCTTGGGCAAGCAAGGGGCTACACATCCTGTCCCCTAGGAGCTGTCCATCCAAGGGTGTCTCCATCTGGAAGCAGATCCCTGCACACAAGCCGTCCCCTGTCGGCTCCTGTTGCAAATCGTCCGTTGTCACCCCATCTTCCTCTGAAGAAGCCACAGCTGAGCGCTACGTTCTCAATCTCGCATCGTATAGTTGGTGTTGCTCTTGGTGCTGCCATAATATCCGTTCCTCTCGCTACCAAGTTCAGTCTCATGTTTGATGTCTGAGCAAAATGCTGCTGTTGTGACACAGAATTGACAGAGCCGCTTTGTCATCTGGACATAATATTCAACTATAGGGAAGTTGTAAAAACATAATATCATGCACGTGTTTTTAAAATAAATAATCAGTGTAAAAGATTTCATTCCAGATGCCGTTGTCACGAGGTCTACAAAGTTGAACCTTTTTTTTGCTGCTTTGTCTTCAATGTTTTCCCAACTAATGCAAGAACAGTGCTTTTATCCACTACAAGGATATGTACACCGAATTCAGTTCCTTCTATTATTTTTCCTAATTTGAGTATAATTATATGTCTACTATGATGTAGCCCTAGTCATGACCATCACCATGTCGAGACCCTCAACGCATCCCAAGTCCCCATGATATCAAAGGTGAATCCATTCATCTACTTGATCTCAATTCCTACCCTTTTGGATGGTATGCTACGTCATGCTTTAATTTGGCAATGGATATCCATTTCCCGATAACCGGTGGTTAATTCACCTATTAGGGGACGGTTTTGGTTGCATATTAGTACCCGTGGGGATCTTATCAGTGCTAAAACACTACCCAACGGTTATTGCGGTGACGGATCTGGTACACCACTATCCATACCGACATACCCGGTACCCGCTATGACATGTGGGGCCAGGATACCAAAGGGAGGTAGACACATGTATATATACCCCTAAAAACCCTAAAGCCCTAGCATTTTCCCTCCAACCATCCATTCCCCATTTCCCCTCTTCCCCAGCTGCCACACCCACACACCCGCACCGCACGACCTAACCCTAACCGCGCTCCCCACTCCCTCCCTGCATCCCCAGCCGCCGCACGCAGCAGTGCAGCACGCTGCACGCAGGCGCAGCACGCCCTCCCCTACCTCGCGTCCTCTCCTCGCCTCGCCCCACCGTCCCTCACTGTCTCTCCGGCCGCCCGCCCCCCGCCGTTCATCTCCGGCCGCCCGTCCGCGCTCCCCACTCCCCACTCCCAGCCGCTGCACGCAGCAGCAGCACCTCCATCTCCGGCCTACCTCGCCTCGCCGTCCCATAGACCGTAGCTCCTCCCTCTCTCCGGCCTCCACGTCCGCCCCACCGTCCATCTTTGGCCGCCCGTCGTCGCCACATGCCAGCAGCAACGACGAGGACCTCCAGCGAGCTCTTCCTCTTTGCTACGGAGCTCGCCGTCGACCCAGGACCAGCCGTCGACCTAGGATCGGCTGCTGAAATCCCCGTCAGCCGCGGAGTTCACCGCACCGCCTCCTCCATCGTCGACCAGCTACGCCATCCAGATAGCGTGAGCACCCCCGATCGTCGGCCAGGTGCCCAACATCCTCCACGCCAGAAAATGGCTTCTCCGTCGGCCAGCTCTAGCGGTACCGTCAGCAAGGCCCGGCTTGCTACCCCGAGTCGGAAAATGGATTAGGAATAGATACAAAGGTAAATGCATAGAATGCATCCTCTTTAGTTATATTACTTGTTATCTTTCAGTTCTGAATGTTGTCATTGTTTTTTGTTTATAGATGATGACAATGGGCAGGAAGCTAGCTTTTGGAGTGTTCTTGAAGACGTTGAAGAGGGGATGGAGGTTACCATCTATCTCTAATGTTTACATGTCATCTTGATTTTTACCATTAGCTTGTTGTCATCCTTTTATCCATTTGCTTGCTGTCTAATCTTTTGATCTCATGCAGGCCCTGAAACTGTAGTGTCAAGTCACACCATGCACTTCAATGATGAAGCCTTAGTTGCAGCCTGCACTTGATTCATGAAGCTGGAGTCTCAAATTCGACATTTCATCCTTTGTTATTGGCCTATGTGTCTTTGGGAACTGCTCATTTATGTGTTGTAATGCCTAAACTTAATATGTGTTGAACATTTGAACCTGTTCTATTTGTGGCTATGTGCCAATTTGAACCACTATTATGTGTGCCTGTGTGCCCATTTGAACCTAGATCATCATATTTTGTGTCCGTGTGCCCTTTTTCTCTGTTTGTATTGATGTACTTTATTTTACTCGGTTTGCTGGGGAGGTTCTGTCGAAATTTTCATAGACAATGTTGTTGGCTAAACCAAAGGTTCTCGGTGATGGTTAGCCGCTGGTTATCCGATAACCCGATGGTTATGGGGATGGGAGAATAGTTGTCCCCGTGGCAGTTAATGGGGATGGGGATGGAGAAATTTTTATTAGATGGGGATGGTTATGGTTACGCAATAACCGGTGGTTAGTATCCCCGTTGCCACATTGAGTCATGCTTCGTCCCTTGATGATGCCAGGGTTACCACGACGAGTATGTGTACAAGGGAGGTTGACCAAGGTGCACGAGGAATGATGAACAACAAGACGGTGGCTTGGAAGAGACGAAGGAAGAGGCGCAGCAGCTCCACCAGCGGTACTACCGCCGGAAGCCAGCGGTACTACCGCCCGAAAGCCACTGCTACTGCCACTGGTACCGCTAGAAATGGGTCTGCAGCGTGTCCCGGTACCGAGCGGTACCGAGCGGTACCGCTGCGGGTACAGCTGGAGGTACCGGTGACGTGGGCCAAACTGAAGAATGACCGCACCGGCGGTACTACCGGCTAACCCAGCGGTACTACCGCCAGTGCGGGGACAACTCGGGTAGAGGACCCATGTAACCTCTCCCACCTACCGCTTTTTGGTCAACACTATATATATATAGGAGCCTCCCACCTCAGATATAGGAAGGTTGGATATGAGATAGAGTTTCACCCTCTTTGGTGTTGCCTCCCCTTGTGGAGAAGATCCCCTGGTGGATTCAAGGCTTCCGCTTGTGGAGAAGATCCCTCTTGTGGATTCAAGACCTCTTCCTTGTAGTTGCGATTACTCACCAATCCCTCACCTCTCGGTGACGCTATTGGAACGGTTGGATTGAGCGTTGAGAGAAACAATCCTAAGAGTAAGGTTGCTTGGTGCTTGAGAATCAGGGGCTACCCTTGGGGCGTGTTATCGGTTGATTGTATCTTGAGATCTTGCTGTTTACCCTCCTTTGCCCCTCTTGTGTTTGGTGTTCTTCGAGTTCTTTCTTGTGTTCTTCGTGAAATCCGCTCAAATCCGTGAAGATCGGGACCGCACCTACAACATATGGTATCAGAGCAACGGTTGCCATGGATTTGATTTTGTGTTTCCCCCACTTTCCCCCAAATTTGTCTTTGATTTTGAGAAATTCGGAAATTTCACCAAAAATAGCCCCAAATTTCTTTTGTTCGATTCGGAAATTTGAGTGTGTTTTAGTAGGTTTTGATCCGTGGATCTATTGCTATACTAGTTGATATACCTTCCTTTGCGTTCCCATGGCTTAATTACATCGATTTCCTCTCCGATTTTAGGATTTTCGGCGAGTTTTTCCGCCCAAATCGGCCATTTTCGCGTTTTCGGGCAAGAATCTGCGTCCCGTAACGGTACTACCGGCTATCCCAGCGGTACTACCGCCATCGGTACCGCCAAAAACGGCGTTCTAGAGCGTCTTCCGGTACTCGTAGCGGTACTACCGCCTATCCCATCGGTACCGCCTGAAAAATGCAATTTCAGAAAACGGTTTTGGCCATATCTCTTGATTTCGGACTCCGTTTTTTGTGTTCTTTGGCTCGTTTCGAAGCTACGAACACGATGTACGTCACCATTGCGGAAGATCCAACATCCACTACCACCAAAATCTGTGGGCAAACACGAAACTTCTACAACAAAGGGTGAAGATCGTCGACGAAAGGTATAACTTCTCGAATCTTCTCACCTTGCCATTCCTTTGTGAGCCACACTATATCTTTGCGATTACCATGTCCTATTGAGGCTAGCTCTTGATGATTGTTTGGGCTTTGCACATTTGCACCGTGTAGTTTCCGAACAAACAATTGCATGCGCTAGTTTTCATATATCATATATCTTGTTGTTGGCACAAAGTTGGTGAGAAAAGACTCAAAAGAGCAAAGAGAAAAGAAGAAAAAATTGCCAAATCAAAAGAAAGAAAGAAAAGAAGAAACACCACTTGCCTTATCTCTTGTAGGAAGCGCGCAAGCTCGATGAACATCTTGTAGGTGGTGACTTTTGTGCAAATCTTGTAGCCACAAATAATTTGCAATCGAGCTAGTGGCTCTTCTTGTACTTGTGCAACACCAAGCTTATAGTCTTCGCTAGGATCAATTGGTTCTTTAGCTCATTTCTATAGTTGCGCGAGTCCCATTTATCGCCACGTGTGTGTTTCCATGAGCTTTGCTCATTTCTTTGGAGATTGACTTGTTTTGCTTTCTGATCATTGTGGTTCTCTACTTGCTTTAACAATATCTTGATTTTCAGTTGATTCAATTTGCTTTCCACATACCATACCTTCATATACTCATAAGTGTGTGTGTGTTGGGTGTAAGAACCGGATTCTCTTTCGTCAAGCAACTCTATTCTTTCGATATAGTTTCTCTTGGTTCTTCCATTCCACATATATACACTTCTTGTGAGTTAACATGTCTAGGGAGAGCGAATCCAACTATGGAGATGAAGATGACTATGAGGACAACATGAACTACATCGACAATGATGCCACATACATTGAGGACATGGGGAACTACTACACCGACAATGACCCCCTTGGGAGCATCACGAAGACTTCCGCTACCACGACTACGACTCCACTTGCGTGCGTGACATGGATCATCACCAAGACTTCCGCTACCACGACTCCGACTATGCAAGCGTCAACGACATGGAGCGGTACGACAACGTCGACATACCTTCATCACAAGGTATCGACTACACAAGCTCCAACGACAATGAGGTGTGAATCTCCGCATATGCCTCTTCATATGGTACCAACTTCGACTACAACGACATGGTGGAGCGCCGCTACTACGAGTACCACTCTGATGACATGGTGGAGAAAGTCTACGACTACCATTCTTCATTCATGTGCGACGACATCGACTAAACCTCCGACAACATGCAAGAGGAGATGAACCCCATCACCACCATGATCAAGGGCGACATTAAATACTATGTTTCAAGGCCAAGACGGAGCAACGACAAGGCCACCATGAGTCCATCTTATGAAGCTCCAAGATCTGCAAGAAGGCGCCATGACAATGACATCGCCAAGAATGCCAAGCTTCGACATTCTACATCAACAAGAAGACGGCGCCCCAAGAAGTGCATCGACAAGACCAAGCCAAGTCAAGGCCCATCTAGCTCAAGAAGAAGGCGCCACAAGATCGATGCCACGGTGGACCACAACTTGTCCAAGCTTCAAGACGACATTGACACACTTGCCAAGCGTCGAAACATATCTTCAAGCTCGAGTGAAATCTCCAAGGCAAGGTCGCCAAGAGATCAAGAACATCAACATCGCCACGAGGAGAAGCATCCAAATGACTTTCGACGTCAATTCTCTCCTCAAGAGCGTCAACGTCGACATGAGGAGAAGTTAAGACGCAAGGCACGCCATCAAGCAAGTGCTTCTCATATGGTGTCTACTTCAAGTTCCACCACGACATTGGCACCAACAAGAGCTTCAAGATCCATGTTTGATGAGATCATGGATGGCTTTGACAAATTCTTTGAGCAAAGCCTACGTCGACGCCAGAAGAAACATGGTCACAAACATGAGGACGCAACACCATTGGCGCCAATCTCAAGCACTTCTCTTGATATGGCCTCTACACCAAGTGCTACCACCACATTCAGGGGCGGAGCCGAGGGGGCTAGCAGGGGTCAGACCCCCCCCCCCCAACCATCGGCCCCCCTTATTGGATTTTGGCAGGAAGCTATACGTATAGGTGTACGTAGTGATTAGTGCTAGCATGATTACATGCCTGAGTTCCGAAAGATAATTAGCACTGCGTGATCTATATCCAATATCTTAAGGCCCACAATCGATCCACAAGCCCAGATCTAGCAAGCTAACCTCTGCGCAGTATATCGCAGTCAGGTTCAGGTACGCGAGTCTCTAGAGAAACGACCTATGATCTGTTCCTTTTGATCGCGGTTCGACTTCAAAATGGACTCGTCTCTTCGCCGCCGCTCACGAGTCTTTACCTGACGATCTAATCTGCCATGATACACCGTAGATCACCCCGGCGGCCACGGCCTTCAAGATTTCCGGTCAGGCTCGTGGCCGGCCGCTGCTCTCCGGCCAACCGGCTAGATCTAATCAACTGATTAAGGGACGCAAGGTATGATGTGCAATATAGATTGGTTTTTTTCCAGTGATCACAAGCTCCCGATTAAAGAAAAAATAATTGACCATTTGGTAATGAAAAGTAACTAACATAATCACTTTGCAAGATCGGTCCGCTGTTTCACCGAAGATCTGCACATAGCCCACCATTTTTTCAACCCCTCTACTTTGTGTTGCTATTTGCTAACTTGCTATTAGGACTTAATTATATATTGATGTGTTATATATATATGTTGAACTATAGTTTTTTCACGGTTGGTTGAGCTATATCACTATCTTCTTTGCAAGGGGACGGAGATAGAATACAGAATGACACCAATGACTGACTTTATGCTAATCCCCTTTACGAGTAGAGAAAATTCTTAACAATAAACAACAACACCAGCAAATTTAGAAGAATGACCCAAACGGAAATAAATCTTAGCGTCGCCTCGCCTCGCCTCCCATATAGTCAAATCCTGGCTCCGCCCCTGACCACATTGGTCCCCATATGGCAAGATGAGGACCTCATATGTGACAATTGCCAAGGACAAAACCATGATCCACGAGAATGCCCCAATCTCTTGTGCCCTTATGCAATGTCCATGGTTACATGATGTGGGAGTGCCCAAATGGATACCAAGATGGCGAGAAGACGGCCGAGCATGGGATTTTCCCTTCGACCAAGGAGGCGAGCGTGGATGACGCTATTACTTTGGTTGATACATCAGGTGAGCATGTTGATACGTCTCAAACGTATCCATAATTTCTGATGTTTCATGCTTATATTATACCAATTGCTACATGATTTACTTACACTTTATATCTTTTTATGCATTTTCTGGGACTAACCTATTAACAAGATGCCACAGTGCCCGTTCATGTTTTCTGCTGTTTTTTGTTTAAGAAAAGTTGTTCTAGAAATATTCTCGGAATTGGACGAAACAAAAGTCAAAGTCACGATTTTTCTGACACGTACACGGAGTCCGAAGGAGAGACGAAGGGGGCTGTGGGCCGTCCTCACCATATGGCGGCATGGTCCCACCACCTGCCGTGCCGCCATGTGGTGAGGAGGCCTCGGGCCTCCACCGACGCCGCCCCTTCGCCTATAAATTGCCTTTCTCGGGAAAACACTAAAGACCCGAGTCAAAAACCACGAAAAGTTCCAGAGCCGCCGCCGCCGCCGTCAACCCTATCTCGGGAGGGTTCTGAAGCTCTTCCCGGCACCCTGCCAGAGAGGGGAATCTTCACCGGAGGGCTCTACATCGCCATGCCTGCCTCCGGAGTGATGTGTGAGTAGTTCATCCTTGGACTATGGGTCCATAGCAGTAGCTAGATGGTTGTCTTCTCCTCTTGTGCCATCATGTTTAGATCTTGTGAGCTGCCTATCATGATCAAGATCATCTTATTGTAATGCTACATTTTGTGTTTGCTGGGATCCGATGAATATTGATACTATGTCAAGTTGAATACTGAAATATCTTGTCTATGTTATTTATGATCTTGCATGCTCTCTGTTGCTTGTTGATACTCTGGCCAAGTGGATGCTTGTGACTCCAAGAGGGAGTATTTATGCTAAATAGTGAGTTCAGTCTCCATTTAATCTGGGGGAGTGACAGCAACCTCTAAGGTCGTGGATGTGCTATTGCCACTAGGGGTAACCTAATGATGCTTTTCTAAGGATAAATGTGTTGTTTACATTATGCACTTTACTTAATGTGCAACTTAATACTGGAAGGGGTGAGGATACTAACCTGAAGGTGGAATATTTAGGCACAGATGCATGCTGGATAACGGTCTGTCTACTTTGTCGTAATTCCCAAATGAATCTGATAGTAGACACTACTTGCACATGCATATTATGCACTTTTCAATATTGTCAATTGCCCAACTGTAATTTGTTCACCCAACATGTTAGTTATTTATTATGGAGAGACACCACTAGCGAACTGTGGACCCCGGTCCATTCTTTTACATCTGAAATACAACCTACTGCAATCATTGTTCTCTTTCATTCTCTGCAATCAAACACCATTTTCCATACAACACTTTTAATCCTTTGTTTTCAGCAAGCCGGTGAGATTGACACCCTCACTGATTCGTTGGGGCAAAGTAGTTTGATTGTCTTGTGTGCAGGTTCCAAGTCAACTGTCAGGACTTCTTCCACCCCATCCACAGTTCCAAGTTTTCTGGCGCCGTTGACACCTTCAGAAGTGTCTTCACCTCCTACTGGATTGATAACCTCGGTTTCTTACTGAGGGAAGACTTGCTGCTACACTCATCAAACCTTACTCTTGGGGTCTCCCAACGAACGTGTGGTTTACACGCATCACATGTCGAGCATGGGGTTTTCCCTTTGGCAATGGAGTCAAGTGATGATGCCCATACTATGGCATTGACCATTGGAAGCGAGATGGTTGAGAAGGTTGAGCATGGGAGTTTTCCTTCAACCTTGGAGGCGTTTGGAGTTGAGTACGTTGAGCCTACCCTCTTGTCCTTGAGTTATGATATAGTACCAAACCCATGTGAGCATGAGAGCCACTTAACCCACTTGAGTGAGAGTGAGAGTGAGTTGAGTGCTCCACGATATGTGAGTTTGAGTGCTTACAATTTGAGGGAATGAGTGATACACCACTTGAGTTGAGAGAGGTAGTTGATAGGTCTTGTGAGGCCATTTCGATTTCTAACAACTTATCAATTTCCTCTAGTGTGTTCTCTCGTTGTGTGCTAGGATCTATGGATGTTGAGATGCCACTCCCCGACTTGATGGTGCCTCAAATGGAGAAGAGGTACATGGAGGATGATGATGCCACCCCATGTCTACATCAAGATGGACAAGTCGGTGATACCCGTAGAAGTGATAGCCTTCAGTAGCTACCTGCAAGATAAAGTATACGGGGTCAGGTTGAGTCTCCAAGTGCAAAGTATGTAGTAAGTGCAAGACGTGTTTTTCCCACGAGGGTGACTCGAGGGTTTAATATCGAACTCTCGGGGAATCAGTAGTGAAAGATTTATCTTCCTATCCTTCTTTTGGTTACCTACAAAACAAAGTTAACTGTTTTGGTCCTCGACCTCACCTGTGGTTGTCAAGCACAAGGTGTAAGAATGATATCAAGATAGTTATGCAATGCAAACAAGAAATAAATATGCAATGGTGGTGAATAAATGTGCAAGGATGATGATAACAATGATAAATGATATTTTTGAGTTTTTATGATGAATGCAAGATGTAAAAGTGTTTTTGTATTTTCGGATTTAATAATGGCAGAAAATGGAAAATTGGTAAAAGTTGTTGGAAAGGTGTTTCTTATGATTAAAAATGGACCGGGGTTCATGGTTTCACAAATGCACTCTCTCTTTAATAAAGTGGTAGACAATGGAACATAGGAGTTGACATATGAGATTGCAACACAAAATTTAATGACAAGTTACTAATTATATGGTCATCACGTCCTAACATAGAGATCTTTTGGTTATTAATCTCACTTATACTCCACCAAGATGCGAACTAAATCATAACACCTTAGTAATTAAGATAGATCAGAGTATAGTTTTAATTATCATGACATGAAGTTAAAATAAGAACATGCTAGATCTAGTCACAGAGAACTGGCATATCACCCACAACCCTTGTAGCATGGTATTTTTGTTTATCCCTAATGAGACAACAAAGTAAGGTAAACACCCAAGTGGATCGCGATATTACAGTTGTCAACTTACCGCACTCACCACCCCCCGTTACTCCAACTAATGCACACATCACCCCACACACGCTCTCATAAACATGCTTGATCATAATAAGTGAATAAGAACAGGGTACATAATATGCATCTATATTCATAACTGAAACAAAAACATTGCAATCTCAAACATATTAACTCATAAAAAGATCCACCACATACGAATTACATATTATGACCGTAATCATGTTCAACAGCTCATACGGTACTAATTAGTGAAGCTCAAAGAGAGGAGAGATACATAAGTTACTTTCACAAACCCATAGTCCAGAGGTGGACTACTCCATCTTCATCATGGAGACGGTGGAGATGTCGATGGAGAAGATGGAGACCACGCCGGCAGCGCCCCACCGGAGTTTTCCCCCTCCAATCTGCAGCTCCAGATCTCTCTTTCGGTGTTTCTGTGTTTCGGCGGCGCTTCTTCCAGAGAATGTCGGGGGCTATTTTTATAGTCGGCTTTAGGTCAAGACGATGTCGGTGGAGAAAAGATCGACAACAATGGAGCGTCGAGGCCAATTTTGGTGGGCCCATGCGGCCAGGTACAGAAGCCACGTGGGCCCCCCTCTTTTGGGTCTCGGGGCTCCATTTGTTCGCTTCCTTCGCCCCCAAGTCTTGTTCCTTCCAAAAAATGATGCTCATAAATTTGCAGGTGATTTGGACGACGTTTGGGTCCCTGAAACTTAAAAGAAAAAATAGGGTTTTCTGCCTGCGCAGGGTTAATTTCTACATAATTCAATCGAGTTAGGATTCCTGGCCTGTGGTTCATCCACGATATGGGCCCACGAGTCAGCTGGCACATGGATTTTGTGATTTACTTTTGGTTGTTTGCATAAGTCGGTTGGTTTGGGTCAACCTATGACGTTGTTCTCCTTCCTCTCGTTTGGGTCAAGCCAACGCAACAGAGACGCACACGACCGGCGAGTTCCCTTTCCTGTGCCTCCGTCGCCGGTCCATCCCAGCCGGCTCCGGCGAGTCCTTGCCGCGTAGACCGCCGCCCCTCCTCCTCCTCTCTCCTCCTCCTCCTCCTCCTCCTCCTCCTCCTCCTTATCTATCGATTCCACGACGTCAAACCACTGAATCGCAGCCTCACCTCAAACCCTAGAAGCCAAGATCTTGGGGCGTCTATGGCGGCTGCAGTGGGTGACGGTCGCGCTGCAAGGATCAATCGTGTGGCAGGCAAGCTAGCCGCGGCCCTGGGAACCCTCACCAACGCTGACGGCCCTAGGACCTTGGGCGTCCGGCCGCCGCCGATGACTACAACAGCTCTGGCCGCGCCGTGCGCCTGATGAGCCTCTGTGCAGCGGACGTGGGGAGCTCGAGCCCACCGCGACCACCACAACCAAGGTCCAACTTTTTCTGTCATTCCTACCCACTCTACTCCTCTTCTTTCTTCTCGCACTTACATATCCTATCTGGAATCAAAGGGATCTTGTTCGTAGCTGCTGCTGCTTATTTTCCACGACCTGCGGACGGATACATGATGCTGCTGCTCGTGTGGCCCCGCCGCGGTCCTTGCTGCTGACCACAGGTATGCCTACGGTTCAACCCCGATGGTGTCCTATGTACGCTTGCTCTCTATGTGTGTGCACTTCCATGTTTTTGCAATATGCCACTGAAATCTTGCTGCTAAGAACGTCTTGTGTCTTGAGGATACATATTACTCTGCACACACAGGAGCAGCACACTTGGTTACACCTAGACCACCATTGCCTGGTAGTATATTATATACATGGCCTTTGTCTCTGATTGATTATATGCTATGTATTTTCAATAGGGAAATTTCTAATTATTAAATGCTCTGTTCTGACCTCTTGTTATTTTCAACTGAATGCTCGACATATGCCATTGACAGATGCCAAGTGACCAAGGAGAGCCACCATGATGCCTCCCACCTCACCAAGCGCGGTGCTCTCTAGTCTCCACGACGGCGTCCGTGCTACCGCAGCTCAAAGTGGTAGCCTGTTGTCCTGTGACTGCGTTGGGCTCACGGCACCGCAACCACGGCTGCTTCGGCTACAACCCTACTCAAGTATGTGCACCTCATGTACTGCAACCTATTCCACGCTGTTCTTGGTCATGGCATTCGTGTCTTGGCTGTGCGTGTCCTGTTCTAGCCATTCTTATTGATGGCCACATGTTTGCATTCCCCTACACATGAGAATATACTTGTTGTTTCAATTGGACTGAAAAATTTCATTGTCAGGCTGAGAATTTATTTAGGGCATGATCTACTGTATGAATTAACTTTTTATCATCTCTTTAAAGCTTTGCCCAACATGTCGTAGCTCTGTTAGTGATATTGGCTTTCGTGCTAATTATTTGTGTATGCTAGAATTCTAGACCTATTGTTTCTTCTACTCGTGCAGGATCTTCCATGTGTAGTATTGCTGTTATTTTGATCAACATACATGTTTTGCATAATTGTCCTCCTTTCTTTGTGTATAACATGTGAGATGTATACAAATATGTTTGTTCGTGCTTAAGAATTCAATATATCCAAACCTGTTTAGGCTGATGTGATGTTTGATTGTTTCAGTTATTACAGTGGACAAAACATATCTTGTTTATTACAAGCTGATTAATTAGATACCTTTTTTACTAGAACATGGGCATAGCTTTCATTTTTCAGTTTGGTGGTTGTTCTACTTGCTTGTTTATGCTTTAGAATTTTTGAAACTGAAATCGGTGCGTCTATGCATTTTTGTTTGAGGTGATCCACCAACAAGTAAAACATGGCCGTCAACAATAAATAGACTCAGGCAGTAGCAACCTCAAGTTCTTGTTTTTGTGTGTTTTCCAGTCCAGGTCAATGATGCGCCGCCCCTAGAGCCCAACACTGATTGTAGAGCGCCTCGTCGCATAACCTGGAGCTGCTGCTCACCTTTGACTACCTCCTCGGCACCACGCGGCAACCATGCTGGTGCCCACGTCTGGCCTTGGCTACAACTCACTCTGGTGAGCTCCTCCGGTACCCTCCATCCTCCGCTATGGCCATCAAGGTCTCTTGGTATTGATCTAATCACATTACTGAATCTTTCTATTCAGGTAAAAATATAATTAATGATGTGACTTTATTGGACTAATCACAGTACCGAACTCATTCCAGGAGTACTTCATCAGGAGTTGTCTTGCCAGCTCATAGTAGTACATTTCACTTTTTTTCCATGTTATGCATGTACCGGATAATACATTTACTGCTAAATAAACATACCCTTCTCAGTTGCAAGGTTACCTATCCACATCAATAGATTTTGTCTCAACAACCAGTTGAGAATAAGGAAATTGCAGGATATACTGGCTAAGAATATACTAAAGAAATTTCGCAAAAAAAAATACCCTAAGAAATATATGGCATTTGGTCTGCAGGTTTTCCTACATAACCTTGCTCATTTTAATGTAGTTTTAGTTAAGAATAAGCTATATTTAATTCTTTCAAGTCACACATTGTTTCCCCTAAAAAATTCAGTAAATTGAGGTAGTAACAAAATTGCTTAGCTAATGTTGAAGGTGATCAATTACAAGATAGATATATAGGATATGAAATAGTGTCAGCTTAAGATCTTGGGTTAATTTTGTATGTATTTCGTATGGTCAAGATTATTAGAATCTGATCAATTTTCTAAATTAGAATTACCTCTTGAAAGCACCATAAATCTGAAACTATCAGTTAATACTAGCTTTCATTTGAATTCGACCTAAATCATGAAAATCTTTCTACATGCATGTTTTAGAGGTGTGAATGTGTAATAAAGTAGTCTTAACTGCCTATCATGTATGTAGCTTGCATTTTTAAGAGATACATGGTAGAAAGTTCCGTGATAGCTTCAGGACGTTCATAGTTGATCAAGCAAAGACTGTTTTGACAATGTGTCATTTCGTCAAATAGAGGCCAGCCTATGTAGCTGAAACTTCATATTGTTTTGCCAAGTGAATGAACTTTGATGCTTGCAATGTTCTATATACACCCTAAGCTATTTAGAATTAACATGAATCTCTCTTCTATTTTTAATAGGCAGACCACTAATTGATCAAGCAATCAGACACGAAACTGTTTCATGTATTTTTTGAAGTACCTAGGTTCTTTGATTTTCATGCCCTGTGATTAAAAGAAATGAACTAAGGATCCATCTTCACCAGGAAGGTTTCTGTATGTTAGTTTTTTAACAGATAACTCTATTAACTCTAAGAGTATATTTTACAGACAGAAGGGTGAATGGAAGCATCCCGATCTGAAAATCTGCTGCTCTGCTGCTCTACAAGGACACTGAATGTCTGTAGGTGAAAGGAATATGTATATAGTGAAGTACAACCGTGTTATATTCTAGAAGCTAGCTTAGCCTAATGGTGAGCTTTGATGTTATAGCGCCTGGAGATATGCTCTATGTTTTGGGAGCTAAAAACCTGTGAAAGCTCTGATGTTTACAATAAGCCTGACAATCCAAGGCATTCCTGCATCAAAATTGGATTCTGCTTTTGAACTGCTTCTGAGATTTCTGTATTTAGGTACCAAGGTTGAGAACCATGTAGCTTTAGATAGAGCGCAGAGAAAAAGATGTGCATGTCATTCTCTATGTTGTTGCATGATGAGCAATCTTGCTTAATGTGCTTACTTAGCTTATTTTTCTCTAAATGTAGATCTCTAGGTGTTATTTTGGAACACCTTTGAAATTTTCAGGTTACTGTGGGAATACATCAGATGATTCATGATGTGTGGCATTTAGTCTCCTTTGTTTAGATTTTATGAGTTCATCTTGTGTATGTTTTAGTACATTCCCAAGAAAGTTGCTAAAGAGGAAGGCACACATGTGGGATAGTATTCCGCAATGCTGATACTTGAATATGAAAAATTCAAGAGGTTTCAGACTATTCTTCCAATCTTGATGTTATTATGTGTGTCTGATGCAATGGCATATGCTATCTGTTCTTGCTAAGGATTCAGATCAGGATGCGCGCCAGGATATCCGACCATGGCGTCCGACGCTGCATGTTCTACTTGAACTACAAGATGGGTGGCACTCGAAGGACAAGGAACATGTCCTTTCCTCCACGTCATGGAGTGTGTCTGTGTTCGTTCGTAAACCATGCTACCGGGTTTATTCTCTTGGCTTACGGAGTCATGTTTTTTTTCTTTGTCAAGGAACATATGTGAAGCTGCAAGCATTGTGAACGTTATTAGAAGTAAATTTTTTTATTAAATATATAGCTCCCTTAACATCATAGAGTATGAGAGGGCACGGCAACGCGCCTTCTCCATCTAGTTTCATAAAAATAGGAAATAAATATAATATTCCTAAAAAACATTATATAACAGTGATATAATCCTTATATGATGCAAATATGATTGGAATATAAGTAATATAGTGCAAAGTTCATGTATGCATTTTACATGCATCAACATCCCCAAACTTAACCAATACTCGTCCTCGAGTATGAAGTGATAAAACTAACATGGACTTTGCAATATAATACTAACAATGGATATCAAAGATGATTACTACTGCTACATAGAGTCAAATGATTCATTCTTCAAAGGAGTAGCAATATGCAAGATAGTTTATGAAGTGGTATCAAGTATTCAATGCAAGGATGTTCAATGATAGTTCACAAAGTGTAACATAGAAGATAGTAATATGGACCACATGTATGCATAATGATAAATAAGAACATCCTACATTGGTCATAGAGAGTAGATGAAAATCTGAATATAAAAGGTGGACACTTTGAAAAAGATATATATGTGAGTAGAGGTAAAGCATGCATAAGTTTCATCTAACTTCCAAACTCTTCTACTTAAGTTAATGATTGCAATGTGGAATCCTTGATGTCAAGCTCTCATTACCCCTATCATAGCATCTTGAATGATTAAAGTTTAATGTGAAAGCAAATATGAGTAGTGTGCTTGACAAAGTAAAGGTTAGGTGTCTCATGCCCCTTGAATACAAGTACCTACACCATGAGTTAGTCTACTTGGGAAACAAAACAAGTTCAAGTTATATATCATTATAAGTAATAATAGTATCATCAAGAGCGTCAACTGGGGTACCTCTTGTCCCAGGATATGGAACAAGCCCATATCAAAATGACAAGACAAGCAAACAAGATAAACAACCTCAACACCCTTTTTATTTACCATTGGAATAGCTTTTTATTATAAGGTGTATCACAGACGGTTCACCATAGCATGTAAGTAAATTTCCACCATGAATGATGCATGGCTTAGATTAGCGGCTCATGCGTCTCTCTAACCATTTATACAAACTCATTTAAACTACTTCATTTCCACATCATTTCACCATGATAGGCATCCATAAACAAAAGTACATGATATCAACTAAACGATGAAGGAGCATGTTGAAAGCTTTGCATGTGACATCACATATGGGCTAACTCCCAACCTCGGACATTTATCAAGCCACTAACATCATAATCTTAATCACAATGGGTCATGTTTTATTTATGCAATAAAAGTAAAGTGTGCATCAAGTTCGTGAGAGCTATATAACCAACTTTTCATATGACAATCAATAACATAAACATTTTCATTCACAGGTATAGATAACACAAATAACATGATAAACATACTCGGAATAGCATAAAACTAATAGGTAGATATAGTGGACTCACTGGGATAACTTTGGTTGAAGATGTTGGAAATAAGTTTTTACTTGTTGGAATTTTGGGCTAGCAAGAGAGAGAAAGTTGACCATCTAAATGCATGCATGAGTGTCCAT
Source organism: Poa pratensis (assembly GCA_947311845.1). Taxonomy (NCBI): domain Eukaryota; kingdom Viridiplantae; phylum Streptophyta; class Magnoliopsida; order Poales; family Poaceae; genus Poa; species Poa pratensis. The sequence continues at coordinate 80,542,272 of CAMZMU010000052.1, read as the reverse complement.
AGAACTAACTAATCCATGTCAAACAAAGTAAAATAACATTCAGCATCAAAACATGAATAAGAGATAGGTCTTGATAAAACATTTGCAAATTATTACTCATTAACAAGCTCATGAATCATGCAATTATATGTAACTTTAAAAATAAACTCAAACATCCCTTTTCCCAATCTTATAATAGCATCCAACATATTTTAACCCATATTTCCAGTAGCTCTTTCATTTATAAATGATAATGTGGTGGTCTCTCAAAAACAAAAATCAAACCAAAACAAACAAAAAGACGCTCCAAGTTTATGCGATAAAGTGTTTCGATCGGAAAATATAAGTTAGACGTGTGCAAGCCGAGAGTGTGTAGGTCCTGTGGGTTTGTCTTCACATCCCCAAGCTTATGGTCTTCACCATCCTTGGATAGCTCTTGGTGCATCTCCTCCAATCCCTGTGAAAAACTTCAAAACACTGTTTCTCACATTTCTTTTCTATGGGGTGCATTAGTAGTGATAAACAAATAGATTTCTTGCGGCATATAATCCTTAAACAAAACATCATGTGAATGTACAGAAAGTATATAATGTTGTATGCCTACTCATAAACTCAGTTGAATCAATAAGATTCAAGTTAAAAGTTCAAAACATGCATAAAACAAAATGGGACAGAATCTGTCCAGAAAAACAGCAGCAACAAAACATATTTTTCTACCCTACCAAACTTTGTCTAAAAATTCCAAAAATATTCATGCATACAGAGGATGAAAATTTGCAACTACAGTTCAAATATGAGCTCATTGGGAGTTACAGAATAAGAATTAAAAATCATACCGTGCACAGATTCGTGTTGGAATAAAATCTCCGAACGCTATAAGCAAAATTTTCAAACCAAAATGAGTAAAACTTGACACTTTATTGAAAATTCCAGAAACTAAACTAAAAACAAACTCTCTTGATACAGCAAGAGGACACAAAGAGAATCACACATAAAAATAACCGGGTTGACTCCCGCAAAGCGCTTTCTTTATAGCCATATAGCTAGGCTTCTTACTTGTTGTTTATTGAAGATGAGGCTCATGAGGGAGCTTGAACTTTGATGTGTCCCTCTTCCTTGGAAAGTGTTCATGAATAATACCAGGGTCCCATGGTGCTCTCAAACCAATCAAAATAATAGTCAAGTTAAACCCTAGTAGAGAGAAAAACAAAACACAAAAGTAATAACAATGAAGTCTAATTTTCTTTCTATGCATTGGCATTTTATATATAGGTGAATAACAATAAATAGGAATTTCCCAACACATATTATGAGTATGTACTTGCAGCATATAATTAATAGTAACATAAGGAGGGCTCTCAACACCTCCTCTTTCATAATAGTTGCAAGTAGTAGAAGTGTATTCAACCATATAACCAATAGAATCTTCCAACTTAGATAATTTAGGCACATAAAGAGGATCATTAAATTTATTTTGGAATTCATTAGCATGCTTCCCTCTTTCAAAATAGTTATTAAGATCAATATCAAGTTTAATATCATGGTTGCAACAAAGATTTGGAACTAAAGATAATTGCAAACCACATAAGTATTTCTCAATATAAGCAAATTTCTCCTCTATGGTGTTATTAGGAGAATTCAGGAACAGACCAGAACTCTCATGAGTAAGAGTACTATCATAAACAACAACTATATTATTTGTATCCTCACATAATTTAGTAACTTCCGAACATGTAGGATTATCAATAAGCGTAGGACCATCATCTAAAGCATTATCATATAGCACATTTAAGCAACACTCCTCATTATCATCCATAAGTTTACTAGTAGCATTATTAAAAAGTAAAGGAGCATTATTAGTTTCATCATAATAGCATGGGTTATCATATAGGACCATAGAATTTTCAGTTTCACACTCATCATAACATGGGTTCTCATAAATAACAAAAGATTTTTGAGTTTGAGTGTTACTATCATTTGTTGAAGGTGAAGTTGGGAGATCCAACTCTTCCCCAAGCTTAGGTTCGAACATATCCATTTCAATCTCCTCTTCACATACTTCCTCTTCCAAGCTTATGTTTTCATCATCCTCTTTCTGCAAAATATTAGTTCTTTCCGTGGCAGCAAGAATCCTTTCTTTAACATAAACATTATCACTAAATTCCTTTTTGCAAATTTGGAGAATAATAGAAATTTGTCCTTTCATTTCACGAGCTACATGACTAGTTACAAGAAATTTATTAAGAAGAGAGTCTGTCTCATGGGCTCCAACATAAGCAATATATTTCTCAACTTGTTCTATATCAGGGCATAAACATTCGTCTTCACGATAACAAGCAATTATAGGATCACTATTATACTTGCATTGATAGTGGGAATGTTTAACAACTCTTCTATTGCAACAAGTTATACCATGTAACTCACAGAACTAAATAGCTATTTTGTGAAGATCTTTTAAGCAATTTATCCACTCTATTTCCCTCTTTGGTTGATTGATATTCAGAGTAGGCGTCATACCTTTTAAAATAATCATTACCCATAGACATTCCAGAAAGTTTCTCCATATTTTAACACACATATTAAAAACAACACTATTTTTTTTGGTTTTTATGATTATAAATGCAAAACTGAAAATAAAATGACAATAACAAATGCAAACCGAAATAATAAATGCAACACACAATGCAAAACTGAAAATAAAATATGCAAACCGAAATGAAAAATGCAAGAAAATGACAAAACAAATAAATTGCTTTGAAGGTAAAGATGGATAGGATGATGCTCACGTAGGTGCAACCTCGCCAAGCTTAGGTGTTAGCACAAATTGGTGATGTTGACTTTGTTGTGATATCCTTGGATAAATCTCTTCAGCAATGATTCCCCGGCAACGGCACCAGAAAACAGTCTTAATACCCGTAGAAGTGATAGCCTTCAGTAGCTACCTTCAAGATAAAGTATACGGGCACTAGTGCGAAAAGGCCTATCTGTGGCGCACCTTTTTGCAATTCTGTGGCGCACCCGCCGAATTGCTGGGTGCGCCACAGAATTATCGCCACTAATTTTTTTTCTGTGGCGCACCTGGCTTGGTGCGCCACAGAATTATCACATTTCTACGGGTATCAAGACGCGGGGGGGGGGGGGGGGGGGGGGGGTGGGATTTGAAAAAAAAATCTGTGGCGCACCAAGCTTGGTCACCTTTCTGTGGCGCACGAATCCTGATGCGCCACATTTTTTTTTCAAATTTTACCCGTCCCCAAGATAACTTTCTGTGGCGCACCTGGCCATGTGCGCCAATCATTGTGCGCCACAGAAGGGTGACATTTCTGTGGCACACCAAGCTTGGTGCGCCACAGAAAGTCACATTTCTATGGCGCATGTGGTTTAGTGCGCCACAGAAATGTGACTTTCTGTGGCGCACCGGGCTTGGTGCGCCACAAAAAATATTTCTGTGGCGCACCAATTAAGGGTGCGCCACAGAATTCCAACCTCCCTATAAGGATTTTCCTACTAGTGGGGGTTAGGTTGAGCCTCCAAGTGCAGAGTATGTAGTAAGTGGAAGTCATGTTTTCCCCACGAGGGTGACTCGAGGGTTTAATATCGAACTAACGGGGAATCAGTAGTGAAAGATTTATCTTTATATCCTTCTTTTGGTTACCTACAAAACAAAGTTAAATGTTTTGGTCTTCAACCTCACATGTGGTTGTCAAGCACAAGGTGTAAGAATGATATCAAGATAGTTATGCAATGCAAACAAGAAATAAATATGCAATGGTGGTTAATAAATGTGCAAGGATGATGATAACAATGATGAATTATATTTTTGGTTTTTTTATGATGAATGCAAGATGTAAAAGTGTTTTTGTATTTTCGGATTTAATAATGGCAGAAAATGGAAAAGTGGTAAAAGTTGTTGGAAAGTGTTTCTTATGATTAAAAATGGACCGGGGTTCATGCTTTCACAAATACACTATCTCTTTAATAAAGTGGTAGACAATGGAACATAGGAGTTGACATATGAGATTGCAACACAAAGTTTAATGACAAGTTACTAATTATATGGGCATCACGTCCTAACATAGAGATATTTTGGTTATTAATCTCACTTATACTCCACCAAGATGCGAACTAAATCATAACACCTTAGTAATTAAGATAGCTCAGAGTATAGCTTTAAGTATCATGACATGAAGTTAAAATAAGAACATGCTAGATCTAGTCACGGGGAAGTGGCAAATCACTCACAACCCTTGTAGCATGGTATTTTTGTTTATCCCTAGTGAGGCAACAAAGTAAGGTAAACACCCAAGTGGATCGCGATATTACAGTTGTCAACTTACCGCACTCACCACCCCCCGTTACTCCAACTAATGCACACATCACCCCACACACGCTCTCATAAACATGCTTGATCATAACAAGTGAATAAGAACGGGGTACATAATATGCATCTATATTCATAACTGAAACAAACATTGCAATCTCAAACATATATTAACTCATAAAAAGATCCACCACATACGAATTACATATTATGACCGTAATCATGTTTAACAGCTTATACGATACTAATTAGTGAAGCTCAAAGAGAGGAGAGATACATAAGTTACTTCCACAAACCCATAGTCCAGAGGTGGACTACTCCATCTTCATCATGGAGACGGTGGAGATGTCGATGGAGAAGATGGAGACCACGCCGTCAGCGCACCGCCGGAGTTTTCCCCCTCCAATCTGTAGCTCCACATCTCTCTTTCGGTGTTTCTGTGTTTCGGCTGCGCTTCTTCCAGAGAACGTCGGGGGGGGGGGGGGGGGGGCTATTTTTATAGTCGATTTTAGGTCAAGAAGATGTCGGTGGAGAAAAGATTGACGGTAACGGAGCGTCGAGGCCGATTTTGGTGGGCCCCACGCGGCCAGGTACAGAGGCCGCGTGGGCCCCCCTCTTTTGGGCCTCGGGGCTCTGCTTGTTCGTTTCCTTCGCCCCCAAGTCTTGTTCCTTCCAAAAAATGATGCTCGTAAATTTGCAGGTTGAAAGGACATTTCCTTCCCCACAGTGTTTTGATGTTTGTTGACAACACACTTAGATGTCTACTGTGTTTGCCAAAAGTGTGCAGGATTGTATCAATTAATATTGCACAGGTTTTGTCTCAAGAAAAGGAAGAGAAGCAGTCTTCATTGCGTCAGCCGGTACTACCGGGTTCACCCCGGTACTACCGGGTGTTCTGCTGTGCGGAACTACCGGGCCCAGTACCGGATCTCCAAATGCTCTCTGGACTCGCTCGATTTAATCCGGTAGTTGCCCCGGTAGTAGCACGGTACTACCGGGTGGGGAGCACTACCGGACCAAGCGATCCGGTACTACCGATGTGCGCGTGGAGGAGGAGTTGACCAGTCTGGCGCCAGGTCGTCAGTTCCCTGTCAGCCGGTACTACCGGGCGAGGCCCGGTACTACCGCTGCGGGCTGTTTACAGCTCCAACGGCCAGATTTCTGGGAGGGGTATTTATACCCCTCCACCTACCTCTGGCTCAACAAGCTTGATTCCTCACTCTCTCTCCACCATTGTTGCAAGCTTCAATCTACTAGTGCTCACACTCCAACCACTCAAACACGTTGATACTTTGAGGAGTGAAGAGGAGCCCTAGATCCGCATCTCCACCAAGCCGATTTGTCTACATCGACCTAGTCACTTGTAGATCTTGTGTAACTTGATACATTGGATACCTAGAAGATACTTGTGATTCTTGTGGCTTTGGTAGCCACAAGGATTAGCCGGGAGCCTCCAATTAAGTTGTGGAGACGCGACCCGGCCTTGTGATTCTTGTGGCTTTGGGAGCCGCGGGAATTTGGTGAGAGCCTCCAATTCGGTTGTGGAGTGTGCCTCATCCTTGTAAAGGTTTGTTGCCGACCTCGAGGGCATCATATAGTGGCTCGTGGATCTCCTCATCGGAGGATAACACGAGGGAGATACGGTGTGCCATATCAAGGCTATTCGGAGTTCACTTTGTGACTCCGCACCGCTCCAACGGAGACGTAGCTTCCATTGGGAAGTGAACTTCGGTAGAACATCTCCGCGTCACCGTGTGGTTATCTCTTAACCTTCCTTTACTTGTATTGCTAGCTTATCTTGTGTAGAATATCTTGCTAGCTTGTTTATTGCTCATCATATAGGATTGTTCACCTAGTTGCATATCTAGAGAACTTATATTTGAGCAATTCCCAAATTTGTATTAAAAGAAAAAGAAAATTTGTAGTTGCCTATTCACCCCCCCCCTCTAGTCAACCTACTCGATCCTTTCAATTGGTATCAGAGCAAGGTCTCTTTATTAAGGGCTTAACAGCCTAAAGAGGAGGATGACTAGCGAGGAGGATTAAAACTTGCTAAGGAACAACAAGAGAAAAATGATAAGAACAACTTGAGAAAGAACTAAGTGAAGCGGGGATAACCCTCCCGATGATGCCCCGGTCACCATGAAAGCCATGATTGAACTCTTTGGGTTCATGAAAGGCAAAATGGTGGACGAGGTGTTTACTCGGGTCATTAATAATCAAAATGCCTCCTCATCAACCGGTGCTACGTTGAGGGTTGGTTGTTAAGGATAACAAAGAGCAACCTAAAACTAGTGAGAAGCCCCTCATAACTTTGCTCCACCTACTTCATATCTCACTCAAGTTCCACCACTCAACCTCATATAACCAACCTAAGTAGGCCACCTCCTAAGCTTGATAATACTCGTTATTTCACTTGGAAGAAATCTATGGAGTCTTATTTTCGCAGCTCATCGGTGCATCTTTGGAGGGTGGTTCTAAATGGTTATACTCCGGTTGATCCCCAACTTGACAAGGCAAGAAGAGATTGATGAACAACTTGATGCCAATGCCAAGTACATCCTTGAGAGTGCCATGACCGCCCATGATGAAGATCAAGTGCGGAATCTCAAAACCACCAAGGAGGCTTGGGATTTTCTCGCATCGGTATATGAAGGAAATGAGGGCCTTCAACGCTCCAACGACGCCATCCTTCAACATCAAGTGGACAACTTCATCATGCTAGAAGAAGAGACACCATCGGATCTCTTCCGAAGACTCACCAAGCTTGTTGTGGCATGTAGGGAAAATGGAAAGAAAGATATGGATGATGAATGGGTCAAAGCCAAGTTCCTCAAGACCATTGTTCCATACAATGAAAATATGGTGATGAATCTCCATAAGAGCGGACTACAAAACAATGTCTCCCAATGACATATTGGCACAATTCGTCACTTATGATACCTTGAAGGCCACTTCCAAGTCTTCCATCAACCAAATTCGTGGCACAAAGAACCTTGCCTTGAAGGCTCATGTGGAAGAACATCCAAGATATGAAGAAAGCACAAGTGGTCATCATGAAGAAGATTTTGTGGGTGAACTCAATGAGGTGCTTGCTCTTGCCGCCACCAAGTATTGGAACAAAAAGAATATCAAGAGCAACTTCTCCCCTAGAAGCAACTTCTCCCCACAAATGAAAAGAATGTGCTTTAATTGTGGAAAGGAAATCACCTTGTGAAGGATTGCCCCTATGAGAGAAGAGAAGATTTTGGAGGCCAACTCATCTTAAAGAAGAAGAAGTTCTTCACCAAGCCCATCAAGTACCTCATCAAGAGAGAACCTCAAAAGGCTCTTGTCACCGCAACACATGAAGAAGAGTATGAGTCCGGTGGCGAAGAGGAGGATGATGATACAAGTGAGGAAGTGGGGATGGCGGCTCTTGCAATGGGCAACCTTCCTCCTTCATTGGCACCCCTTTCTCCGCTCCAAATGACAACAAGATCCCAAGCCTATGTGCCTCATGGCCAAGGAAACCAAGGTGAATTCCCCACCTAAAATTACTATCTCCTCTAAACCATCTCTCTTGGATTGTGTTGAGGATGTAGGGAAAAATGAGGAGAAAGAGGATACAATTACCCTCTTTATAAACAAGCTCCAAGGTCCAACCAAGAAAATGGTTGAGGCTCTCATGTACCAATATGGAGAAGCCAAACACCTCCTTGAGGAGAAGGAGAATAGGATTTATGAGCTTGAGGGGCATGCACGTGATCATGCCGATAAAATTGGTGAGCTAGAAGATCAACTTGTTGAGGAACAAGTGTTCCGGGAGCAACTTGAGGAGACCCAAGCCAAGGATTTATCCAAGGCAAAAGAAACCCGTGAAACCTCTATTCAAGTTGCTAGTGATCTAAAAATTAAAAATGATGAGCTTGTAGAGAGTCATAACAAACTCCTTGAGAATTTTGAGCAACTTAGGGAAACCCACAAGGTGACCTCAAGTGAGCTCACCAAGCTCAAGGGGTCATATGCTAAATTACAAGCTCAATTTATATATGCTAGCTTCACCACTCCTCATAATGATAAAGATGCCAATGCTTGTGCTACTAACCCTTATGTCTTAAAGCATCTCTCATGGAGGAGAACACTAGGTTGAAGGCCCAACTTGAAAAGGGCTAGCCACTTGCATCCAAGGGGAAAAGAACCTCAATGATCTTTTGACCAATCAAAAGGGAGTGGTTGGCAAGGAAGGGCTTGGGTTTGCTCCCAAGTCCAAGAAGGCAAACAAGAAGAAGATGCCTACCTCCCCTTCAAAAGATATTTTTTTGTGAAGGAGGGGGAGTTGGGCAAGAAGAATGTTGAACCCATTGTGGGTGGTAAAGCCACAAGGGGCAATGCCACTCACAATGACTTTGCCGGAAAATATAACCCCTCATATGTGCTTATGAAATCTAGAAATGGTTATGTTTTTGCTAAATATGTTGGTACCTCATATGGAGATGATTATCACTATGCTATTTGGGTTCCAAAGACCCTTGTGACTAACAAAAGAGGACCCATTCCAAAATGGGTACCTAAATCAAAGACTTGATTTATTGTAGGGCTTTTCTTCCGGTGGATCTTCATGGCTCATTGATAGTGGGTGTTCATCTCACATGACCGGAAGCAAAGAAGTAGTAAAGGGCTTATTGAAACAATTACTCTCATTCTCTCATGTCACCATTGGGAACAATACAAGACTTAAGGTATTGGGATATGGCAAGGTGGTGATCACACCGGAGTTATCAATTGAGAAGGTCCTCCTTGTTGAATCCCTTTCATATAATCTACTTTCCGTTGGTCAATTATGCGATGCCGGTTACACCGTTATCTTTAATAAATACCACGTGACCATCCTTTTCACAAAATCTCTTAAAGTAGCCTTTGTTGGATTTCGTGAGAACGGTTTGTATGTGGTCGATTTCTCGAAAGAGACCACTCAAATTGCCACGTGTCTAATGGCTAAATCCGACAAGGGTTGGCTTTGGCATCGCCGGCTAGGCCATGTCGGTATGAGAAATTTACAAACTCTTGTAAAGGGTGGACACGTGGTAGGACTAACCGATGTTAATTTTTCCAAAGATCGTCCTTGTAGTGCTTGCATAGCCGGAAAGATGCATGAAAAGAATCACCCCAAGAAGACCATTATCTCCACTAAGAGGCCTTTGGAGCTCCTTCATATGGATCTCTTTGGGCCTCCCACATATGATAGTCTTGGTGGCAAGAAATATTGTTTGGTGATTGTGGATGATTATTCAAGATATTGTTGGACTTTCTACATCAAGAAGAAGAGTGAAACTCAAAAGATATTCATTGACTTTGCAACCCTAGTTCAACGCCAATATGACTCCAAGATTTTGGCAATTAGAAGTGACAATGGTACGGAGTTCAAGAATTACACTATGGATGATTTCCTAAGTGGGGAGGGCATTCAACACCAATATTCCGCTGCATATACTCCCCAACAAAATGGTGTCGCCGAAAGGAAGAACCGCACTCTTATTGATATGGCAAGAACTATGATGGCCGAATTTCATTCCCCATACAACTTTTGGGCCGAAGCCATCAACACCGCTTGTCACTACTCAAACCGGCTCTTCTTCCGTCCTCTCATGGAAAAGACACCATATGAACTCCTCACCGGTAAAAAGCCAAATGTATCTTACTTTCGAGTCTTTGGTTGCAAATGCCATGTTTACATTAAAGGTTGCAAAATTGCTAAATTTGAATCTAGATCTTTTGATGGTATACTTGTTGGATATGCCGCAAAGTCTCATGCTTATAGGGTCTACAACATATCCACCGGGTGTGTTGAAGAATCTATGAACGTGGAGTTTGTCGAGGATAATGGCTCCCAAGTGGAGCATATTGATCATGATGATGTAGGTGATGATGCTCCATCTCAAGCCATAAGAACTATGGGGATTGGAGAACTTATTCCTATTGAAGGACCTATTGATGATACTCAAGAAGAAGGAACAAGTTCTACTCAAGTTGAGCCATCCACCTCAATAGTTGATCAAGAAACTATCCAAGAACAAGAACATGATATTCATTCACATGATCAAGAAGATGGTCAAGACCCACCCAACTCTAGTGGTGAACAAGAACATAATGAACCCACAACCCAAGAACTCCACTTCGGGTTGACCATGAGCAAGATGAAGGCAATGATGAAGATATTTGTGTTGGTGAAACAATTGGTCAAGCCATGGAACGCCGGGTCATCCGGCGTGCATCAAAATTGGATCATCTTTCCCACTTCAAAGAAAATATCCTTGGGAGTATTCGTAGGGGTGTGTCCACACGCAAACAATTATCTAACTTTTGTGGTCATGTCTCTTGTTTGTCTAGCTTAGAACCTCTCAAGGTATATGATGCTCTTGAAGATATGGATTGGGTTGCGGCTATGCATGAAGAGTTGAACAACTTCGAGCGCAACAAAGTATGGTCATTAGTTGAAAAACCCAAAGACACATGCCATAATGTCATTGGAACCAAGTGGATATTTAAGAACAAGCAAGACTCACATGGTCAAGTCATCCGCAACAAAGCAAGATTGGTTGCACAAGGCTACACCCAAATCGAAGGAGTCGACTACGGTGAAACCTATGCCCCCGTTGCTAGACTTGAATCCATTCGCTTACTAATTGCTTATGCATCTACTCATAATATTGTCTTATATCAAATGGATGTTAAAAGTGCTTTCTTAAATGGTCCACTAAATGAGTTGGTGTATGTTAAACAACCTCCGGGTTTCGAAGACCCTAAATTTCCTAACCACGTCTACTTACTACATAAGGCTCTTTATGGGCTCAAGCAAGCTCCACGTGCTTGGTATGATCATCTCAAGGAGTTCTTAGTAGACCGTGGCTTTGAAATTGGGGTAATAGATCCCACTCTTTTTACAAAAAGGGTAAATGGAGATTTTTTCGTATGCCAAATATATGTTGATGATATTATCTTTGGTTCCACTAACCGTGAATTTAGTGATCAATTTGGCAAGCTAATGACCAAGGAATTTGAGATGTCCATGATGGGAAAGTTGAATTATTTTCTTGGCTTTGAAATCCACCAATTTCGAGAAGGAACATTCTTATGTCAAGCCAAGTATATTAAGGACATGCTCAAGAAATTTGACATGAACAATGCCAAGCCATATAAGTTTCCCATGGACTCCAAGGCGGATCTTCACTTAGATCCGGATGGTAAGGAAGTTGATCAAAAGCTTTATCGTTCTATGATTGGATCTTTGCTTTACCTTTGTGCATCTAGACCGGATATTATGTTTAGTGTGGGTATGTGTGCAAGATTCCAATCAAGTCCTAGGGAAAGTCATGAAACCGCGGTTAAAAGGATTCTAAGATACTTGATGGATACTCCTAACTTTGGTCTTTGGTATCCCCATGGCACAAGCTTTGATCTTGTAGGTTATTCGGATGCGGATTGGGCGGGTTGCAAAATGGATAGAAAATCAACTTCGGGTACTTGCCAATTCCTTGGTAGGTCCCTTGTGAGTTGGTCTTCTAAGAAGCAAAATTGTGTGGCCTCGTCCTCCACCGAAGCCGAATACATTGCCGCCGGAAGTTGTTGTGCACAACTATTATGGATGAGGCAAACTTTAAAGGATTATGGTGTCATTTGTGACAAAGTGCCTCTTTTATGTGATAATGAAAGTGCCATCAAAATTGCTCACAATCCGGTTCTTCATGGGAAGACCAAGCATATTGAGATCCGGTATCATTTTATTCGAGATCATGTTGAGAAGGGTGATATTGCAATCAAGTATGTCAACACCAAGCTTCAACTCGCCGATATGTTCACAAAGCCTCTTGGTGAAGCAAGATTCAAGGAGTTGAGAGGAGAACTTAATGTGGTGGACATAAGCAATTGGATTTAGTGGATTTCTTGCATACCTACCCATATTAGACGATATTATTTGGTTTAGATGTAGGCATGGACATAGGGGGAGTGCGGTCCTAATCCATTGGACATCCCTCCCCCCATTATGCCGATAGTAAGAATTCATTTTGTCTCTATATTTTCATGTTATGAATTGTGAGCTTAAATGACGAGTAGTGGCCGTGGACCCAAGATATATCTTCGCGGTGTCACACCACATACTCATACATGGTGGCCTCGGCCACCGCCCTCTTCCTTGTGAAGAGTTGGTTTTATTTGGTTTTTATTGGTTTCTAGTGCTCCAATGGAAAACATGCTCAATTTGGTTTTATGTGTATTTGCTTCTTGCAAATTGAGTATGAAGTACCATCTCCAGTTTGTGTTGATCTAATCCTATGCCTATCTCATCCCACAAAACAACTTCCATCTTGCACAAGTTCAATTTCCACAAAAATCTGGAATTTTGGAGGAGGCCCCAGTAGTACTACCGGGTGGAGGCCGGCAGTACCGGGCTCTGAATTTAAGCAGATTTCGATCTGCTCAGAAAAATTCAGGCTCCGGTAGTACCGAGCCACCCGCCCCGGTACTACCGGGCGTGCGGGTTTCGCATTAAGTCAACACGGGGTCGGGATGGGGGTTATTCCTCATTTCTCCCCACCCCGTACGACTCCACCGCCGCCCCCTCCAAGCTCCACTTCGGCCGGCATCCCAGGCCGCCGGAATCCGCCGTCCCCGGCCAGATCTGCTCCGTGGGAGCGATCCCCTCGTCGATCTCCTCCATGGCCTCCGGTATTTCCCCGTTCTTTGCATTCTTTGTTTCTAAATCTTGAAACCTAGATGTATGGAGAGGAAACATTGGTAGCTCCATTGGCAATGGTTAAAGTTGGAGGGATGATCACCTAGGCCTTGTTAGCTAGCCTCTATGTGTAATGTATGGTTGAATCTTTCAATTTTGTGCCATCCAGTCTTGAATCGGCTCAGCCGGTACTACCGGGCTAAGCCCGGTACTACCGGGTTTTCCAAGTTTGCTCGATTCAACCTTTCTTTACATCTATTGGCTAGTTTTTGATTCCTTAATCCGTGAACTTGTGCACTCATCTATTCCATGCCCTACCTATATGCTGTTTCACAGGTAGCCGCTGTGGTAGTAAGAAGCCACGTCTCGTGGAGGATGAGATTGAGGAAGAAGAAGAGGAAGTGTTGCCTGCTCGCACCACAGCCAGAACTCAAGCAAGAGGAAGAACTCCAGCTGTTGCTCGTACCACCACTGCTCCTCCCACTAGAGCTCGCAAAGCACTTCACTTATGGAAGAATGAGGACTATCAGAAGCTCAGAGAAGAGAATCCCTATGCTGAGGAGAGGTCACCTCTTGTGCGGAATCCGCATTTTTTCACCAATGATCAAGAAGCCATCTACAAGGAGATCTATCTCCACGAGAAGTACTCTGTGGTTGTCCAGCACACTCTTGATCTTGCTTACATGAAAGACTCCAAGCACAAGGGCTATTTTGATGAGACACTTGCAATGTGTGTGAGGAGTTTGGGATGATTGACATCATGAAGGAGAACCATCCCTACATCGAGTACTACATTATTCAGTTCTTTGCCACCGTCTACCTTGACCATGATGAAGCCCAGACTCTTTGGTGGATGACCAAGGACACCTTGCTTTCTGCCACCTTGGCGGAGTTTGGAGAGGTTCTAGGCTATGAAGATAAGGGTGAAAGTGTTGCTAGTGGATGGAGATGCCATGACAATGATCGATCAAGCTCCAAGGATGTTCTTGGACCAATCACTATGGAAAGAGGCACCACCGGTAAAACTGCTCATCTTGTGTGTCCATTTGAGATTCTCCACCGTGTCTATAGGGAAACCATTGCTCCTCGTGTGGGAAACTGGGATGAGGTTCATGGCTACATGTTTGACCTTCTCAAGCTCTCCTATGAAAATCAAGGCAAATGCAAGAAGCTTGATGTGATGGATTGGATGTGGAATGACTTGTGGTCCACAATCATTGATAGAAGGGCCCCCATCTATGGCCCATTCATTATGAAGCTCATTCGTCGCAAGTGGGCTCTCAAGAAGAATGGAGAAGATATCATAAGGATGGCAGCCCCGTTGTGGCTCATCTGGTGAAGGAACTGCGTATCAAGGCTCATGCTCCTCCCAAAACCAAGCCCATTGATCCTGAGACTGCTACTGAAGCTGAGAGAGCTAGTGGGAGTGCACCTCCCTTGAGGAACCTTCATGGTTCAAGAAGCTGCAGATTAAGGCCAAGAGGGCCTTTTACCTCAAACTTGACTTGGAAGATCGTATGTATGAGGCTCATGTGTATCACAAGAAGGCAGCACAGCGACACAAAACAATGATGAGGCACATGCAGATTACCGTCTCCGATGGTTCTGAAGAAGAAATCACTCCGAAGCATGAATGGGTGTCCAAGCATGGTTTCTGGAGTGATGAAGATGCTCCTCCAGATGGTGATCGCTTCCAGGCCTCCTCCTCTTCGACCCACCACGGCGCGGGTGGAGCTTGATGCTCCTAGGGACGTGTTAGCATCGCGCTTCTCCCTTTTTGGCATTTCGATGCAAAGGGGGAGAATGTGTTCTATTTAGGATGAGCCGTGGGATTTGCATGGGTGGAAACACAAGCTTGCACTTCGTTTGATCTTTATGCTTGTGTTTCATCTTTCATCTTTATTTGGATATTTGCTTTGAAATTCTCTATGCATGATGTAAGACATGCCTTGAACTTATGGTATTGTAATAAGACCTATCTAGTATGTTACTTGCTTATTGTTGCTTATATTGTGCAAGTTGTTTTAATTGTTATCCATATGAACTTGCTTGGTTCGTAAAATATAGGGGGAGCTCCGCCCATTTTATATGGTGTGTTTTTGCATTCAAAAGCAAATTCCTAATAAACACACAATTTGGAGAGCCCCGTCTATCTTTTGCAAATCATTTGTTTCTCCTAAGTGTGTTGTCATCAAACACCGAAAAGGGGTAGATTGAAAGGACATATCCTTCCCCACAGTGTTTTGATGTTTGTTGACAACACACTTAGATGTCTAATGTGTTTGCCAAAAGTGTGCAGGATTGTATCAATTAATATTGCACAGGTTTTGTCTCAAGAAAAGGAAGAGAAGCAGTCTTCATTGCGTCAGCCGGTACTACCGGGTTCACCCCGGTACTACCGGGTGTTCTACTGTGTGGAACTACCGGGCCCAGTGCCGGGCCCAGTACCGGATCTCCAAATGCTCTCTGGACTCGCTCGATTTAATCCGGTAGTTGCCCCGGTAGTAGCGCGGTACTACCGGGTGGGGAGCACTACCGGACCAAGCGATCCGGTACAACCGATGCGCGCGTGGAGGAGGAGTTGACCAGTCTGGCGCCAGGCCGTCAGTTCCCTGTCAGCCGGTACTACCGGGCGAGGCCCGGTACTACCGCTGCGGGCTGTTTACAGCTCCAACGGCCAGATTTCTGGGAGGGGTATTTATACCCCTCCACCTACCTCTGGCTCAACATGCTTGATTCCTCACTCTCTCTCCACCATTGTTGCAAGCTTCAATCTACTAGAGCTCACACTCCAACCACTGAAACACGTTGATACTTTGAGGAGTGAAGGAGGAGCCCTAGATCCGCATCTCCACCAAGCCGATTTGTCTACATCGACCTAGTCACTTGTAGATCTTGTGTAACTTGATACCTTGGATACCTAGAAGATACTTGTGATTCTTGTGGCTTTGGTAGCCACAAGGATTAGCCGGGAGCCTCCAATTAAGTTGTGGAGACGCGACCTGGCCTTGTGATTCTTGTGGCTTTGGGAGCCGCGGGAATTTGGTGAGAGCCTCCAATTCGGTTGTGGAGTGTGCCTCATCCTTGTAAAGGTTTGTTGCCGACCTCGAGGGCATCATATAGTGGCTCGTGGATCTCCTCATCGGAGGATAACACGAGGGAGATACGGTGTGCCATATCAAGGCTATTCAGAGTTCACTTTGTGACTCTGCACCGCTCCAACGGAGACGTAGCTTCCATTGGGAAGTGAACTTCGGTAGAACATCTCCGCATCACCGTGTGGTTATCTCTTAACCTTCCTTTACTCGTATTGCTAGCTTATCTTGTGTAGAATATCTTGCTAGCTTGTTTATTGCTCATCATATAGGATTGTTCATCTAGTTGCATATCTAGAGAACTTATATTTGAGCAATTCCCGAATTTGTATTAAAAGAAAAAAAAATTTGTAGTTGCCTATTCACCCCCCTCTAGTCAACCTACTCGATCCTTTCACAGGTGATTTGGACGACGTTTGGGTCCCTGAAAATTAAATGGAAAAAATAGGGTTTTCTGCCTGCGCAGGGTTAATTCCATAAAAATAGGAAATAAATATAATATTCCCAAAAATCATTATATAACAGTGATATAACCCTTATATGATGCAAATATGATTGGAATATAAGTAATGTAGTGCAAAGTTCATGTATGCATTTTACATGCATCAGTCGGCTACATGGAAGCCCCTACCACTTCAACAACTACTTCGCATAAGCGGGACTACAAAGGTATGGGTGTTGATGTGACCATGATCCCTCTAGTGGACATGATGAACTATGAGTGGTTGCATACTATGGATGATTATTTGGATGTCACATATGATTCGTTCTTATTCCCATGTGATACTTTGTTTGAAACCAATGTTGATCATGTGGAATTACCAATTAGTGATGATTTTGCCATGAGCATGCCTTGTTATGAATGTTTCCGTTTTTCTCCCATTGTAGCATGCAACATGTTGAACAATTTATCTCTCACATGTGTTGATTGCAATAATGATAAAATGCTTGATAATGAGATTACCCCCACAGCTTTCTCACATTTTGGAGATATTTCGTTTTCTCTTATGGACCTTCTTCCATCCTTCACTTTGCATAGTGACCACTCACATACATCATATTTTCCAATTGATTTTGATGTGTTTGGTGATGAGCAAATGAAGAGACGCGTCATGATGGATGATGTGTTCATATATCGATCACACAACTTCTTCATATGGTGTCTTGTATGTGCCGGTAAACAAATGATATTGTCAACCTCAATTGAGCATGAGTTGACAAAAAGAGCTCTTGAGAGCATATATGTCAGTAGTGGATCTAATCCAACTCTCAAATCCTTCTCATGTTTTGCATCAAACAAGTTGAACGATTTCTCTTGCTTATCGTTTATTTGCAATCATGATGGTATTTTTGGTTCTACTTGATCTTTCACATGAATGATTTATGTGTTGCAACAAAAATGATGAATACTTGTTCTTTGAGATGGTTTATTTGCAACCATAATGACATTTTGTGCATGTCTTGTCATGAGTGTTTTGGTTTCTACCAATTGGGTGTGGCAACAATTATGTTGAAAACTTGCTCTTTCATGTGCATTGTTTGCCACCATGATGATCTTTTGAACATTCTATATTATGTGTTTTTGCCAAATTCGCCTCTTGTTGCATCAAGGTTGATGACAAATTGTCCCTTCCAATGCTTTGTGTGCAATAACGATCATATGTTTCAAGATGAGATACCTAGATGGCATTCTCATATTTTCATGGAGCTTTTAGGTTACCACATTTTTAAGATGTTCCATTGGATTGATTGCACACTGACATTGCACTTGCACTACCTTTTCATATTCTTGTGTTGTGCTAATGGTGCTATGAAAAAGAATGAACATGTCATTGTTGATATGCTCCTCTTTCTTGCATACGCATGGTTTGCTTGGTTTTTGGTGTTTGTAGGCATGGTGAATTCCAATTCTTCGACAACACATCTACCTCCTTTGCATGGTAATGAAGAGCAAGAGTCGACGACGACTCTTTTTAAAGGGGGGGAGATGATGTAGCCCTAGTCACGACCATCACCATGTCGAGACCCTCAACGCATCCCAAGTCCCCATGGACATCAAAGGTGAACCCATTCCTCTACTTGATCTCAATTCCTACCCTTTTGGATGGTATGCTACGGCATGCTTCGTCCCTTGATGATGCCAGGGTTACCACGAAGAGTACGTGTACAAGGGAGGTTGACCAAGGTGCACGAGAAATGAGGAACGCCAAGACAGTGGCTTGGAAGAGAAGAAGGAAGAGGCGCAACAGCTCCACCAGCGGTACTACCGCCGGAAGCCAGCGGTACTACCTTCCGGAAGCCACCGCTGCTGGTACCGCCAGAAATGGGTTCTGCAGCGTGTCCCGGTACCGAGCGGTACCGCTGGAGGTACCGGCGATGTGGGCCAAACTGAAGAATGACCGCACCGGCGGTACTACCGGCTAACCCAGCGGTACTACCGCTAGTGCGGGGACAGCTCGGGTAGAGGACCCGTGTAACCTCTCCCACCTACCCCTTTTTGGTCAACAATATATAGGAGCCTCCCACCTCAGATCTAGGAAGGTTGGATATGAGATAGAGTTCCACCCTCTTTGGTGTTACCTCTCCTTGTGGAGAAGATCCCCTTGTGGATTCAAGGCATCCGCT
The DNA here is from genome assembly GCA_947311845.1 of Poa pratensis. Classification (NCBI taxonomy): domain Eukaryota; kingdom Viridiplantae; phylum Streptophyta; class Magnoliopsida; order Poales; family Poaceae; genus Poa; species Poa pratensis. The sequence goes on along the minus strand of CAMZMU010000052.1, from coordinate 80,523,539 downwards.
TGTGGAGAAGATCCCTCTTGTGGATTCAAGATCTCTTCCTTGTAGTTGCGATTACTCGCCAATCCCTCACCTCTCGGTGGCGCTATTGGAACGGTTGGATTGAGCGTTGAGAGAAACAATCCTAAGAGTAAGGTTGCTTGGTGCTTGAGAATCGGGGGCTACCCTTGGGGCGTGTTACCGGTTGATTGTATCTTAAGGTCTTGCTATTTACCCCCTTTGCCCCTCTTGTGTTTGGTATTCTTCGAGTTCTTTCTCGTGTTCTTCGTGAAATCCGCTCAAATCTGTGAAGATCGGGACCACACCTACAACATACTACTATCATCTCCTATTTTAAGGGCATCCTCATATAATCCTTGGGGTAGGGTCTCCCTGACGTCCCCTATACGTGTCCGTCCTATGTGACCAACCAAGGCTGTAACTTTGCTGAGCGGGACGGCACGTTGAAGCACTGTTTGCTGTTGGCCTTGCTCTAAGGTGTAACTTTAAACGTTTCTCTCCCTCCGAACTTTTATATGCATACATATCATACAAAAGCTAAACTCATGGATCGAATATGATTTTTTCCCATTAAAAAGAGGCTATTGCTCTTCAACACGTTTTATATGGACTTCAGTCATGCTTTATTGAAGTTAACACCAAGGAGGAAGGAATATAGATTAGGATCCTAGGCTTGTTCCGTTTGACGTTACTAAGAGAGGTTACAAAAGAAATGGACCAAGGATTTTGAGTCTTATTAGTGCAACAGAAAGATAGGTCAAACTGTGGACTGAGATTCGTAAACCAGCACGCTTGTTGAAGCCAGTTCATGAATGGGTGATGCATGTCCTGTCCCGATTGCCTACTGATGGTACATTCCATCAGACGCAACCTCTGGATCGTATTGTCCATTGGAAGGCTTATTACTATTCTAATTTCACAGATGTTACTGATCGGATGAATTCTTCACGATTCATATAAAGTTCTTTCTTCTCTTACTACATTGTCAAAAGACATTACAAAAATGTAAGTTGCAGAAAATGGCATTGTCTTAGCAGGGCGTAGTGGGTTGTTTAATTCAGTCTGGTGTGAGAAATGACCGTTTCATTCAGCTAGAGCTGCTACCATTTCCCCTTTTACCATCCAGGCAGGCACGGCTGGGAGCCTATGACAGGCCATCCAGTCCTTCAGCGATTCGCAACATAGCTGAGCTTACGGCCGAGGCCCAGATTGCAAGGAAATCAAATTATCAACACACTGAAGTAGCATTTACAGTTGACTGTTTTGCTGATTGCCCAGTTTGTTGCTGCTAGTATGCAGTGTTTTTCACCTGTCTACATTTCTCAACAACCAAGACTCAGGCTAATCATAGAGCCCTTCCTCATACCATATATCGACCAAAAAATCAACCATCTCCTGCAAGTATTGGGCAGTTCTGTAAGTCCAAAATAGATGAGTTACAGAAAACAAAAGCATTGGCTTGAGGGACCTTACAGGTAATGGGATTGGTTGTGAGAAACGCTCGCTTGTCGACAAGAGATCATCATATGTGGTGCACCAACTGCAATGTGAAACAGATAGGGAACTGAGCATTGTGACCCGGCTGAAATACATTCGATAGAACCAGCTAACCATGAGAAAATGGAACCACAGACATTGATCAACAACAGCCAACATCGCTGTTTTTGCATGATGCTCCTTTACAAGTGTGTTGAAAAAAGCTAACAGAACAACTACATCAGGTACTGAACACCGTTTTGTTCATTTCCCATTTAAAACCCTTATTACTAGACAAAGACATGAATATGTTTAAATGTAGATAGTTAACTACTATTCAGCCAGGCACCAAATGGAAAGCAGCAAAGGTGTTTTCTGTTTTGCCACAGAAAATGTGAAACAAAACATATTTGCACAGGTGAATGGAAATTCTCCTACAATAGTATAGACGTAATCTAACTGGGAATGAAAAAAGCTCGATTAATAATCAGACCCACCAGCCAACTATGGTTCAATGCACTCTAGATACCTCCGGAACGAATTTTGTGAAGGAAATGAAAGAGACGCAGAGGAACTGGGACCTGATTGTTGGCTCTCGTGCAGCCTCTTTGGGAACATTTCCCTTATCTCCAATCCATTGAGTTCTCATCTCGGCCCATGCTATAGCAGCTGCAGAACAGAAACTGAATCAGTCAGCAGATGAAATATGCTGATTACGTTTAGATCCATCTTAAATAAGGTAAAGACCATGTCTCAAGCTAGGCTACAGCGTATCAAGATTATGTCCATGCCCTTGGCACACAGAAATCTCTAAATATTTAATAGCTAACCGAAAAAAGTCTTAACAGGATATGTTCCTTTATACAAATAAACTAAAAAAAGCAATGCTCCACCGGATAGCTAAGTAATGTAATTTAAATTGGGCCATTTTACAGCATGAAAATTCATATTAAACACCAACAAAATTTCTCTGTGCACAATCTTGCAGGTTGCAGCACAACAAGTGGAAATAACAATGATGCTACACGAACGAAGCAATGATTAATCATTTCAACTGACTGTAATCATTGGTGTTAGACCAATGATTAAAGTTCTGATACAGCTGAAAGCTGATGCTTTCACGGTAATCATTGGTGTTAGACCACTATAACTGCAGACTAAATTATATCACAATCAACCTTACGTTCTCAATATAGTTAGCATGTCAGTGCATTGTATTCACGACTACAAATGTAAGCATTTGCACTTAGCAACTCAAGTAACAAATCAAACCGTACCATGATTGATGAATGAAGTATCTTTCCCATTTTCCACAGACATCTTAGAATCATTGGCAATTGAGTTGGGGAGTGACGAGATGTTTCCCTCAAGAGAGACTGATATGCTAGCATTATTCTCCATTGCTTCTGGACCCGATGAACATCGCCTTCTTTTTCCAATAGGTGAATGGTTGGACTTCTTCCTTAGAGATGCTTGCACTTCAGAATCTGGACGAGACTGGCATTTACTTAAATTACCAATGCAGCCACTGCACTGCATAAAATAAACATCAGAAATGCTTGAGGTGCAAATTGCTCGCGAATTCCAAAATCAGATGCTCTATAACAAAATTTTAAAATGATGAAAATAATATAATGAATGTGATAAGATGATACTAATGTTTATTAGCTGCAAGTATGAGGAGAACCTACCCCATACAAGCTCGGAGGTGAGTTCATGTGAACAATTACCCAAGGCAGATGAATTAACCCTCCAAAAGTAATTGTTTCTGAAAAAACATTTTGACTTGGTGTCAATACTGGCGAAATAGCAGTCACCAGCCGCTGTATTGGGGATGAACAATCAAATGGGGATTATGCGGTGAGACAGCATTGTTCCAATACCATATGAAAAAAGCAAGTAAACCAGATGATGCAAGACAGTGTATATTTCCAACAAGCTGGTTTAACAGTGCGCACAAGGAACTAACGAGTACAGTCTCAACGTCATGGAGATACTAGCATGTGATACCAAGTCTATAAGTTGCTGACATATACTCACCCAGCTAATTATTACAGGATACACTAATATGTGATACAAAGATATGAGGCAGTTTTAAGGGGAGAACAACAGAGCAAATCGACAGATTTTGTGACGTTTCAGGCAGCAACCCAAAGTGACAGACATGAAATACGGATCATATACAAGCAAATTATCGACCTTAGGACTGATATGGCTTCAGAGGAGGAAGTGAATCCTGCCAGCAAGTCTAATAAATAACAGCTCACAAGCTTTTTCTCAGAAGAGAAAAGTTGTCCTCTAATCATTAGTTTCAAGCAGGGCATTCCAGGTGGGAAAATAACCTCCTCATTGTCAAATTAGGTTACCATCACGCATTATATAGCCCCCAATCTAGTACATTCTTCCTTTCGAATTCTTAAATTTCCACCAAGTTGACAAGTTAAAAGAATAATGGAATTTCATACCATGATGATGTCTGATATAGGAAGTCCGTGGGAAGAAGTCTAATTATTGCAAGAATTGGGGAAATTCTCGCGTTCAAGATACCCACTTTGAGATTTGTTTTTTCGAAAAGGGGAAAGCCCTGGCCTCTGCATTACAATCTTGCATTACTTATCTAACCCCCAATTTACTACTTTTCTTAGTTCCAACCATTGCACTTATGAACTTTTTAAAACTAGATTGCGCTTAAAAACTGACAACCCCGTCCTACATGACCCCCATTGTCCAAGAACAGAAGTAAGTCTACTGCGATTGACACGCCCAATCTACCTCCAACCGCGCCAAATCGAACAGAAACTCAGGGGAGTCGCATCATCCTTGGCAACAAGGGTCAGAATCAAACAGGCAACTGGAAGGGAAGGGCCTGAGGCGCGGCAGGGAGGCGAGAGCATCCACGCCTCGGAATCGTGACGGATCAATTCAAACCATTACCAAGAAAGAACTCGGTAGGATACTGGTCCCCCGACGAAATCGAAGGGAAGTGCGTATGAGAATGCAGATAGAGCAGACAAGGGTAGGCACCGCACCTTGCAATCCGGAGGCGCGAGCGCAGGCGAAATCTCCTCTGCTAGCCCGCCTCTGTTTTTGGAAGGGAGAGAGAGAGATTGAAGAACGAGATTAGAGGGGGCTGGAGCCTCCCTAGACCGTCTGCGTAGACCAGGCTCAGCAACGCCGTGGAAGGCAGCAGGAGAACCGTAGAGTCGGTGCATGTGGACTGGGCGTATTACGCGCGCGTGGATCGGGTTGGTGAAGACCCGAGATGACGAGGCGGCGCGACGGGGAAGAGGGAGTTTGACCCGAGTGCACCTCGTCTAGTCCAACCCCTCGCATTGTAGAGGCTACGAGGCTGTTTGGATCGTGGCCTTTAGTTACCACTAGATCCCCGGCGCGGCTTCGCCGCGCGCCACCCGCCGTTGACACTGGTTTTCGACTTACAAAAAGTTATGACAACCATTTTTTATATGATACGGCAGTCAACAATTTATATACATGTTAGGGCACAGCTCACCACACGCCAGCTGCCTTTCGCAATGTATAAGTCGTTTGATAAAACTTTATGTATAGTGAATGTAAAGCTTAGGATAACCTATGTTCAACAAACAAATATACGAATAGTTTGTATCAATCTTAGACTAAGTAAGCAGCCAAAAAATCGTTACGTAAACAGTAAAGCAGGAAATATAAGAACATTATACATTAGATAGGGACAAATATTATATTTGTCACAAAGAAGGAGACATATGCTCTTTTGAACTAATGCAACTATGGTATGCACAATTCAAATATCTCACATTATATACAATTCAAATATTTCTATCTGGTGAAAGCAACTCAGAAGATACAAAAGATTGTACTCTATGATGCGGATCAAAATTTAATTTTTGATAGAGTTTAAACTGGAACCACTAAGTGTTGGCCTCCGACAGATGTTCTGGTCTGAGCCATCTCTGTTATCTTCAGATCATCTCTCTCATATATGTTGGCGATGAACTTCTCTCATGAAGCATTCAAAATAACAATTATTGTTGTCATCGATACATCACTGAGAACTTATTAACTAATGGTTCATATGATAAAAAAAATCAATTTGTGTTTAGAATTTAGAAGATGAACTGCCCCAACAATATAAATTGGAGTAAATATCATTAAAAACCTTGGCCAACAATTATATATGTAATCATCCAAACCAAGTGGATTATCATGTAAAATGCTGAGAGCTTTGAGTCAAGACTTTAGTATTGGGAAGAGGAAAAGGATATTACTCTTGGTAAACAGAACTTTTACATACTTCTAGCAAGGTTTAATTAAAGACAAATAAAATACCATGACCTTTGCATGATGGAAGGAACAGAGGCACAAAAAATGACTCCTAGCTAGGAGACGACAATTCATGAACCAAAGATGGAGAAATAAAGAAAGAACTCACATAGGATTGGGACATTTGATTTAGCCATGGAGATTGGCGTCCATTAAATATAGTTGCATATTAGTTGTGATTATTAATTTATTTGAAATGGTATAGTACGCATGTATTTTTTATCCAAAAAATTATTTTAACTTTACAATCAGCGGGAATATTTTATATGAGCATTTATTTAATTTAATTCGTAGGCAGAAGAAATAAATTTGGATATTGTGTGTACTGTTATTTGTTGCCCTAAAGAATTTAGTTCTATTTTACAATCAGAAGGAATATATATTGTGAGAATTTATTATTTTTGGATGTTGTGTATGCACTTAGGAAATACGGGAAAACAAATTGGTTGGCAAATGGCATCTCCATAAGTTTTGTAATTAATGTAAGAATTTATATTAGACCTTGTAATACTAAACAACTTTAAGTAATTATATTTTTTTTTCTTGATCGGTCGGACGTGTTATGCATATTTTTTTTATTTTTTTTGGTGGCCAAAATGGACAGATTTGAAATTCACTTTAAATTTTGGAAATGACCACATTAAAATTTTGACTGGGTTTCGTTGTACATAAATTTGGAAAATGTTTGCACTTTGATTTATTACATCTTGCTTAATTACAAAATATGTTTAAATTCCAGTGGGAAGACCGTGGTATGGAAAATTAAAGTTTGAAAATATGTGCGTCAAAATTTGTTTGGTCTTCGATGTACTGAAATATAGGAAATTTTTACAACTTGCCGATTTATTACATCTTGCTTAATTATAAAATATGTTTAAATTCCAGTGGGAAGACCGTGGTATGGAAAATTAAAGTTTGAAAATATGTGCGTCAAAATTTGTTTGGTCTTCGATGTACTGAAATATAGAAAAATTTTACAACTTGCCTAATTACACATTGCCTAATTAAAAGTTTGTATAAATTTTAGTGGGAAACAACATGGCATGGAAAATCCAAGTCTGGAAATATGTGTGTCAAAATTTGTTTAGTTTTTATTACAATGTAATTCGGGAAAATTTCGCACTTTAATTTTAGTTAAATTCCAGAGCTTAAAATACCGTTGTGTGGAAAACTCAAATTTTGGAAATGTGCACATCAAAATCTGGTTGGGCTTCGGTATGCTGAAATTTAGAAAATATTTACACCTTGCCAAATTACATATTGCATAACCAAAAAATTGTTTAAATTTTAGTGGGAACACCGCGGTGTAGAAACCTCAAGTTTGTAAATATGTGCGTTGAAATTTTGTCTAAATTTCAGTGGGAATACTGTGGTATGGAAAATTCAAGTCTAAAAATTTGTGTGTCAAAATTTGCTTAGTGTTGAGTATACTTGAAATTTGGGAGAATTTTGCAAATTAAATTTTATTAAATTTTCAGAGCTTAAAATGACGTCGTGTGGGAAATCTCAAATTTTGGAAATACGCACATAAAAAATTTGTTTGGCCTTTGGTGTTCTGAAATTTTAAAAATGTTTACACATTGCCTAAGTATTCTTTGCGTAATTTAAAAATTTTGTTCAAATTTCATTGGGAAACAATGTGGTACGAAAAATTTCAAATACGATAATATGTGTGGCAAAATTTGTTTAGTTTTGAACAATTCAAATTTCGGGGAATTTTATGCTTTAAATCCAATTTAATTTCTGGGTTTTAAAAGAAGCAGTAGAAAAAAGAAAAAACACAGGGAAAAAAAGAAGAAGAAAGGGCCGAGCTGGCCGAAACAGCTGGACAGCAGCCAGCCCGGCCCAACTGGGCAGCCCACGCCAGCTGCGGCGTCACGCTGACGTCAGCGGCGGCTGGGTTTCGCCGCGGCGGCGGCGAGCTCGCCGGAGGCGCGTGACGGCGTTCCGGGATGCGCGGATGGTCGCATCCGACGCGCGTCGACGCGGTGAGCGCGGAGGTGGCGGCGCCGCCCCCGTTGGTTCGCCGGAGCGACGGCGGTGGCCCGTGGACGCGGCGGCGGGGCAGCGGCACGGCGGCGGCGATTGCGGCGACGGCGCGGAGTCCCGGCAGGCGGTGGTCGGTGAGGAGGCAGATCCGGAGGAGGCGGAGCCCGCGGTGAGGTCCGATGCGAGCGAGGAGGCGCGGAGGGGCGGCGCGGCCCGGCGGCGGCGGCGGTGGAGCGCCGCGCGGGGAAGCGCGGGCGGGAGAGAGAGGAAGAGGAGATGGGGGCTGTGCTGGCTTTTTTGCACGGACGCCCCTGTCGTTTTCGATATTTGCAAAACGGCCCTTTGCGGGCGGTTTTTTGCAAAACGGCCGACGCGCACCGAGGGCACGACGCGGTGTGCCCCTGTCGAGCGGGACCGGCGAGGGACCGGCGACGCACTGGCCCCACAGTCAGTGACCCGGCAAACACACACCACGACGGTGGATGAAATCACTGTGCTGCCACCACAAACGGACGCTCCAGATCGCGCCACAACTCCTCGATCCGACGGCCAGGGATCCAAACGAAGGAGAGAGCCCCTTGGGGTACCCCATTTACCTGCTTCGATACCAATATTTTGGCGTTGACTGGTAGGCTAGCCTAGTGTTTGGATCGAAGCCCAACCAGCATAGCCACGCCAAATATTTGGTAGTTACAGCTGATTCCGCGCCCATGCGTTGGCCAAACTGGGGCGGGCGAATCTCTCGCCAAAATTTTGGCGTGCCCCTGATTTGGTAGGGCGGGGCTGGGCATAAACCAAACAGCCTCTACCTCTTCTATACTACTATTACTAGCAAATGCGTCCGTGCGTTGCCACGGCTCAAAATTTATGTTGGTGTAAAACTAAAAACTTGTAAGGTGAGCCACTCAGATCACTTAGGCATCTTTGTACTTTAACAATTCTAATGTAAAATATTTAATCCATCAATAATCAATTCTAAATTTGAGTATTACTACCATTCGCTAAACATAAAATCAAAACAATCAATAAGCCACGCACAACTTTCTAAAAGAAAATTGTAGATAGACAACCTGACTAAGCTGAAAGCTATCCTAGGAGGATTCGGGTCTGTCGTGACTGTCGCTAGCCTGAGCAACAGTATGCTGCTGCCCATGCATGGTCATGACCCACCTAGAAAACCTGAAGGAGCAGTCAGGAAAAAAAGCTTTAATAACATATTGATCGGAGGCCATCGTCTCGCTGGTACCCACCCATCTCTCTCCGGATATTTCCTATTCTCCATCTATGCCATGCTTCATCTTCTTTCCCAGGACTTGTCACAAGCTCCTCTTTCTCCCTAAAAAAATTATTCTAAATTCGTCTTAAAATTCGACAGAAAAACCTGCAAATTTGTGAATTCGAGGCCCAAATCCGCCAATCCATTCATTTCCTTAGCTGTTTTTCTTTTTATCTTTGCATTACTTGGAGTTTGAGATTCCATGAAGGCCAAGAGGAAACAGCAAGACGACATGTACCATGGAGTAGTCCGTACGCCTTTTTCCGGTCTCAACATCACCGGCCGCCACCCAGGCACCACACGGCCGAGCCCCTGTTGCCCACCGTGAGCAATGCCATGGCGTACTCATGCAGCTCGAGCTTCAGCTGCCTGTTCATCTGCAGCACGCCCTGAAGCTGTGTTTTCAGCTCCGTGCTGTCCGTGGTCGAAGATGCGGGTCTCCGTGGTGGAGGAGAGCTCAGCAAGCTGCTCGTGGGAGACGATTGAACCATCGCAGACGCGGATGGTGGATGCGCCCTGACCTCCTCGACCTCCATCGTGGCAGGCGTTGAGCCAACCGACCATGGCCAGCGGGATTAGGTGAAGACGTGGTTGTGGAGGTCAAAGCGCAGGTACTCGTAGGCGAGGAGTTTGAAGTGGAGGAGCCCGTGGGGAGGCCAAGCTTCACCAAGAACTCAGTGCGCATAGGAAGGGAGCGTCGATCGGCTACCCTAGCGGTGTGACAACGACTGGGAGGCGCGCCACAGGCGGCGGCGGCGGCGGCGCTTGGAGCTTCATGCGGTCGGAGTGGGACAGGAAAGAGGGAAAATATCTGGAAAAAAGAAAAATTGAAACGTTACGTGACTTACGGGTGGCATTGGTGGGTAATTTGCATCAACATTAGGGGTAAAATTGGAATCAGAAAAACGGACCATCACCTGAAGACATATTATATACTCCCTCCGTTTCAAATTATTTGACTTTCATATATCTACATATGGATATATGTACACACTAAAAGATGTCTACATACATCCGTATGTAGACAAATGAAAGTCATCTATTTTGGAACGGAGGGAGTAGTAGAGAAAAGAGCAAACATGTTGGGATACTTTAAATCTTGTCTGTTCAATTTTCAATCAACGATCTAGATTGTCCCGATGTCGAGCAGCAAACACTTTAAATCTTGTCCGTCCAATTTTCAATCAACGATTGCGCTGATTTCTTAGGAACTCTGGATCGGTCCGTTCAGGAAGTAAAATTTGGTAAGACGTATAGGACTAGGAGTCTATCTCGGGACGGCTTTTGTATACAGGATGCTTCCTTTATAATCCAATCAACAGAACCAGCAACCAAAATCAAACTTTGTTGCCGACGATCAAGATCAAGTTTATGACAGAGCGCAACAAGCCGAACCGCAATGGGCCGTCTTCTTCTTCAGACGTCCAATTGGAGAAGCCAGACTGAGGGCTATGGGCGCCGGCGTAGCACGCGAGGAGGGAGCCGAACCTGGCCTGTCCCGTGATGCGGAGCGAGTTGAGCAGAGGGAGAGGACGTCCACGGGGGGGGGGGGGGGGGGGGGGGGGGCGAGGACGGCCAGGAGAGCAGCGCGGGCGCCGCCGCCGGAAGCGAGGAGGAGGGAGCCGCGCGAGATGGATGGCAGGGTGCAGGCGGGCCACAAGACAGGCGATCTCATCAATCTGCCAGGGTTGGTGGTCTAGGATGGAGGCCTCGACGCCGGACGAGGCGGCAAGCAGCACTGGTCCTGCTTGTGTAGCACAGCGTGGGCGAGCAGTCCCAACGCCGATGGCTCCGGCAACGAGTGGAGGAGGCACCGGTGCGGTGCGGCCATGCAGGGGAGGGGATTGAGTGGGAGGACCCGATTGTGAAATAAAGAAACTCAGGGGGGCGGCTGCAAAACGGCTGGGGTGGGAATAGAAAAAGACCAGGGGAACACTAGGGTTTCTGGGATGAGCTGGCTCGGCTGGGCCTTGGGCCTGGGTGGCTACTGGGCTGCTCTCTCTCACACTACAATCTTTTCTTTATTATTTATTTTGCCAAACCGTTTGACAAAACATATTTCTAAAACAGAGACGAACCAAAGGAGATAGAGGGGGTTATTTGAACAACAAAAATAGGTTTCAGGATGAACATGCCGTCCATCGCCTTGACCATGTCGCCGGCGGCGTCGCGGAGGACGCGCGCCACCACATTGGTCTCCAGCGACCGGCGAGCTCCACCTCTCCCGGTTGGTCAAACGGCACCGCGGTGGCCCTTAACCTTCTCGCCCTGAGCTCCAGCTCCTCCACAGCCGAGTCCCCGTCCTGAGGTGCTCATGGTGGGTGGGCTCTCTCTCACTACAACCTTTTCTTTTATTATTTATTTTGCCAAACCGTTTGACAAAACATATTTCTAAAACGGAGACGAACCAAAGGAGATAGAGGGGGTTATTTGAACAACAAAAATAGGTTTCGGGATGAACATGCCGTCCATCGCCTTGACCATGTCGCCGGCGGCGTCGCGGAGGACGCGCGCCACCACATTGGTCTCCAGCGACCGGCGAGCTCCACCTCTCCCGGTTGGTCAAACGGCACCGCGGTGGCCCTTAACCTTCTCGTCCTGAGCTCCAGCTCCTCTGCAGCCGAGTCCCCGTCCTGAGGTGCTCATGATGGGTGGGGATCAGTGGGTAGATGCAAGTGCTTCCTCCTCTTCTTTTTGATTTATTGTAGAAGAAGTAATCCACGTAGATCCTGATCTCATTTAATTATTGTGAAAACGTGCGTTGCACGTACATGCCAACTAGTTTTTTTAAAAAAGGACCCTTGCGGCAATAAGATGTCATGACACTTGGAATCAGTGGCGGACCCAGGAAAAAAATGGAGGGTGAGCACACTACAATAAAAAAATCTCATCGCGATTTTTTGTTGTTGCAAAACTAATAATATAAATAGGCAATCGGTTACAATACAAATAGTTAAAAAGACAAACAAAGTCTTCCGTGATGAAATATAACATAACCAGAAAATTGCATCACTAGGATTTGGTAACTCTACGTTGTCGCATCCCCGTGAAACATTATTTCCATTTGTAAACAACATATATAAGCTATTGCTTTCCATTTGTAAACATAAATCACCGATTTTAGAAAATTTGCAGGACCAATACATAGTTGAAAATATCACAATAACAAAAAATACTAAATATCCTCTTGCTGTTCGGTATGGGGGCAGGGCACAAACACACACACAAAAAAAGACTTTCTACCGTTCTGCCTAAGTTTGAAGTATCAAACCAAAATAGAAAAGAGTACTAGCTACGGCTGGCCTACTGCAGCAAGCTAGCTGTGCTTGTCTGCTACTGCTCTGCGCGTACAAGAATTTGGGCATCAATGGCCGGCGCTCCTTTTCCAGTTCTCTTTCTCTCAAAAAACAGAGACGAACGAGCGCAATTTCTTGCACGAAACGACCGGAAGCAGCAGTGGTAGTCAAAGAATTCCCCAAATTCTGGGTGGGCCACGGCCCATCCGGCCCACCCGCTAGGTCCGCCACTGCTTGGAATGTTAAAAAAGAAAAAGAAATGCAGGAAGCAAATACCAAGTGTTGTTTGGTCCCACGGCAGCAAGAAAACGCAAAACATTTGTGTATAGGTTGAGTGCATGAACTGTCGTAAACACATAATGTTTTTTTCAAGAGGTCTCACATATCTCTACATTATACGATCCTACTAGAATTGGAGCCCTCTCCTTCTTTCACATGTCAACATCATGGTAGACCCGCTTAGCTCACATAATTTATTTATTTATAGTTCATAGTTATAAATCAATTGAATTTTTTTATATTGGATGTATACATGTTTGTACTTATTTGTTAAATAACATGTCAACATCATGGTACACCCCACTTAGCTCATATTACTTATTTATTTATAGTTCATTGTTTTAAATTCAGTTGAATAAAATATATTGGATATATACGTATGTTTGTACTTATCTGCTAAATTTTTGGTGAAATAAAAAGGAATTTCCCCTATAAAACGAAAATTGTGGATGTTAAAATGGAAAAATAGCTCCATTTTTCCTCAAAATTACTCCTTTTGGGTAGACCAAAATACAAAAATATCTTCTAGAGTGCGTACAATATGTACACGTAGGTGTATGTTTTATTTCAACAAAGTGAAACCTAAACATGTCTTTTTGATTTTTTATGCGGTGAGTCTGGAGCTACTGACTCTATCCGACAACTCTCTTTTATATATGTCGCCAGCATCCACCGTAGCATCGCGCAGCCTGTGCCACACAACACTGTTTCTCTCCCTTTGCCTCCCTCGAGCTGTATTCTACCAAATACAACCGTCTCTACGCAAAGTTTGCATGTCTCTCCGTACACATCTCTGGTTCCGTCAAACACTTGGGACTACAGGACACCTCCATCCCTAATGTCGCGACTCAAGTCCATCGTTAACTTGCACGCCACATGTGCTCCCTCTGGCATGGCCATCCAACGCCACTAACCTGAAAGACTTCTTACAACCCTCGTAGCAGTTGCACATGAACACTCATGTCGCCTCTCGCATTGACCGCCGTTGTCACTGTTATTGTTAGTAGTGCTCGACTCGGTGGTGGTGGCAGCAGCGGTAAAAACCGTGAACGACAAATCGATGGTGAATGGGGGTGGAACGATGAGTCATATACCTCTTTGTTAGACACCACCTATTACTGATGAAAGATTATGTGGGTATTTATCTGTGAACTTTTTTCTACGTATAATTTCTTTTATCTCACTTGTAATCAGAGAACGAGTCAGATTATGTAATAAAATTCATGTGTGTATTTTGTAGATGGTTGAATGCATAAGGACCTATGGTTGCCTAGCTTCAGTTGCAATCATTAGAGTGTAGAAAAGTCATGACCATGAGGGTACAATAATAAAATAACTTGTGGTGTTAAACGTGTGGCGAACATGACAAACTATAGGTTAAGAGAAGTGCATTCATGTAATCAGATATATAATTTTGGTGGTATTCATGCAGTTTATTTTTGTTTATTTTTTATTTTATGCAATCTTGATGCAATGCACAAATTAATATAGCATGTAAACGGTGTAAGATCTCAGTTTTTCATGTATTTTAGTGAATTATTTACTATTTCTTGGTGGAATGTTCTTCTGTTTTTATATAGTATCGATCATATTCGATGCAATTCATTTAACTAAGTAAAATAATTACGCAAACTATTGTTATTGATTTTGGGATAATTTATGTCAGAAAAAACTACTGGATTTCATTATATTAAAATCAATGACCTTCATTGTAGTACCTTGATGGCTAATCAAATCTTCGCTAACCTTAATACAACTAAATAATTCTGTCCTTTTTCTACTCCTCTATGTTTATGTGAGGATGTCAGAATAATCCTGTTCTAAAATAGTGAGTCAATGATACTATATTATCTATCATTGATACCAATTTTTATGTATGTCTCCTTAAATTTTGTTTTTTATTTGTTATTGTTCGTATTAGGATAGACGCGGCAACGCGTGTCTTTTCCTTCTAGTTGCTATAAATTATGTAGGATTAGAATTTAATCCTTTGAATCAAATGGACTCTATACGAAAAATCATATAGTTGAAAATCCTATAGAAGATCCTTGAAGCAAAAAAAGGCCCTTATGGTGCGTTGTGCGCGAAAAACCAATGATAACATGCGTGTGGTATTCAGTATTTCTCTACACTAGACTTGTTGGATGTATGAGCCTGATTTTTGGATGCTCCCACGACCTTTTGGGCTAGGCGCATGATTCGTAAAGCAACCATGGGCCTGCCTAGCTGAAAACTGTAGATTTTTGCGGTGACCATGGAGGCTGCCTCTAGAACGCGTTACCTGCCTGGAACTTCCCTTCGGTTGCTCGCGAGGGAAAACACGAGAGATGACTCATAACTCCCTCCACACCCTCTCGAGCGCTACTGCAACCGCCATCTTCTCCCTCGACGTCCCACCTGTCATGGCATGATGATCACTTGCATTGCATTAACACACATGTCATTGGACACATTGTTTCATCCTATCACTTGTGTGCATGTCAATTACAATTTTAGGACACGCTCTGCAACAACACCGTTGTTCCTCCTCAAGATCTTGAAGACTACACCCACCACAAAAATACCGTCATTCGGGATGTTGTAGCTAGGCTGGAGACGGATGCAAACGTGCTGGAGCAGAAGGAATCCGTTGGGGAAAGGAGATAAGGCGTCCTCCATGCCTCGGCCACAATGGCAGCGGTCTGATACCACGTCGCTTCTATGTGTGGAGGTACGACTCACTAACGCTCTTATATTACTTGCCTGACATGCATCCATGTTATTGAGATGTACGCCTAACTTGGTGTTTCTTCCGGTTGGGCGGTAGTCACTATATGCGACTTAGATGTAAGAGTTGGATCCATCATTGCAAGATAGTTGTCAAAAGAAAGCTATACCCTCCTGAAGTAGTACCATAATCATCCTCTAAGTCCATAGTGACAAGACTGACATGACTCTCACAGAAATATGGTGTCTGAACTTTCTTCTCTCACAATAATCAATTAGAACTGGATTGGTACATCCACCGTAAGTTCCATGTGGTGCAACCATATGTCCTATGAATAGTCATCCCCACACTCAAGATCGATTAGATAAATAAAAGTGCTTGCATAGTCTTCAACTTTCTATCAATTGGTGTCGACGCCTCAGATATTTCCCAGCCTCCTTGGTTAGAATAGTGTACTGTGGGTGTTTTGCGTCTTCATTTTTTCTAGGGGTATTAATAGGCTTAAAGACATGTGTTTCTGATTGAGCGTCTTCAGTGTTAGTGTAGACAAGTTGTGTCGGCAACGGATTATGATGGTCTAGTCGCGCTTCACAATCTAAATCCTTCCTTCTAACCATGATTCCAGTAGGATCGCTCTTCAAGAATTCCAAGAAACACCTATGTCAGACACATTTGTTGAGACACTTAGCTATCTTCTCTGATTTAGCAATCCTAACATAGTTTTAGTTCTCTTATGTTGTTTCATAATTGACGTCAGCATGTCGTATTGCATTGAACGGTGTTGTCAACGGTTGCATCTTCTGTTACGATCGTTCACCTCATGTCTCGGTATAGACCCGCTAAAAAGCGGTAGTGAATTTATTTATTCTTTATGGAGGATGAAAGTCACAATCATCGCCGTCGCTGAATGAAGCATCTTACGATGCAATTCATCGTAGAAAAACCCGTAGGCCACAATCACCCAAGTCTACATCAATGAAGCTATCTTCTCCGACTTGGCAATCCTAACATAATTTTGGTTCTTTTATGGTGTGCCATAATTAACGTCATCATGTGGCATTGCATTGAACACTGATGTCAACGGCTTCATCTTCTGTTATCATCGACCACCTCATGTCTCGGTATTGACCCGCCGAAAAGCGGCAATGTAATTATTTGTTCTTCGTGGAGGATGAGAGTCACAATCATAGTCGCCTTCGAACGAATCATTCCTAGGATGCAGTATATCGTAGAAAAACCTGTAGACCACAATCAACCAAGCTACAGCAATGAGTTGTATAAAAACAAATAAAGCAAAGCCAGGCGAAGGCAAAGGGAGAGTCTTGTGGCGTGTGCTTCATGTTAAATCTATGGGATCGCTAGGTGCTGATCCAGTGGGGTGCTAGTTCGTTCTCGTAATAAAAAGAGAGAGTGAGGGAGGAAGGAAAGGATAGGAGAGGGTGTTACCGTGCATCGCTGCTGTCTGGTGGTGGCGAGATACGATGGTAGAAGGTCAACGGTGAAGTCCGGCGGTGGGGCATCCCGCCGCTGGCAGCGCACCCTCTCGATCGGTCTAGGGTTAGATGTGGGGAGACGGCGGCACGCAGGCTAACCTCGTGAATTGAGCCCCGGCCCCCACCATCCTCTTTATAGCACTGTGCGACGGGGCCCACCAACCTTGTAGGGTTGGGCCCCCGATCAGGGCACGGGATCAAGGCCCAAGTGGCCGTTGGGCCATCTTGGCTGGGAGATCAACCTAACATTCTCCCCCTTGATCTCATCTTATATTTTCACTTTTAAAACTTTACTCGTTTCATCACAGATCGATACATAGAGCATGTTTCATCGTCTCAGCTCAATTGCCGATAGAATCAGACAGCTACAATGTAGCCTCCATTCAGAAATAGTTTTTTAATCTTTTGGGCCTCTTTATTGTCCGGAAATCATATAGACTATACCATAAACCCATGTCGACTATGTGTTCTCCAAAACACACTGGGCGGTAAGCCTTTAATTAGCAGATCTGCGAACACTTGTGTGTTTTTTTATCTGTTCCTCTTATGCTCCAAGCATTTCAACATAATTCCGGACTTTCTCCTTTACAACGTATAACTCTGTGTCAATGTGTTTGGCACCACACTTGACTCGTTGTCTTAGGAGTGAATTACTTAATGGTTATTGCTGTTGTCAACCATTATCAATTCCGGGTACAGGTTTCCTTAACCATTTTGCCTATCCCTCGGCCTTATATCATGCTATAACATGTCTTTACATCACACTGATGTCAATCTTTTCATTCTCTGGAGCTTTTCCACACAAAAACTCCAAATGTGAAATTTAGCGACAATTGTGGATTTCGCTATACATTTCACAAATTCTTTCTTTGTACTCACAACCTTTTGAGAGCACATTTATAGATCTATCTTTGTACTCACAACCTTTTGAGAGCACTCTGTTTCTTTTAGCATGAGGCCGATATCTTTGATTCCATTCCAGTGATCTATATCTGGATTGGACATTGCCAAAACAACCCGGATACGTGAATTGTCAGGGTAATATTGAGTTTCCAACAGCTGAAGCATATGGTACCATATCATTTGATCTGTTCTATGTTATCTCTTGGAACACTAAAGTTCCAATTCCATTACCCTTGACAATAAGAACAGGCGTAGATTTTCTCGACATGCATGCTTTAGAGACTTCTTCTCAGCATGTCCATGCGATATTTCTAATACCCCTTTTCTTCTTTTCTTAGTAAATCTCGATACTTTTAACGACAGACACTCTACCGAGAATACTCTTTTGAGGACAAGAACTTCTTTTCTCTGCCGGTAGTAGATTGACATCACCACTAGCAAGTAGGATATCATCCACATACACAGGATTAGGGAATGAATTTCCCATTCTATAAGTTTGTAGAAAAGCGATTGTCCTCTCATTCTCTTTAACCCAAAATAACTTCTGATTCTAGAGACTTGCTCTAGTCCGTAAGATCCCTTGTGTTCTTTACTTTCATCTGATGTAACTCAGATCATTATGTGCCATTATCACTCATTATAATCTGTTTATTCTCTTAGCGCAAATCTTTCGATTTAAAATCGCTTTTTACATATTTCCTTTGGAGTCACATTGGCGTTGTAGACCCTTTATAGCCTACTGTTTTGGCTCCATTGGAAATTACTTATGAGTCCCAAACATCGTCGGGATTCACATAGTCTCTAATCATTAAGACAAGTAGACACTTGTCAAAATCGATTGAGCGCTGCTTATAATTCTGTAAATGAGGTGGGATCAACCTTCATTTAAATTTCTCTGATATAGACTTTATAGTCATCTGTTTTTCTCATATGGGGATGTTGTTGCTCTGTCATTGCCTAGAGGCAATTAATTCTGTAGTCTTCTATTGCTATAGCTCTTACAAGGACCTAAATCACAAGATCCATGTTTGCTTGTTCATCTCTATTATAAAGCAACAAGCTCCCCCAGATAAAATCTATTCGAGCCTTAGGTATGTTCATACCATGCTCCCCCAGATTACTCCATTTTCTCCAAAATGGTGTATCCTTAATCCTTTTTATTTGGGTTTATTCTGTTAACCTGTCAATCTGTCTTCTTTATGGCACTTTGAGTACCGTCCTTAGTCTCCTTTCGGAGCTGTAAAATATCCAAGAATAAATCTATCTCTTTACTTTAGGGGTATCATTATTATGACCGTCGTACTCCCCAGACGATCACAATTCATCATAGATCACTTAGATGCATAATATGCATCACATTATCTGAAGTATAGGGGAGTTTATACTGTAACATTCTCTATCTCCCCCTCGAAATGTGGCAAGAACCTTTTTGCCACAATTTCGAAACTTTGATTATCTGCTTTATTCAATATGAAGTTATCTTTTAACGTATGGGAGTACTTTTTCCTCATTCCTTTTCAAAACTCACAAGAGTTCTTTCTCAATGGTACTGCAAGTCACACTTGCATAACATTCTTATCTTTAGGTTCATTTGTAACTTTATTCTCTTTTGACTCATTAAGTGCTTTATAACTATGATACACAAGGTGTGCGGTCGATATAAAAACACATGAGTCATCACATCTTTCTTCTGTCATACAGAATAAGTCCTTTGTCAAAATTTTCTCCCGCCATGCGGGTATTTTCCCAGACTTTTCCCACCACGTGGGTATTATTATCGTCTTTTCCCGTCATGCGGGTAATTAAGAGACACAGATGCCACAATTGGCTCTTTAGACTGCATATTCAATCATCAAATTCAGAAATAAATCTGAATACTCTTTTATACACATGCTTAATCCAACGTTAGTCAAATTAAGCATTCATGTTGCTCGTTTAAAAAATTTCTTCACATAGAGTACATGAAAGAAATTCGTTAAACAAAACTCTGAATGATTTATTTGTTTTCTGCATGGAGAGTACATGAAAGACATTTGTCAAACAAGACTCTCGATGATCTATTTGTATTCTTGGATTAACATCCAAGAATTCTTTTTCTTTTGCAGTCATTCTTTAGAGAGAACATACTCTCTCACTTTATGACCTTTCTTGGTCATCTTTCGGGTCACAAGTACCCATTCTTTTGCTTTCACGAATGAAAACATGAGAATCTTTGTCTGAGAAAATATTCAATAATAATAAACAATAATGAGCATAAAAATAACCCTACGTTGGTCTGGTTAAAGATATGCACATTAAATCTTTAAAACTTTCTTCTATATTCTAAATCACCGTTGGGCAGAATTAGAATGAAACATCATCTTTCTACACTAATTCTACATCACCGTTGGGCAGAAATAGAATCAATGCATAAAACTCATAAACAATATGATGATAATATTTCTATTGCAATAAAGAACTCTGTTTGGAAAATGACATTATCATCAACTCTATTTCAGCGGAAACATGAAATATACATATTTCTATAGTTCAAGAGCATTTCTTGATCTTTTATCTTTTCTCTGAAAATTGATCACTTTCATGCAAAATTATCAGAGATCTAGCCCTTTGACTATAGAACTCATATAATTATAGTACTGCTATCATCAACGTTGGTCAGAAAATAACAATACCATAATTAATCTGTTAAACAAGTATTTCTCTTTTTCCTCCTCTCTAATTAAATTTTCCCGTTGGTTCCAATTTAATTAGAGGAGAGTCCTTTTACTTTACTGTAACATCCCAAATTTATAAACCAAGAAAAACTTAGTTTTACCAGACCCCAAATTTCAGAACCAACAAAAACTTTTTGGAATGTTTTGCTGATGATTGTGTTTGCTATGTTTGAACAAGCGTGACCAGTTGCTTGAGTTGTTTGACTAGTAAATCTAGAACCCAACTAGTACCACTATATGTTACACTTGGTGATCTTGTTATGACAAGAACAAAATATTCCATACAACTTCTCTACTCTTATTTGGACCATCTTATTTTCAAAGGATACTTGGTTTAGCAACAACCAAAATACTTACTCTTTGAAATAAAAGTATTTTCAAAACTACTTGTTTCCAAAATATGGAGGTCTATATCCTATCTCCAACCTTTCCCTTGTATGGGTACCCCCTTTATCTTAAACTCATATTTCTATTGCTTGGAAAATAATAAAAGTGGGAATTATACCACCCACATATTTTAGCAACCTTTTTGAAAGATATCAAATTATGAAGTAAACTTTTCCCACCTTATTCTTGTCAGGAAAATACTGGATCACCTCCTCCCCACTTGTCTGAGTGATAAAAACTTGGTTGAAAATTTATAAGTGGTTGTCTAGTATTGTTTGTTCTCCTGCCAAATGGTTTGTTTGTGTTGGTTGTTTGCTAAAGGAAATTAGGAAGAAAGAAAAGAACCACAATAAAAGATTCCCACATAAAATCATGTGAGACAGGTGTCCCAAAATTCTCCAAAAGAAAATTGGTATTTTTTTTTCCCAACCAGTTCAGAGAAGTGACATGATCACTCTCACATGTTAATCCTATATTCTTTTCCCTCTCCAAAAATAATTCCAACATCCTTAAAATTGGAAATTTCATTTCTTTCTTTATCTTTCTCAAATCACCAAATGTGCCATGTTGCACATATCCAATAAATTCTACCACCATACCAAAAATCCATGCTTTATGCATATGAATCCAGTATGGAAATAATTTCAAGAAATTTGAATTTATTTTTCTTTGAGACATTTCCTCGAACACATGGTGAGCACTGCTCGAGTTCATCTCCAAATTCTTGGAACCGAAAATCACATCACCTGATTTGATGTTCCCCTTGTCGATTGCTTGCTGCCTCACCTTCCCTCTCACTTCACTGAACCATCAGAGCAAGGAGGGAGCGTGCAATTTGGCTCTGAGGCCGTGACCGTCGAAGAAGTGCGCACGCCACCGCACTGCCCGCGCCGGCGAGGGAAGCGTGTCGAGGAGAGCAGCCACTGGCCCCTCTCTGCATCTTCCGTCACCTCATCTCTCACCGCACCCGTCAGGCAGGAGGAGACCGAGCGAGCAGCGCAGCAACGCCGTACTCCCCTGTTGCCGTGTCGAAGCTCGCCGTGTTCTGGCCGCGCGTGGACGCCGCCCCCGCTTTTCTCCACCACGGCACCCCAGCTCGCTCCGCTCGCCTCAGACGCTCTCTGTCACCCCTCAACTTCGCGGACACGCCCACGCCGCCTCTGGAGCCCTGCCGCGACACCTGCGACACATCGCCCTCCACTGCGACGTCGTGGACGCCGTGCGTCACACGCTCGCTCCTGAGCCACACGCGACCCTTCTCTCCCTCCGAACCCCAGCAGAGCATCGCAACGCCGGCGCCACACCACACCGCCCCCACTGCCGTGCTCTCCCACTCTCCCAAACCTCTCGTGCACCCTGTCCACGGCACGCCGACGTTCGGCTATAAAACACCACCCCGCACCCGTGCCTCCACACCCCGCCATTTCCCTCTCCCTCACTCCCCACACACCCCGTGCACCTCCGGGAAGGAGGAGCCCCTCCCTCCAAGCTCCCTTTTGCCTCTGAGGTTCCTCGAGCCTCGCCGGAACAGAAGGTAGAGGTCGATCACGGACCGCTCATGATGCTCCCCCTTTCTCTCCGCTCTGGCCCGCATCTTGCTCTCCATTACCACCGCACCCTCATGCACCTTTTTCTCCTCTGTTTCATGCACTGACGCGTCGAGGAGTCGCCGCCGGAGTTGGAGCACGGCCGAGGCAAAGGAGGAGGTCGCCGCCAACGCCAGGAGCTTCCCCTCCAAGCTCCGTTCACCTCCCTCGCTTTCCCTCAACCTCCGCCGTCGAACGCCGCCCTCTCCACCGTCCCTAGACCACCCAGGTACCCCCTCTGACCACCCTCGCCGCCGCCGGAGTCCGGCGCCGTCGCGGGACAGGTGTCGATGGTTACAAGCACCGTGAGCCGTCCGATCCCCGATCAACGGCCACGTACCGCTTCAGTTTAAGTTAGGCTGACGGGCTGGCCCCACCCGTCAGCACTTTAAACATTATCCACACGCGGGAAATATCCACTGATACACTGACGTGTAGGCCCCACATATCAGATTTCTCAACATTATCCAGAGGAGAGGAATTTCCTAATTCTTTTCTCTGAAATGTCAGTACTGGTTTGAACTTTGAAATTCAATATCTCGAGTTCTAGGAATCCAAATAAATCAAACTCAACTGTTCTGGAAAGCTTATGAAATTCTTTAACTCACAAAAGTGGTCTCATCTCAGTTAAATAAATAATAGAAATGTATTAATAAAAATGCCCCAGAAGGTTCAAAACACCAAACCATTTGTTTCTGGAGTTATATTAGTCCAAATAACCTGAAACCAATTTTGGTAGCTTTGTATTAGGATCCATTAGCTCCCCAATTTTTGGTAGAATTTTTGGAACAGTTTAGAATCCTTAGCATTTGGTTGAACTTTAGTAAACCCTTCTGCACTAAATCAATTAGTGTGAATTAATGGTAGATCCTTTTGAGCTGAAACCAATTTTATTAGGTCTCATTCAACCAAGGTTAGCTACCCCTAAAAGGGTTTAATTTTTGAAGCAACATGAATTAATTAGTGGCTAAAACTTGATTAGTGAGTTTCTGGTTTAAAACAAATGTGTAGGGAGTTTGATAACTCCAAATGACCTCAATCCAATTGGGTTGTCTTCTACACATCAGTAGCTATCCGTAGAAATTTAGTTTGAATTTTTGTGACCAACATAGATTAAATGGTGTACCACTAGATTCTGCCTTAGTTTGAAAGCAATTAAATAAAGTTTAATTCAATTAAATTAAAACCACCTTGTGTTGCTTGATTGTGCAGTAGCTAATTGTAGCATTTGTGATTGTAATGATGTGATGATGTTTTGAGCTAGTATAGTGATTGTTTGTTTTGCTTGTTTAACGTTTAGACGATACCATTGACGGATTTATCGAAGAAGGAGGTTTCGTTGAACCCGAAGATCAGGACCAGTACCACTGTGTTGAACAAGGCAAGCTACTTCACTGAGCTTGCACCTATATACATCTATTTTGATTTACCTGTTTTACTATAACTAGCATAAATGATTTATGTGGTGTTTGCCACGAAAGCTATGACTTTGAAAACCCTTTCCCAAAATACAAGTAGATTCTTGAGACACCCGATATAGAGGTGTCAATGGTCTACAACGATTTCGAAATGAATTTGTTTTACTCCAAAGCCTTCTATGAAAATCTTTTGGTGGGATTACGAACCACCCAAGTTTGACTAAAAGTATTTTGCTATGAGAATTGGAAATGATTGTGAAAACCTTTTCAAAAGTTTATGAAAAACTATTTTGTCACTCTATGTAGAGATATCAGTTGTTTATATAAAACTATAGGATGGGAAAAACATTGTTTATTCAAAACTCCTTTGAAAATCCTTGGATGAATTATGGTATACCGGGATGTCGGTATGGAAGTAGAGAAGTGAAGTGTGGTGATGTTTATGAAAAATGCACATTGTGTCTTTGTACCATGACTACCAGCCGATAACCTGTGCGACCACATTTACCCACATATGGGCAAGGGCGTAGTCATATAATTTGCTCGTGTTAGTACTGGATACCTCAATAACGAGGATGACCTCGTTCCATGAGGGGATGGTCTGAGGACCTACCCCCTGACCTGGGTCCTCTTCAATTGGTCTACCGGAAGCCAGTATGGACGTATTTGGAGGAAGAGGATTGAAGGGCTCCCTTGGGTCCGCCGGGCAGAACTACGAGTCCCCACACTTAGTTTCTGAGGATTTGAGTGTCGGTGGAAAGTGTCGTAGCGGCAGGGTCCTATACTAGCATGAGCAAAGGACAGGCTATGGCCGGGAACTCAACTTCGCATACCTCTGGTATGGCGGGACGTGGCTGACACGATGAGTGACCGGATGGGTGTGGGAAAAGCGTACTACCTCTGCAGAGGGTAAAACTATTCGAATAGCCGAGTCCTCGGATATGGACAGTTGGAAGGCTGTCTAAGACCATGTGCAAGTTTTGATAAAAGTTTTACAAAGTTTTGAGTTTGAAAGGAAAATGAAGTGAAGATTGTTTTAGGCAACTATACCGAGGGGGTGGTATGATGTTGCTGGAAAATAAGTGACCAGGATGGGGCTGAGGACAAGACGGTGATTTTCGAGGAAAAAGTTTTAAAAGAGAATTCTTACCTTTTTAAATAAAGGGTATATTTTCGAGAAAAAAGTTTAAAAAGACTTCTTACCTTTTTCAACCAAAAATAGTGAGAAAACTACTTTCCAAAAAGGGTTGTTTCTAACCCCGGTATTGAGAAATTACTTTCCAAAATGTTTTGTCTTCAACAAGATTAAAAGATCTACTCTTCCCTTTTCAATAACGGTATAGAGATGTTTTGCTCTAAAAATAAAGGTATTATTGAAAGATTATCAAAACTAGTGCATGCTCAAGTTGGGGTAGTTTGCGAGTACAATCAAATGTACTCATATTGGTTTCGTCCCTGGCTATTGTCTTAGCCAGATTTTGGAAGAAGAAGCAGTTCGAAGAAGAGGAGTTCACTGGCGTCTTTGCGAACTAGGGCGCTTCCCAGTCAGCTGCCTGTAGGGTTAAGGCGAATGACTTGGGCTCCACGTTGTTGGTGATTTTTCCGCTGCAAGTACCTGTTGAAGCTTATGACTTCAATCACGTAAGTATTTTTATTCGGTATTTGTGGGTGTTCTGTGATACCAACTCAAGTTATGTGCAACAGCACACTGATCATGGGACTGTTGCAGGAAACATAACGAGTATCTCGGATAATTAATCCGGGGTCCTCACAGACTTGGTATCAGAGCCATCCTGACTGTAACAGACCTTAGTTAGCATGGACGTTAGTTAGGAAGAGAATATTTTGTTAAAAATATATTAACACCAAAAATATATCCTTATCTAGGGAAGTCCAAAATGGCTCCCGCTCTTCTCGTCTTCTCAATTTATTTCTGAATCTTACCTTTCTATTTTAAATTTTACTAAAGGTTTCTCTACTCCTTCTTACCTGTTCAAAATACTTGACGATGAACCCAAAAGAGACCTAATTAGCTAGCACCTACAAAGAAGAAGCAACCATCTCAACATTCAACATCAAGTTCATTGGTCTACAAATGTCAAGATCATCGACATCAACCAAATCAAGAGATCTCTGAAGACCTCAGCTCAACCTCAGCAATTCTACTCAAGTGGCTACTTCGACAATCTCAGTGTCTCCAGTTGAAGACTAAGGCGACGAAATAAAGATTTCAGCATCCCTGTCTAACCAAGACCCATAGGAACCACTTATGATAGGAACTTTAGTCATACTACCCGGCCACTACGAGTATTAGGCGTCCATTGGTACTAAACGTACCTTGTGTGTTTATTGCTTGTTTGAGGTGTTCCCTTACAGTGAGTCCACGGATCTGACCCTCCCTGCCTAACCGGCATGGCCAGGCGTCGGTTCACAGTAGCGTACAGTAGGGCTTGTCCCCACTACCTGAGAGACGCTCCCCGGGTTCTTCCCAGAAAGGAGCCGACACACCTAGCTTATAAAAGACCCCGTTCCATCTGCCATCTCTCCCCACCCTCACTCACCACCCTTAGCGACCCAAATCTCCTGAGGCAAGAATCCCGTGTTCTTATCCTTCATCCAGATCCAAAAGAACCCAATGGCAAACCTCAGAGTTATCATGGAAACCACTGCCGAGGAGC
The DNA here is from genome assembly GCA_947311845.1 of Poa pratensis. Lineage (NCBI taxonomy): Eukaryota > Viridiplantae > Streptophyta > Magnoliopsida > Poales > Poaceae > Poa > Poa pratensis. Next base: position 80,497,020 of record CAMZMU010000052.1, on the reverse strand, counting down.
ATAGTGGGTTTCCGCTGATGCTTTGGAAGGCCGTCTGCCACATTCTTGGTCGGCCTGCCCGTCCTCGATATGTGGTGTTCGAGAACTCTCTCCCGCGCCGGGAGTGAATTCCAAGTCGAGGTGCATATCGGCTCGTGCCTTTTGGGCATCAGTCCGACTTACTTGATCCAGGGTAAGAGCATGCCTACCCTAGATCTAGCCCTCCAGGTAGCAGCCTGGGAAGGACTTGTCCGTCTCCGGTACTCAGAACCGGCGATGGCGGTGAGTCGAGCTTTCCACTTCCTCCCAGCCATACCTGAGCATGTTGCGGAGGCTTTCCAAGCTTCCATGGGGCAGGAAGCTGACCCTGCCGTAATCACCCTGGTCACCTATGGAGCTGCAATGACAAGATTCAGTCACACCCTGATGGAGGAACTCATGACCACAAGGCGCCACCTTGCTCGTGCCCGCCGGGAACTGGGTCGAGCAAGGAACCAACCCACTTCTCACCGTGGGCAAGCTCAGGATGCAAGACAGTCGACCCTAGATGTTTTGCTGGATGCTTCGGTGACACAAGCCCTCGCCCGAGTTCAGCAGCCACCCCAGGAGCAAGGTGTAATCCTTGAAGGAGTGCCTGTAGTTCCCCACCCCTTGGAAGACAGAGAGGTGGACACCACTCTTTGTCTCGCCCACGCTTCACCGACTCCTAGAACCTCTCAGGCAGAGTAGAACCCAGGTTTAGTTAGCCTGACCAGCGCTTGTGTGTTTGTGCGTGTGGATCAACAAAGTTGTTAGTCTGTTGTTGGTTTGTTGCTGTTTTTCTCGTGTGTCTTGTAATGCAAGGTTGTTGTCTGTTCCCCGGCTGATGTTAGATCAGCCCCGAAATAAAAACTTGGTATTCTTATCATCTTGTTAACCACTTGGTTGACATCTGATGGAATGTCATGCTTTTTCTTCAGTTAAAAGTTTTAAAAAGAAACGACAGATCACTTAAAACAGGAACCGTATGTGACCCCAGACGCATACCCCTGTGAATTAATGCAAACTTTGAATGGGACTATTTTGTAGTATGCAAATTATTTTTGTGTGTGTTCTCCTACATGCAATCTCCCCAAGGTTCCTCACCCAATATGAACCTTGTGCTTTCTGCATGTTAAAGAAAGGGGCCCGAGCCCTCCACGAGATGTGAACCTCGCAGCCTTAAAATGCTTGCGAAGTGTAAATGCTCGCTGGAACACAGAAGGGCATCTTGTAGGATGTTCTAATTGTTGTGTTCAACCTATATGGTTGAAATGTATGCTACCACTGCAAATGGTTGAGACCATATACTGCAGTGTTATTTTCTCTAAAAATATATTTTCTCGCCAAAACAAGTTTATTCTAGTACTTCTGCATCCTATCTGTGCTGCAAGACCAGAGTTGTGACAACCAAGAAGATTTCGACAAGGCACATCTTGTCCCGGGTTATCAGCAAAGGCAAGATCAATACAATCACGGATTGCAGTACAGAAGCGAGAAATTCAGAAAGGAACAGAGGATACAAGTTCTACTCCTACAAACAACACTGCCAGCACGGATGCAACGGCACCTAGAGATTCCTAATCTCTCTCGAACTCCCCGATGCCACCAGAGGATGAGCCTGGCTCACTCAGAGCCGAGTCGCGCGCCGCCCGACGGCGGCAGACAGCTCGAGCAGCCTGCTCACCTCCAGCCGGAAGGTCTACCACCTCCTCCACCGCGCGCAACTTGCTCCTCCATCATCGCGTGCTCCTCCCCGCATCTGGCTCCTCCGGCGCAGCAGGCGCCACTGTCGCAGCACCAGCCCCCGCGCCAGACCACCAATGGCACAAGGCCACGGCTAGGAGCACCACTGCCGCGAACAGCAGGCTGAACACCGTCAAAATCGAGAACACGAAGAGCACGAAGACGAAGCAGCCCTCGAGGAAGCCCGCATCCTCCATCGCATCAACATAGGCTCTGAAGAAATCGGTAATGAAGCCCATGGTGACGACGCGATGGAAGAAATGTTTTTCTGAGGTCGCTAGTTTATAAGCCGAGCTCGGACGCCGCTCCTCGACACCGCACTGCGCGGGAAAGTGGAGGAATCGCGAGCTGTACTCGCCTTAATGGCGCGAAACCACCTAGGCATCGTGTCCCCAAAGCCGTGTCTGCCGCTGCACCGCCGGACCGCACGCTCAGCAGTGCCGCAGGCAAGTGCTTCGCGCACTGAGAGCCGGGCAGGTGCGAAGCCAGGAGGAGAAAGGAAGAAGAAGAGAAGGAAGAGAAAGAGAGACGGACAGGTGGACCCTGGTCCCACATGCCAGTGAGTAAGCAGAAAATCCCCGTGTTCTTCTATCCTTTAATTCTAAAGCGTGCCCCTCGCTTTCCCAGTTTCCTCTGCAAAAGAAACCCCTCTGGGTAGTCCAATCTCCACCGTGCCCTTAAACCAATTATTGGTGGCACGAGTATTTTGGTATAAAAGAACCCCTGTTTTTCCCCAAAAATCTGTACTCTCATACTCTCCTATACCCCCGGGCAAATCTCGAGGACGAGATTTATTTTAAGGGGGGAAGGATCTGTAACATCCCAAATTTATAAACCAAGAAAAACTTAGTTTTACCAGACCCCAAATTTCAGAACCAACAAAAACTTTTTGGAATGTTTTGCTGATGATTGTGTTTGCTATGTTTGAACAAGCGTGACCAGTTGCTTGAGTTGTTTGACTAGTAAATCTAGAACCCAACTAGTACCACTATATGTTACACTTGGTGATCTTGTTATGACAAGAACAAAATATTCCATACAACTTCTCTACTCTTATTTGGACCATCTTATTTTCAAAGGATACTTGGTTTAGCAACAACCAAAATACTTACTCTTTGAAATAAAAGTATTTTCAAAACTACTTGTTTCCAAAATATGGAGGTCTATATCCTATCTCCAACCTTTCCCTTGTATGGGTACCCCCTTTATCTTAAACTCATATTTCTATTGCTTGGAAAATAATAAAAGTGGGAATTATACCACCCACATATTTTAGCAACCTTTTTGAAAGATATCAAATTATGAAGTAAACTTTTCCCACCTTATTCTTGTCAGGAAAATACTGGATCACCTCCTCCCCACTTGTCTGAGTGATAAAAACTTGGTTGAAAATTTATAAGTGGTTGTCTAGTATTGTTTGTTCTCCTGCCAAATGGTTTGTTTGTGTTGGTTGTTTGCTAAAGGAAATTAGGAAGAAAAGAAAAGAACCACAATAAAAGATTCCCACATAAAATCATGTGAGACAGGTGTCCCAAAATTCTCCAAAAGAAAATTGGTATTTTTTTTTCCAACCAGTTCAGAGAAGTGACATGATCACTCTCACATGTTAATCCTATATTCTTTTCCCTCTCCAAAAATAATTCCAACATCCTTAAAATTGGAAATTTCATTTCTTTCTTTATCTTTCTCAAATCACCAAATGTGCCATGTTGCACATATCCAATAAATTCTACCACCATACCAAAAATCCATGCTTTATGCATATGAATCCAGTATGGAAATAATTTCAAGAAATTTGAATTTATTTTTCTTTGAGACATTTCCTCGAACACATGGTGAGCACTGCTCGAGTTCATCTCCAAATTCTTGGAACCGAAAATCACATCACCTGATTTGATGTTCCCCTTGTCGATTGCTTGCTGCCTCACCTTCCCTCTCACTTCACTGAACCATCAGAGCAAGGAGGGAGCGTGCAATTTGGCTCTGAGGCCGTGACCGTCGAAGAAGTGCGCACGCCACCGCACTGCCCGCGCCGGCGAGGGAAGCGTGTCGAGGAGAGCAGCCACTGGCCCCTCTCTGCATCTTCCGTCACCTCATCTCTCACCGCACCCGTCAGGCAGGAGGAGACCGAGCGAGCAGCGCAGCAACGCCGTACTCCCCTGTTGCCGTGTCGAAGCTCGCCGTGTTCTGGCCGCGCGTGGACGCCGCCCCCGCTTTTCTCCACCACGGCACCCCAGCTCGCTCCGCTCGCCTCAGACGCTCTCCTGTCACCCCTCAACTTCGCGGACACGCCCACGCCGCCTCTGGAGCCCTGCCGCGACACCTGCGACACATCGCCCTCCACTGCGACGTCGTGGACGCCGTGCGTCACACGCTCGCTCCTGAGCCACACGCGACCCTTCTCTCCCTCCGAACCCCAGCAGAGCATCGCAACGCCGGCGCCACACCACACCGCCCCCACTGCCGTGCTCTCCCACTCTCCCAAACCTCTCGTGCACCCTGTCCACGGCACGCCGACGTTCGGCTATAAAACACCACCCCGCACCCGTGCCTCCACACCCCGCCATTTCCCTCTCCCTCACTCCCCACACACCCGTGCACCTCCGGGAAGGAGGAGCCCCTCCCTCCAAGCTCCCTTTTGCCTCTGAGGTTCCTCGAGCCTCGCCGGAACAGAAGGTAGAGGTCGATCACGGACCGCTCATGATGCTCCCCCTTTCTCTCCGCTCTGGCCCGCATCTTGCTCTCCATTACCACCGCACCCTCATGCACCTTTTTCTCCTCTGTTTCATGCACTGACGCATCGAGGAGTCGCCGCCGGAGTTGGAGCACGGCCGAGGCAAAGGAGGAGGTCGCCGCCAACGCCAGGAGCTTCCCCTCCAAGCTCCGTTCACCTCCCTCGCTTTCCCTCAACCTCCGCCGTCGAACGCCGCCCTCTCCACCGTCCCTAGACCACCCAGGTACCCCCTCTGACCACCCTCGCCGCCGCCGGAGTCCGGCGCCGTCGCGGGACAGGTGTCGATGGTTACAAGCACCGTGAGCCGTCCGATCCCCGATCAACGGCCACGTACCGCTTCAGTTTAAGTTAGGCTGACGGGCTGGCCCCACCCGTCAGCACTTTAAACATTATCCACACGCGGGAAATATCCACTGATACACTGACGTGTAGGCCCCACATATCAGATTTCTCAACATTATCCAGAGGAGAGGAATTTCCTAATTCTTTTCTCTGAAATGTCAGTACTGGTTTGAACTTTGAAATTCAATATCTCGAGTTCTAGGAATCCAAATAAATCAAACTCAACTGTTCTGGAAAGCTTATGAAATTCTTTAACTCACAAAAGTGGTCTCATCTCAGTTAAATAAATAATAGAAATGTATTAATAAAAATGCCCCAGAAGGTTCAAAACACCAAACCATTTGTTTCTGGAGTTATATTAGTCCAAATAACCTGAAACCAATTTTGGTAGCTTTGTATTAGGATCCATTAGCTCCCCAATTTTTGGTAGAATTTTTGGAACAGTTTAGAATCCTTAGCATTTGGTTGAACTTTAGTAAACCCTTCTGCACTAAATCAATTAGTGTGAATTAATGGTAGATCCTTTTGAGCTGAAACCAATTTTATTAGGTCTCATTCAACCAAGGTTAGCTACCCCTAAAAGGGTTTAATTTTTGAAGCAACATGAATTAATTAGTGGCTAAAACTTGATTAGTGAGTTTCTGGTTTAAAACAAATGTGTAGGGAGTTTGATAACTCCAAATGACCTCAATCCAATTGGGTTGTCTTCTACACATCAGTAGCTATCCGTAGAAATTTAGTTTGAATTTTTGTGACCAACATAGATTAAATGGTGTACCACTAGATTCTGCCTTAGTTTGAAAGCAATTAAATAAAGTTTAATTCAATTAAATTAAAACCACCTTGTGTTGCTTGATTGTGCAGTAGCTAATTGTAGCATTTGTGATTGTAATGATGTGATGATGTTTTGAGCTAGTATAGTGATTGTTTGTTTTGCTTGTTTAACGTTTAGACGATACCATTGACGGATTTATCGAAGAAGGAGGTTTCGTTGAACCCGAAGATCAGGACCAGTACCACTGTGTTGAACAAGGCAAGCTACTTCACTGAGCTTGCACCTATATACATCTATTTTGATTTACCTGTTTTACTATAACTAGCATAAATGATTTATGTGGTGTTTGCCACGAAAGCTATGACTTTGAAAACCCTTTCCCAAAATACAAGTAGATTCTTGAGACACCCGATATAGAGGTGTCAATGGTCTACAACGATTTCGAAATGAATTTGTTTTACTCCAAAGCCTTCTATGAAAATCTTTTGGTGGGATTACGAACCACCCAAGTTTGACTAAAAGTATTTTGCTATGAGAATTGGAAATGATTGTGAAAACCTTTTCAAAAGTTTATGAAAAACTATTTTGTCACTCTATGTAGAGATATCAGTTGTTTATATAAAACTATAGGATGGGAAAAACATTGTTTATTCAAAACTCCTTTGAAAATCCTTGGATGAATTATGGTATACCGGGATGTCGGTATGGAAGTAGAGAAGTGAAGTGTGGTGATGTTTATGAAAAATGCACATTGTGTCTTTGTACCATGACTACCAGCCGATAACCTGTGCGACCACATTTACCCACATATGGGCAAGGGCGTAGTCATATAATTTGCTCGTGTTAGTACTGGATACCTCAATAACGAGGATGACCTCGTTCCATGAGGGGATGGTCTGAGGACCTACCCCTGACCTGGGTCCTCTTCAATGTTGGTCTACCGGAAGCCGGTATGGACGTATTTGGAGGAAGAGGATTGAAGGGCTCCCTTGGGTCCGCCGGGCAGAACTACGAGTCCCCACACTTAGTTTCTGAGGATTTGAGTGTCGGTGGAAAGTGTCGTAGCGGCAGGGTCCTATACTAGCATGAGCAAAGGACAGGCTATGGCCGGGAACTCAACTTCGCATACCTCTGGTATGGCGGGACGTGGCTGACACGATGAGTGACCGGATGGGTGTGGGAAAAGCGTACTACCTCTGCAGAGGGTAAAACTATTCGAATAGCCGAGTCCTCGGATATGGACAGTTGGAAGGCTGTCCTAAGACCATGTGCAAGTTTTGATAAAAGTTTTACAAAGTTTTGAGTTTGAAAGGAAAATGAAGTGAAGATTGTTTTAGGCAACTATACCGAGGGGGTGGTATGATGTTGCTGGAAAATAAGTGACCAGGATGGGGCTGAGGACAAGACGGTGATTTTCGAGGAAAAAGTTTTAAAAGAGAATTCTTACCTTTTTAAATAAAGGGTATATTTTCGAGAAAAAAGTTTAAAAAGACTTCTTACCTTTTTCAACCAAAAATAGTGAGAAAACTACTTTCCAAAAAGGGTTGTTTCTAACCCCGGTATTGAGAAATTACTTTCCAAAATGTTTTGTCTTCAACAAGATTAAAAGATCTACTCTTCCCTTTTCAATAACGGTATAGAGATGTTTTGCTCTAAAAATAAAGGTATTATTGAAAGATTATCAAAACTAGTGCATGCTCAAGTTGGGGTAGTTTGCGAGTACAATCAAATGTACTCATATTGGTTTCGTCCCTGGCTATTGTCTTAGCCAGATTTTGGAAGAAGAAGCAGTTCGAAGAAGAGGAGTTCACTGGCGTCTTTGCGAACTAGGGCGCTTCCCAGTCAGCTGCCTGTAGGGTTAAGGCGAATGACTTGGGCTCCACGTTGTTGGTGATTTTTCCGCTGCAAGTACCTGTTGAAGCTTATGACTTCAATCACGTAAGTATTTTTATTCGGTATTTGTGGGTGTTCTGTGATACCAACTCAAGTTATGTGCAACAGCACACTGATCATGGGACTGTTGCAGGAAACATAACGAGTATCTCGGATAATTAATCCGGGGTCCTCACATTTACAGCAGAAACTGTAAAAATATTATCTGTATTTCACTAAAATTGAACTGTTCAACATTTAACAAATCATGATTATGTTATTAATAACGTTGGTCATAAAATAACAGAATCATAATTGTTTCAATAATTTCTGTAACATTTTCTTTAAAAATTAATTCTCACTTTAATTCTATTTTATCCTTCACTTTTCTTTATTTGCAGCGGAAAACATGAAATAAAAATTCCATGAACTTTGTACTTTTCAGAAGTATTTCTTTTACTTTTCCATTTCCTAAAACAAAATTTCGTTGGATAATTTTGAATAGGAAACTAAAAAAAAATTGCCCAAAAATTAGACAAAAAACAAATATAACATGCTTCTAAAAAAAAATCGGATGCTGTTCTGTGTGTGGGCCAGGCCCACGGCCTGTTTCGCTATCTGCCGCCCAAGGAGGCGCAGACGCGGCCCACTGGAGCGTGCTGTGCGGCCCCTTGGCCTGTTGACTTCCGGCCCAACGGCCCACTAGATTCTAGGTTTTGCATCCTGGCCGTCGGATTTAATCCGATGGTCCAACGTGCATCTCGCAGGAACAAAACCAGCCGAGCTGCGCTCGACGGAAAACCTAGCCCCATTTCGCTCTTCCCCTTTTTTTTTCTTCCTCTGAACGGTTGGGCGCGCCCGTGAGGAGAGCCTGGTGGGGCTCCTTCCCCTGCCTCGACGGCCTCCTTCCCCGGCGCCGGCGGCCTCTGTTCTTGCCTCTGTGTGCGGCGAGCCGAGCGGGGCAGTAGCAGCGCAGCTGCGTCCGCCACCGGCTCCCTCCCGCACCGGTTTCGCGTGGAACAGCGGCGACGGCGGCGGTGGATTTCGGCCCCGGCCAGAAGCCTCCCGGCGGCTCACCCTTTCTCTTTTCTGCTCCGCACAGCACATCCGTGGGTTCAGCAATGGCCAGCAGCCTCTCGGCCACCGCCGCTGGCCCATTCGCCGGCGAGCGCGCTCCCCTCGAGCGGCTCCGTGTCGGCCACTGAGCCCGAGCACGCGCGCGACGCCGACGGCTCGGCTCTTCGCCCCGTCCCGGCGGATTTCTTTCCCTTACGCCGGCGGGGCCTCTTTCTTTTCGTCTCTGTTCTTGAGGTCACCACGACCATAGGAGTGGCTCTGGTTTAGCCCTTTTCCTTGCTGTACTTTTCTGTTTTTCTTTAGGGTTTGTTTTTCTTTAGGGTTATTGTTTACATCCATTTCCGCGATCTAGATCATTGACTTGATCTTGATCCTTTTCTGGATCCGAATTTGGATCAGCTTTTCTTTCTTTTCTAGTTTCTTTTCTTCCCCACTCTGGATCTACACGCTAGATCCTCGCTCTGATACCAATGTTAAATCTATGGGATCGCTAGGTGCTGATCCAGTGGGGTGCTAGTTCGTTCTCGTAATAAACAGAGAGAGTGAGGGAGGAAGGAAAGGATAGGAGAGGGTGTTACCGTGCATCGCTGTTGTCTGGTGGTGGCGAGATACGATGGTAGAAGGTCAACGGTGAAGTCCGGCGGTGGGGCATCCCGCCGCTGGCAGCGCACCCTCTCGATCAGTCTAGGGTTAGATGTGGGGAGACGGCGGCACGCAGGCTAACCTCGTGAATTGAGCCCCGGCCCCCACCATCCTCTTTATAGCGCTGTGCGACGGGACCCACCAACCTTGTAGGGTTGGGCCCCCGATCAGGGCACGGGATCAAGGCCCAAGTGGCCGTTGGGCCATCTTGGCTGGGAGATCAACCTAACACTTCATTCCTGTCTAACAGTGTACCGTCCCTGCGCCGCTGCGCGAGAGGACACGTGTCGACGCTCCATTGTGTCTCCCGCCTGCGAGCCCATTCACTCACTCCCGTTTTCCCGCCTTTTCCATCCCTCGCCGATTCGAGAACCTTCTCCCCTTTCTCGCCTTGCCCCTCCACCGCCACCGCCGCCGGCGAAGACAGCGAAAGAGAGAGGATGGGGACCCGGGACATGCCGCTGCCTCGCGTGTACGAGCTCCTCCACGGCGAAGGTGACCGACACCCTCGATCTCTTCCATCGATCTGCCCTCGCATCCATCTCCCCCTCCGCCGCGCCGTCTCACAGCTCGATTTGGTTACCGTGCAGACCGTGACCAGTGGCCGCTGGAGGCCAGGTTCCTCGAGGCCGCGCACCACGGCGACGTCCGCGACATCAAGAATAAGGGTCCTTAAAAACCTTCCATGCGTCCTGCCTCCGTTTGCTCGCGTCGCTAGATCCGGGGCCTAGGGTTTAGCTGGAGTGCGATCCGCTTCGGATTTGGTGCGGATTGTGTGAGTGAGTGGCGCGTCTGCTGCTGCGGTTTGGTGTGGATTTTTTTGGTTGCGCCCGTGGTTTGATTTGGGGGTGGTGATTCAGGCTGGAGTGACGCGTCTGATGCTCTGGGCTTTAGTTGCAAGTTGTTTTTTTCTCTTACCAATTTCTCAACTCATCTGTTGTGGATCAATACAGAATGTTCTTGTCGATCCGTAACTCAAAGTGACCCCCTTTTTATGTTGCTGTGTGAACTGCACTACCGCAGAGATTGCAAAAGATCTGGACGTGCAGGGGCGCGGGATCCCCGCAACGGTGGCCAGCACCAACCACATGGGCATGAACGCCCTCCACGCGGCTGGCGGCTCCGGCAGCCTGCCCGCCTAGCACTACCTAGTCGAGGAGGTGAAGATGAATGTCGACCTGCCCGACACAGCTCAGGGTAACTCGCCACTCCGACCCTAAAGCATATCCTTACGACTTGATGATCATTGTTAACTTCAGCTGGGTTGTGGATCTCGATCCTAGATTTCACGCCAGTGGTGCATGCTATCATCAACGGCCGCCTTCCCGCCGTCAAGTACCTTGTGGACTATGGCGCAGATGTGCACCAGCAACGTTCAAAGGGGAACATCGCTCTTCTCCATACAGCTGCGATTCTTGGTATGAAGACCAACTTCACTTGACTGTTACTTCCCTACTGTAACTAGCAAACGTGCCGGTGCGTTGCTACGGGCTTTATCAATTTTCAAGTAATTTCGAATACTTTTTATTTTTGGATTCTCATATTTCCACGTTTTATCATTTTCAGCTCTTTTTCTAGCATAATTACGACTAAACACCCTATATTTGAAAAACGACACCTATTTTTCGCTCGGTCCATGATGTATTTTAAAAGCATATTAGAATCCTACTGAACACTGAGCGGCAAGGAATGAGCTGCAATCGTTATTCGACCCAACTCACAAAAAATACAAGTGCAGCCTTTTTTTCTTATTTGTTAGTTAAACTCTAAGTAAAACGTCTTGACTGAAACTATGGGTTCAGGGAAATTAAGTGTGATGCACGCTGGACTTCAAATTCGGTTTAGTATTCAGTAATGCAACTGTTTTGTGCAGAATCGTTGAAATTTATCATAGAGACATACAATTAGAATGGGTCCATGATACGCCTGCTGTAACATCACTACTCATGACCGAGGTTGCGAGCCTGTTCGTCGACTCACCAGTCGGGGCCGAATTTTCCTTTCTCCCGAAACCCTAAAGAATATGAAGTTGGAGTATCTCTTCTTCGCTGCAGGTTAAAACATTTCTCACCAAGGTAGGTAAAGAAAATGTCCACAGCTAATTTCTTCTCTGGTCATACTGCAAGATTCCTATTGACCCAATTTACTGAAATTGGGCTGCCCTAGTAAGCTATCCTGAAGTAGATGATGCATTTGTTTATAACTTCCATGCATTGATGGCAGGAAAGCCAAATATGACTTGTATATTGCACGGGAGTATTTCAGCAAACACATGGTAATCATGAGTGGCATGAACTAACTCGGAGGCTTCGAAGGCAAAAGGCCATTCCTCCTAACTTGCTTGCAAGTCTAACTAACTGACAACTGAATCAGCATGTGTAGCTCACATCCAAATCGTGCAACAAAGTAAGCAATAGCGTCGCAGCAGTAAGCTAAGTACGATTTCTAAGTTCCTAAATCCGAATCACACACACACACACACATATCCACTACATCCACATGACTGCATTCTTTCTGTACCACAAACGATCGCAATGACTCAATGTGCTCGACGCAAGTACAGAGCCATTCCACCGTGGCTACCAGGCCAACTGGTTAAATGCGCTGCTCGATGGAGGATGTACCTTCTTGAGCGCGAGAGCGAGGCGCTTGCCGTCCACCCGCGGCGCGGCGGCGACGGCGTCGTAGGCGAGCCGGATGGCGCGGCGCTGCAGCGCCACGGGCATGTCGGCCGCCCGGACCCCACCGAGACCTTCCTCTCCTCCTTCCCCTTGTCCACCTGCCCTTCCCGTCCCCTCCTCTTGCGCTTCCCTCTTCTCCACCACCGCCTTGGCCCCCGCGAGTTTCAGCTCCAGCTTGGTCTCGGGCTCCGGGTGCGGGGTGGAAGGAGGGGGGGCGGGCGCGGCGCGGCGGTCGGGCGAGCGCTCCCGGTCGATGTGGAGCTCCAGCTGGAGCTTCGTCTCGGGCTCGAGCTCGGGGGGAGGAGTGGGGGGGAAGGGGCGCGGCGGTGAGCTTGGTGCAGCGGATGAGCGAGCTGAGGTAGCGGCTGCGGCGCTCGAGCTCCTCGGACGCCAGATCCATGGCGGTGGCCGGCGGCAGAGAGCTCACTCACCAGCTGGCGACGGTGGCCGGCTTCATGGGTGGCGCCGTGGATCAAAGGCGGGTGGTCCCGTTCCTCCCGCTCAGCACAGATCCAATTCCATGGGGGGCAGCGGGATTGCCGATTGGGACGAGCTGAGCTCTGTTTTCTGTTCGTTCGTTTTTTCACTTAGGCGGTGGCAGGGTATGTAAATTTTCCCAAAACCCAGGGGTAGAATCGGCAATTAGAAAAACGTACCATGACCATGACCATCACCACCTCTAGGCATATTATATAGTAGAGATAATATGCCTTAGTGTCATGCTCAGAGTCCTCTTGTGCTGGACTTTCTTCTTCTTCAAAATTATTTTGTGCATGGACCTACCATTCCCAAGTGTTTCGAGCCTTTAGTTGAATTTGGAGTGGAATAATATGTTTACAACCCGAATGTAATTAATTTTTTTAAATGAAATAAATTTCATGTTGCCATGAATTAAAAGAAGCCTGGTCTTATTCGCTTCTCATGTTCATCAGCGTCTGAAGAGCGAACAATCTTATGAAAAGTTTGGCTATCTCATAAGAGTGATATGTATTGAAAAAAGAATGCTCTAGGCAGTGGAAAACAAGAAGTTAGATTCTTCACCACTCTGTCTCCCAACTTCTGAAAGTAGCTACCTAATTGGCACCCTGTTTTCCAGAGCTACTAGGCATTCTAAAGCGCTTCACGAGATACGTATGAACTTTGAGTTATTGCTGGAAACTGACCTTTAGAGGATCTAGAGTGATTCCTGATTTCCTGCTACAGGACATATAAGAAATCCATGTGTAATCTTATTGCTACCCATGTTTTCAGTTTAGCCATTGAAAGTAGTTTCCCGAGAAATGTTTGCGTGCTTAGTGTGATATAAATTCTTGGGGGTATCTATTCATACACTGTTTTGTTATGACTCCCCCGCCGCCGCCCAAAATGATTGTTAATTTAGTATGGTTACCGTTCATGTACCGTTAATATTTTTATGACCATTTTTTCTCCAGGGTACTCTGAAATAGCACAGTTTCTTCTTTCTAGAGGAGCTGATGTTGATGCAGTATCAGATCTTGGGACACCACTCGCGAGTGCTGCTCTTAAAGGATATGCTAGTATTGTGAAGATCCTTTTGCAGCACAATGCAGACGTACTATTCAAATTCTTTGTTGATATGTTGTCTGTTAACTCCAATTCTCCCCTACAAATTCCATCTTTCTCTTGGAGTCATATTTTGGCATGCAAATGAAGTTCTTTATTATTTTTCCAGCCCAACAAGGCTTCTTGTCAGTTTGGTGGACCTCTAAGCCTGTCGTTACGAAACTCTTCTGTGTCCTGCATGAAGCTATTGATACAGGTACAGTATCCTCTGTTTATATTGTGGTAGGTATGCGTAATTTCATAAACTGATGTTTGATTTTAGTACTAGACAAACGTATAATTAGCTTGTCTTCTACACTTGCATCCGACAGGGTGGAGCTAATGTGAGCGGTGATACTCCGTTTGGTAATCCATTGGTAAAGGCTGCTGAGAAGGGCTTAACTGAAGCTATCAAGTGCTTGTTGGAAGCTGGTGCAAATCCAAACATTCATGACACGGTGAGAATGCTCCTTTTGTCACATTCTTGTGTCTTTTTGGCTTTAGGTTCAACAGATTTGTCTTATACTGATGTACAACAATCACATGAGTTGTGATGTAAGTACACTGTACACCTTCATGATGTTATCTGTAAAGTGAAAATAATAGGCTGTGCTAAGTTGTTTTTTTTTTGCATAAGCTTGTTACTGTTTCGCATTGTCTTTAGTTTGGTCAGGTTTATATAGGTGTGACACGCTAGCACTATGTTTACAGTTAACCTATCATGGTGGTAGTGAATCATGTCTAGAACATTGCTTATTTCTTAATACTGTATATCGCTTTTCTAAAGATTTTGTCGTTCCTCAACAGTTTGGTAGATTGCCAATAGAGTTGGCTGAGTATGGTACACGGGAAGATGTTGAGATTCTCTTTCCTTTCACCTCTCCCATTTCAAGTGTGGAAAACTGGAGCGTTGATGGAGTCATTAGTCATGTCACATGTGAAGATGGAAAACAAACAACTTGAGGTTCGTTACTGTAGCAAATTGTCTTGCACACCCACATCAATTTTGGTCTCCATTAACTCTCTGAGCAACGTTGGTGTGAAGTTGATGTTCACCAAAACTTCAATGATACAGACTACCTAAGCTCAGTATCCTATTCCTGTCTCGTCTTATACACATGTGTCTCTTTCATCTGCATCACTGTCTAAGATCTGTTCTTGAAGTCATTTTCTTTAACGATCCTTTATTGGATAACTCAATTTGCTCTATTGGTTATTCATCAAGTCAGATTTTGTTAAAAATAATGCTATAATTTGTAGCCAAACCATTTTTGTAGATTGCCATCTTGTTTTATTTACTGTCCGTGTAGCAAGTGAGGATTGGAATTTTCAAATCTTTGCATTGATTTGAACTGTTTCTTGTATCCATTCTTTTTGCCTTGGCATGTTGCACATCACTGTTTCTCGCTCTCATGCATCAGATTTCGTAATATTTGTATCTGACTGAAGTTATCATGTGTTGCCAGGATGGTAATTTTGTGAAAAAAAACGATGTCTGACGTGAAACGACAAGCAGATAAAGCATTCAAGAAGCAGGACTATCCAAATGCATCATTGTTCTACACACAGGTACATACTTGGACTATTTTTTCTTTGTAGACTGGAGTTACAGCTATGAACCATGTTCCTTCATTACAATTTAGTTGATGTATCATGAACATTAACTGATCTTGGCAATGTGTACACATTAACCAGTTGCAATAATTACTTTTCGAAAAGGGGATAAGACCCGGCCTGTGCATCAATTGATACATATAGTCTTTTTGTTTCATTATTGGAATAAGGTTGAAATATAGTCACTAGTGTGCACATCTCGTCCCATAAACGGGGTGTTAATTAGCCAAACAGTGTAGAATGGAGAAGTTTCATGCCTATTGCTACAGGTAACAAAAAATGGTGATAATTAATTAATTATGCTGAAAAGTAAAATAAGAATGGAAACACATTAATTTCCATCTTCCATTTCATTGGGAGGAATTTTGTAGGTGTGACTTCCTCGTTAATCACAGTATCATTTTCGGGTCCTTGCAACCGTGGGACAGATGACAAATTATTGGCCTAAAGTGATCAGCGTTTCTGGAATGTGGCAATAATAATGGCAAGGTTTGACTGTTTTGTGGCTATAGGCACTGAAGCTCGATAACTTCGATGCCAAGCTGTTATCGAACAGGAGCCTGTGCTGGCTTCGCATGGGCGATGGGCAGAGGGCTTATGATGATGCGACCAAATGCACAAGGCTGTGCCCAAAGTGGGCAAAGGCGCACTATCGTCGTGGAGCAGCTCTAATGTTCATGAAGGTGCAATAGGAGAGTTGAGACAGTCTATTTCGTCGCCCCTTTCACATCAGTTATTTGATTCCTCCATGTGCTTGCCTTCTGTAGGATTATGCAAATGCTTATAGCTCACTGTCACGTGCCTTAGAGCTGGACCCTGAAAGCGAAGAGATCGAGAAGTTGTTCTGGTAAGAGATCTTTCATCTTATTTTTTTCTCGTGTTATATTAGATTAACATTGTCAGCAGCACCCGATTCTTGGTTTTGCCATAATCAGTAGAATTTTGCCATCCAGTAACATGTTGGGATCAACTTGCAGGGAGGCGATGGAATTGAGGTGATCAAGCCCTCTGCATGCTAACAGCACAGAGAAGCTCGCGCAGAATGGGAAGCTGTCTTCTTTGTATTCTCAAACGAAAACACCGAAACTTCAAATTATGGCGCCTCTTTTGTATTGTACGTGATTCATGTGCTCTAGCAGCAGCCTGGAGCAGAACTGATTACTCATATACTTATTTCGAGTTTCCTGGAACTTTAAAACTGTTTGTATTAAAGTGTTGCAGTGGATGGTGAACCTGTTAAGCTAGAGTGAGAAGTTTGGTAGAAATCAAATACTCCCTCGGATCCCAAAAGACTGTTTCAAGTCATAACTGCCTCAGTTGTTTTCCACGACATTTATAACGAATCGGAGGGAGTATATTTTGCAGTGTGAAGTCCCATTATTTGTGAAAACAATAATGCATATCCTCTCTTTGGCCAATGCAACATCTGACATTATATGCAAATGCTTAGCTTAATAGTTTTCTTTTATAAGAATGCTAGCATAATAGTTGCCTAGCTTGTTCTGCAGGTTTAATTACATGAAAAATAACAATCATGTGTCAACTTCCCCTTGAAGCTGTCATACCCTAGATCTTGTGCTAATCATTCTGATGTCTTGTCATTCAAGAATCATGCAACAAAGGCGATTGCTCGAACGTTGCCAGTGATCCATCTGGTTCATAATCTCTTTCACAAAATGTAAGAATGCCAGCGTTTTATAAATAAGGATAGTATAATATATGGGTCGGGCATGTAAGAATAATGTGGTTGTATTTGTGTTACATAATATGTTTGTGCCATGTGTCCTTTCTCTGCTTTTTAGACATACATGATGTATCAGGTGCTCAAAGAATGTAACCCTTGAAAACAACATCCTGGCGACATATTCGATTAATTCAGAGTTCAGATATTACAATGTTTTGCGCACGATACTTTGACCATTAGTAGGATACCAACTGACCTTTCAGCGTATCAAAACAACCGTGTCATTTTTGCTTAGTTGTTACTCCCTCCGTCTCATATTAGTTGATGCTAAAACGAATGTATTTTTACATCTCGATACATCCACTTTAGCATCAAACTATTTTTTTATAAGGTTTTAACATCAATTAATATGGAATGATGTTATACAATAGCTATTTTCTGAATCAACTGTGAAATTTGCTACTGAGACTACCATTGTCCAATAAATGAACTTGGTCAGAATATGAGCAAAGCAGAACGGAATTCAAAACAGCATCGTGTAGGCCTTGTTTGGTGCTAGAGGTTTTCAGGGAATTAGTGGGGATAATCCCATAGGCAGGGGCGGAGCTAGCCTAATTCATGGGTATTTTTTCGCAAAAGTTTCTAGTATATATTTTCTCCGATTGAAATTGCAGTCTAATTTTGCAAACCAACATGTGGTTGGATGGTTAGCAGGGTGGCTATACCCTCAGCCCATGAGAGTTCAAACCCTAGGTTTGTCATATGTGTTGCATTTAGACGAAATATTCTTTCAGTGGGAGGCGACGTTTCCGTCGACAGCGAGACGCCCGTGGTGACTTCGTCAATCAAGACTTGATCCGCCGGTTCAGTATTTTGGATGTGCTCATATGGATAGGGTGTGCGTGCGTTCATAGGGGTGAGTGTGTGCGCGTATATGTGAGCGTGTGCGTTTATACCGTGTTTCTAAAAAAAATAGTTAATTTTTATTGTATCTCAGCGCAAAATAAAGAATAGTTAGGAAAAGTGTAGTGCCCAGGCCCGTCGAGGGCCCAGTGCAAGCTGTGCGACCGCACTGGGCCCCCAAAATCTGGGGGCCTCCATTTTCCCAGCGGACAGTGAACAAGCCTTGTTATTTCGGCCAAACCAGCGAGTCAAAGCGTCCAGGTCAGGTCAGTTTTTCTTTGGTGCGCCGGAAATCTGCCCAGGGCCCAGACGGCCAGAGGCACGTCTTTACTTTTGTGGAGTCCCGATGGACCGATCGATCCAACTCAAATCCCGTCGTTTTATCTGCTCCGATCTCTCGATCGATCTACGTGCGATCCAGCCGTCAGTGCGGATCCGCGGAGAAGAACACACCACCACCAGGCGCCGTTCCAGATTTCGTGTCCCAATTTCTAATTGGATCGATCAACGTGGAGGCTACGGGCTACTATTTCCCAATCATCCCTGACGGTTCCGGCCAAAATTAATTCAGGCTGCCCCAAATCATAATGTCGATCAAGGTTTGCAAGATTTTTCCATTTACTTGTTTGGACAATTCTAAATTCAGTTCATGTAGTATTTGAATTCTTATTGTAATCGTCGGATAGGAAGTCTGGGTATTTTGCTGCCGTTGAAGGGTTGGTAGTGGTGGCGTTCTGTCTGCTCCCTTTGGGGTCCTTTTTTAGTCGTCGTTTTTATGCTTTTGGAGATAACTCTTGTTCTGTTATCGCTTGATAGTGGAACCCGGCTGCCCTTGGGGAGGCGTATGGAAAAAAAATGAATTCTTATTTTTTCTTTAAACGCGTGATAAGGGAAAAAAAAAGACTAATAGTAGCAGCTGAGTCTCAAAAGAGAGCTCTTCATAGGTTTATGTAATGTGATATTTTCAAATTTTAGGGCCCCATTTTGCATTTCGCACATGGGCCCCGAATTTCTGGAGACGGCCCTGGTAGTGCCCATAGGGATTGGGTCAAACCCCTCCACTCACCCAATCCCCTCGAAACCTCTTCCAGACTAATCCCCCACCATGGTTTTAAAGGCGGCAAGACGTCCTAAGGCGGAAGGGGGGCGCCTCCACCGTCTAGGCGCTTAAAGCGTAAGGCGAGGCGACGCCTTAAACAATTAGGCAGGCACAACAATACAGCACCACGGGCACCGGTGCACAACAAGCAGGCAAGCACATCACTCAGCAGTACAACACCATGGGCACCACAAGCTGGCAAACACAGCAGTACAGCACCACAGGCACCACAAGCAGACAAGCACAATAGTACAGCACCACGGGCACCACAACTCCACAAGACAGAGACAAAGACAGAGTATAACAGAGCGCTCTGACAAGAAACTAAGGCGGGCAGGACGCCTTGCCATCTCCAGCGCTCTGACGCTTAGGCAACGACTAGGCGACGTCTTCAAAACCATGTCCCCTACAACCCCGAATATCCCTCCCTTCAAAACGATTGTTTGGTACACATGGATTCCGGACTATGGAGCGGCGCCACACATACGTCTTTCCGAGCGGCGGCCCACGTAAACAGGCGTTGGGCGCGTCTGACGGTGGGAAAAAGGAAAAGCTAATTGCTACAGTACTTTAGCGCGTTCGTGCCTGGTCAAAAGCTGCAGCGGCAGCAGCTCTTTGCATCCGTAGTGCATGTGATGCAGATTATTTAGTGATATGATCGTTTCGAAATAAATATATATAAACTGGAATAAAACAAGGACCGAGAAGCACTAAAAAAGGCTGTCCCTATACCCATGACAAATACATGTGATGCTTAATGCAACGATCAAGTATTTGCTTGCCACAACTTAGTCAGAAATTTAAGCACTTTACTTCTAAGATAACTCCAATAATGTTAGAAAATGTTACCACTTGATTTAGACATGTTCACCGAATTGTTTCAAAAGCAATTTCCAGGTTGTCATATTTTTCGGTACTGTTACCCTTTTTCAAAAACACGTTTTAGCTGCTCAAGTTTGGGTCACACTATTCAGATATGGGTACAGATTCTTCGAAAATAGCTATCGGGTTTTCAGATTTAGCTACCACATTGTTCGGACACAAATATCCGATTTATCGAAAAAAAACCACTGGGTACACCGGTTCAGCTACCATATTGTTCAAACACAATTATCATATTTTTTTGAAAATATCGACCAGATTCTATAGTTTAGCTATCACATTGTTCTTATCAGATTTTTCAAAGACACCTTCTCAGGTTCAACTACCACATTGTTTGGACAAAGTTATCGGATTTTCGAAAGCACCCACCATGTTTCTCCGGTTCAGCTACCACAAATGTCAAATACAGTTAACAATTTTTTTTCGAAAATAAGCATCGGGTTCTCTAGCTTCTATCACATTATTCTTCAGATACAGTTATGCGAATTTTCAAAAATAACCACCAGGCTCTCTGATTAAGCTGCCACATTTTTCAAACACAGTTACCCAAATTTCGAAAATAATCGTTGGATACACCGGTTTAGGTACCACATTGTTTAGATAGAGTTGTAAGATTTTTTGAAAATAACTACGCATTGTTTAGACACAACTGTCAATTTTTTTTCAAATAACCACCAGGTGCTCTAGTTTAACTATCACATTGTTATCTGAATTTTTCAAATGCTCCTTCTCCGGTTCAGCTACCACGCTTTTTGGACATAGTAATCAGATTTTTCGAATGCACACTATGTTCTCCGGTTCAGCTACCATAATGTTTGAACACAGTTTTCAGATTTTTCAAAATCTCTGGTTTAGCTACCACATTTTTCGGATACAGTAATCAGATATTTGAAAAATAACCACCTGGTTCAGCTACCACATTGTTTGATCACAGTTATCAAATTTTTCGATAGTAGCCATTGGGTTCTCCGGTTCAGCTACCGAATTGTTCCGACACAGTTATTGTATTTTTCGAATCGCCATGTTCTTCGTTCAGCTACCATATCATTCAGACATAGTTATCCGATTGTTCAAGTGCACTCGCCAAGTTTTTCCAATTCAGCTACCACATTGTTCGGACATAGTTATCGAAAAATTTTGAATGCACCCGCGAGGTTATCCGATTCAGCACCACACTGTTCGAACACAATTATCAAAGAATTTGAATGAGCATTTACCCAGGGTCGTCTCCAAGAATTTGGGGCCCAGTGCGAAATGCAAACAGGCACCCTAATTTTCTAAAAAATCCTATAAACTGATATAAGTAAATCATACTGAAATAAAATGTTAGCACTAAAAGAGAATTTTTAAGCTAAAAGATTGATCCACATTTGAATATACTAATCTAATATGGACTTAAGATCGTTCGATTGATTGTCAAGTGGTGAACTCATCTGGAAGCGGTGTCATCTTAACCAACGATAACCTTGTCAAACGAAATTGGTATGGAAGTACTAAGTGTATGTTTTGTCCACAAAAAGAGACAATAAAACATTTATTCTTCGAGTGTAGTTTCGCACGTTCTATATGGTCATCTATCCAAATAGCGTCTAACTTATATCCTCCCAAGTCTGTTGCCAATTTTTTTGGCAATTGGCTACATGAGATAGATAAGAAGCTTAGAAAGGTTATAAGGGTGGAAGCGATTGCCGTTATATGGTCGCTTTGGTTTAGTACAAATGATATGGTTTTCAATGATAAAAATGTGACTCATATGCAGGTACTCTACCGTTGCACAAGTATTCTCCATTTGTGGTTCACCTTACAACGAGTGGGACATCGAGACCTCTTTACGGAGGCGTGTGCACGCCTGGAAGAGGTGGCGAGGACATTTTTTCACAGCATGGATGACCGCTTGATCGCCGGATTGGACCTCCATAGGTCGTCGAGCTAGCCTTGATCATAGGCGTTTTGCATTATCATGCTGATTGTAATTCATCTATTGTCGCATTACTTTATCCCAGCTGGATTGCGGCTATGTACATCGTTGATGCAGAGGCCAGGTGTAATACTTATTATTGAGTAATAAAACCCTTTATCTTAAAAAAATCTGGAAGGGGTGATCAGGGTGTGATTCCAATCCCTGATTTCTCATGGCGGAATTCTAATTCTGATGGTGAATTGGCAATGGGCATGGAACAATGGTTTCGGCAGTTCTGTCTTCCGGGTAAAGGAATCACTGTCTCGGGCCAACGATGCAAGAAGGAAGGAGCATGCCGGCGGCGAAGCACGATATGTAATTCCACAATCATCCTTAGACTGTGTATCGATTTAGAGTCTGCATTTTGTTGTTTTAGGGGTATTTAGCGTCTGCATATATCCTAGGCATGGCATGGCTTGGGCTTTTCCTCTTCGTCTCTTTCTTGTGGGCCTGCATGCTGCATGCATGTTGGACCCAGGAGCTCCGTTCAATGCATTTTCTTTTCTATTTTTCATCTCCGGCTGATTAGTCAAAGCGTAGTACTTAAGTGCAGTTGGAGGCCCCTAATTTCTGGGGCCCTGTGCAAGTGCACAGTTCGCACGTGCCCCTCGACGGCCTGCATTTATCACATTGTTCGGACACGATTAACAGATTTTTCAACTTATAATTTCACAGTTATCAGGAAATTTCGCCTCCAACAGATAATGTAATCAGATACCGACCTTATGCACACACACCAGCTAAGCAAGCTGCCTAGCAGCTGGATGGACAGGAGTCTGACACAATTAACTAGCTAGTGTGGTGCTAGTGCGGCTAGTACTTGCATGCTCGCGCGGAAAGAAATGGGCATGGCAGAGGGCATGACAACCATGGTCATCAGGCCACAGATGCAGCGCTTGCCGGCGAGAGCGCAACGGTGGTGTGGTGGTGTGCAGTGCAGGGATGGTAGACATGGCGCAGCTAAATCTGAGAATGGGTTTTGTTTAACCGAGTGTATTGGTTTGGTTTTGCATATGGGCTTATTTGGTTCAGGTGCTAATGGGCCGAGTCCGTGAACAGTTCAGTTTAAGTTTAGTTCCATGAAAAAATAAGTTGGTATAGTCAGGTATGGGTTCAACCCATTCCGGTTCCAACAGGTCTAACCCGTGGTTCCCAACCCGGTTCCTAACCCGTGGAGAGAGACTCGCTCGGCTGCTTCTCTCTTTCCCCGTTCGTCCCCGCCGCCGCCCCTGGCGGCTCGCCGGCCGTCCCCGCCACCGCCCCTGGTGGATCGCCGGCCGTCCCCGCCGCATAGCCCCAGGTCAGTCGCCCCCGCTCTATCCCAAGCTCCCCCCTCCCCGACGCTCTCGGTCCTCTGTCCTTGTACACCCGCCGCTGATCTCGCGGCGCCAGTTCCCGGGCCGGCTCCCTCGCGTGCTCGTGCTCTAGTATCCCCCGCCGGTCGATCCGTAGTCTTTTCGTGATGGATTGAACCTCGAAATAGCTCCGATTCGTGCCTTCATGTCGTTGGGTTCCGCGCTAGGAAGAAGACGCCTTAACTCAGCGCGATGCCTTTGCTCCCCATGCCAGACTTGTACACCAACGCCCAGTACACAAGGACGTGGGCGAATGCCGTGACGCCGGAGCAGGCCATGACCGCTTTGTTCTTTGTTGGATCCTCTGTCTACTTCTTCTGCCATCCTTGGTCCTGGTTTTTTTTCCTTCACTGTTTGTTGGAGCTGGAGCATTGTTCTGACCTGTTTGTTTTTATTATTCAGGGATAGAGGCAAGAGGATTTATAAATGTCCCGGCGATTGCATTAGCCATCGGTGCCAAGTTCATACCGCTGCGTAAGCCAAAGAAACTCCTAGGTGAGATTTCTGTTTGTAGCATTGTTTTCCATGTGTCTTCTTGTACGTGGTGACTGTCTGTTTTGTGCCCCTTCTTTGTTGTTTAAATAACTTGTATTTATTTGGACAAAATATATCAATGTAAGAGGTAATACAATCTGTTAATACAATTTGTTTGCTAGACTTTCGCAAGTGTTTGATGTTGCTTATGTTGCTGGTTCACTGGATCACCATTTGTATGCAGTGTGTGCTCTGAAATCTGAGGCATGTCTACATCCGACGGTTCTGCGAGTGTTGATTCCATGGATGGGAGCACAAGTCAAGTACCACGTGTTAGAAGATCCAAGGTCTGGGTGCATTATGAACAAGATCTGAAAGCCGTAGATGGTGATCTCATGGCTGTGTGCAAATATTGCAAAGGGCAGCTCCACACCAAGTTTGGGACTACGAGTTTGAGAACCCACATTGCTGAGTCGTGCCGGTCAATTGAGGATGATTGCAGGAAGAGTTTTCTGTTGACCATGAAGAAGAAACCATCTGAGGGCCTGTTTGTGTTTGATCCAAAAGTCTGCCGTGAGCTTATGGTCAAGTTCTGCATCCATGCTGAGATCCCCTTCCTCAAGTTCTGCATCTGCCGTGAGCTACAGAATTTGGATTCTCGCATTTGCTTAACATCCGATATGTGGACTTCATCACAGAGCTTGGGTTACATCCGATATGTGGACTTCATCATCCGATATGAGCGCTTGTTTGTGCGAAAGACTGGTTGTTCATACCAAAGGAGGGTGAGTTACCGCTTTATATTTTGGTTCTACAATCTGTTAATGCTTGATTGTCTTTAGTTAATTATTTGATTCAATTGCAGGACAAGGGCATTAGGGCGGATCGAGCAGGCTCTCTGCAGTCTACAAAGGCAGTAGGTAAGTAATAGGCATCCAGATATTTCTAGAACTAAACTGTCAGGTCTGGAGATGTGCACTGAGTAATGTATGATTGTTCAAGTGCTTGGTTTGATTGGTTATTTTGTAGCACTACCGTATTATAATATCCACAGAGCTTGTATTGCTGGTTCATTAAGCCTAACATGCTATACTGATCATGTTACTTTCTGGAGCATTTTGTTTTTGTTCTGACCCATTGTTTTTTCTCGTTCAACTTCAGGGTTTGCAACACCACTATAAGAAGAATGGGGTTTCAGTCACCATCAAGAGTCTTCATCTTCAGTTTAGCCTTCCCTTGGCAGATTGCAGTCACCATCAAGAGTCTTCATCTTCAGTTTAGTCTTCCCTTGGCAGATTGCGATAACACTAACTACATGCTCTGTGGACTAAGCCCTTGGAATTGTGCTAGTGGAATATGTTCTTTCATTGCTTAAAAATTATGATTGTGTGCCAGTCATCTTATTATACAGTGATGGTATTCATGCCAAATTTTAAGTAACATTATTCTGTGAAACCAATTCGTTACTTTGATGACATTTTGTGATTCTTCGTCCCAGAGTTTCATGAAATTTAAACATCATCAGTTAATTTGATACGCATGGTTCTTTGATCAATGGATCAGAACGTACGTGAAGCTAGCTAAGGTCTACCGATCGTACGTGAATTAAAAAAAAAAAAGGAAGGGGACGGAACGTACACGTACGTGAAGCTAGCTACCGATCAATAAGCTAGCTAGTAGATACCGATCAATGGATCATCCTCGCGTCGTCGCGCGCGCGCACCAACCAACGAAGACCCACGGTTCCGTATTGGGTTTAAACCCATGGTTACGTGTTGGGTTTGAATCAGTTCAAGTGGAAAACGTACCGAGTCAGTTTTGGTTGGGGTTGAAATTGATGTTAAGTGGGTTCGGTTGGGTTTAGGCTGACACGGAAAGGTGTACAGGTATGGTTGAAGTTTGGTTGAGTTATGAGACCATTCTCAGATTTAGGCGCAGCTGCTTCCTGGTACATGGAGAGGTCGGTGAGCGAGGCGGTCGGAGCACTGCAAGCAGGCAGAGGAGCGCTCCAGGACCTTCCTACAGGCAACGCAGAGAGCGACCCAGTCGGCGACTGAGAGCAAGGCCACGAGCCATGGGAACTGACCGCGCTGGTGGAGATCATCAGAGCGACGACGACGTCGAGAAGGTTGCGGCCACGAACGCGCCATGGCGATACCCATCAGTACCGGCTCCACAAAATGCCGCCCCACGACCATCACTTACCGCGCCAGCTGCAGGGTCGCCGAGCCGCGGCTCGACGGCGGCGAACACGTTGCGTCGCACAGCCCCTCCGCCGCCGTGCTTATTGCTACCCGCGCCGGCTGCAGAGTATCTGAGCCGCACCTCAACGGCAGCGAACACCTCGCGCCTCCACGGCGTACGGACCGCCCTGCCGCCGCGCTCAGCAGTCACACCTCCAGCTCCGGTCCCCTACCCGACGAGATCGGAGGTCCTCGCCTTTGAGAAGGCTCCCCGCCATGGCGCCATCTAATGGCGTCATGCTGCTCTCCCGCGGTGGCTTTGACCTCCCGGCGTGAGGGTGCTCCCCGCAGCGCCCCGCGTGATGGCGGCCGACGCGTTCTCGACGAACTTCTGATCTGAAACTGACGAGAGAGAGGAGGTTGAATGTGTGGCTGATTAGGACGGGTGAGGTGATAAGGTTAGGAAAGAGAGGGGAGATTCGGATCGGACGGTCCGCTGGGCGCCGCTCGGGAGACAGAGTTGTGCGGCACCTCTGTATAGCTTTCCCCTACATTCAAAGCTAGTGCATTGTACAATCAAATAACGAGAACCAGATTGACCAAGCATGACACAACAAAAATTCGAACTTTCATCTACTGCATTGTTATCCAGATAACTTTTTTCAAGCAATTATATCGGAGGCCGTGGTTATGCAGTAATCGGCTCTGGATGAGAAACTCAAAACAACATCCTGTAAAAGGATTCAAGTAAGAGGAAATAAAGACACCTAATTCCATGCTTCCAGCTTCGGTTCTGGCACAAAGAATACCCTCTGTCAAAAGTATTCTTGCAGTTATGACTGAATCTTTATCTAAAAAAAAAGTTATGACTGAATTCTTCTACTTGAGATCAGTACCAAATGAATGATGTTTCGCGCCTGCTTTTTTACTTCACAAAGGGAACAGAAGCTTGGCAAAAAAAAAAAAAAATGCACGTATTACGCAATTACACAATGTGGTGGTGGTGACATCAACGGTGATGGCATCAACAATAAACCTCCAAATCTAATAGCAGAAAGAGGGTAAAACGACTGGCACAACAATGCGCCTAAAATTTGGTTTGGTTCTTGCAAATTTTTTTTGAAAAGAGGCAAGCCTAAAATTTGGTTTGGTTCTTGCAATTTTTTTTTGAAAAGAGGCAAAATATATGCCGTTTATATTGATATAGCAGAAGCCAACAGGGTGGCTTAAGCCATAGAAACCAAAAGAAAATGCAAAATTACTGTAATCTCAGATAAACTTATATTTGAGCAAAATAGGCATGGCAAGTAGCGACAAGCAAGAAGACATTGAAAAACAAAACTGAAGAAAAGTAGACCCGTCGAGGAAACATAGTTGTTCATTCAAAGATCTACGGTGTGACAAGTCTCTCATTGTTGTGAGGCTGTAGATCGCCATTTCCTGTTAAATTGCATATGTGCCGTTGACGTTGAAGTTTTGAACTAGAAACTAGACTGAACGATGCATGTTGCTCAAAACTTCTACACCCTATCAGTTAACAAGTCTGAAACTTGTTGTTGAGTGTAGCATTTCAAGTTGTTGTCGACACGGTTCATTTTCAGTTAGGATAGTTTAGCTGTTTTCACTTAGCTACTTTCCAGATAAGGTCAATTAGCGAGGACGCGGTCTTGTTCTCGCCTTCATGTGGTACTGGTGGCATGAAGAAACAAGGGTGAACATATCAAGAGTGATAATTAATATATACGACGAGTCTAATTTATGTTAGATTGGACAGTGGAGGAAGGAGAAGATACATCGGTTTGTATCGACTCTACATGCTTCTGAATAAACAAGGACCACAAAAACTAGATAAATCTTTGTCCCTCGCATAGGGGATTAACCTTCCCGTGCTACACCGAGTACTTTAGACGTTGTGGCGGCAGACTCACAAAGAGAGATGGAGTAGTCATTCTCGGGCGCGTAAGCGGAAGACGATGGCGAGCATAGGCACCCAAATAACATATTTTCTTGCGTATGGAAAGAAGAGAAAAAGATCCCGTCTACCGTAATTAAGCGCAACAAAATTATCATGTTTCCCATAGTGCCCTAGCCCCACCAAATCCGGTACTCTACAGGCCACAATACTATCCACATCTGTTATTATTACTCACTATATTAAAGTGAGCAACTATATTAAAGCTGAGCACTTTCGCGAGTTGTGGTTGATCGATGCACTGTAGCAGCTACAGTGTGCTACAGCGTTGAACAATGCCCGCGGCATTTTTGCAGAAGAAAAGCCCCTCCACTTTCCGGAAATTACAAATCGGTCCATCTACATAAGGACCTCAGCCGTGACCCTAGATCCTATCCCTGCCCATTTTCCCAGATGGAGGTTATCAAGTTTCCAACCGCTGTCCTGTTTGAGGAGACGTTGAAGAAGCTAGGTCTCCCCCCGGCCCACCGTACAAGTCCAGCATGTCAGAAGAAGCTAAACTGGTAGTCTATCACATTTTATCCGACAACTCGATGCTTTCGTTTTTCCTATGGTACTATCTCCAGGCCATCATATGGAGATTCTTGATGTCGCAAACAATGATGCACCGAAGGAAGCTATCATGTACATATGAAAAACAATGAGCGTAAGATTCTGAAAGATTATAGCTATGATAAGCTCAATGAGTGTAATATTAAGAATCAATGTAATATTTAACAGTGATACCCGTGCTATGTATAATAGTGATTGACAATCATTGTAATTTAGAAGTGTGTATAATAGCATTTTGATATAAGTACCTCTTGCTATGTACAACCATCCTGTTGTTCAGGTAATGTTAGTATTACAAAAGCTTTGCAAGTGGTTTTCACTATAAACTACACCGCCCACAAAGATAAGTGTGTTTTATAAATCAGTACCACTACTCCTACTTTCAAAATGCATTATGCGACTGGAGCAAGAAAACAAACCGTACATATAAATTCTTGCCAAGGGCGCGGCGTGCTGCCGCGCCGAAATTCAACTAGTTTCTCTCTAAACTCGCTTGGAAGATTGGACGCCGCGAGTGTCGCCGTCCGGGTCGTCATTGAATTAGAACTGAATCAAATGATAGGGTTGCTCCAATTCGAATCTTTTCAAACCTTACCGTTATTATTCTTTTGAAAGGGCTAATCACATTGATGCATAACCAAAATTCCCTCACTTTCCTCCTCTGAATGCTTCCTTCGGGGTTTGGTATTTAAACCACAGCTGCCGCCCTCGTCTCGCCAGGTCGCCAGCCGCCTCTCCTGCAGTTCACACCACCCACCCAGGCCATCTTGTCCAGTTGAGGGAATGGAGCTGCGGTCGGGGCGTCGCCTCAGGCTGGCGTCGATCACCGGAGGTCGCCGGCCCGCGGGGTGCTCGGACGGAGGCGGATCGGACCTGATCAGCCCCCTTCCGGACGAAATGCTGATCCACATACTCGTCCTCCTCCGGAGCGCCCGCGACGCCGCCCCATAGTAGCCGGAAACGGGGAACGATAGGCCGTTCCCTGTCCCGGGATCGCCGTCCCGAATCGAGGTTCGGGAACGAGGAGCGGAACGATAGGAGTCGATGGCCGGTACGCGTCCCCGGACAGTCGGTGCAGTACCCGATTCAGCGACCCGACATGGTACGAACTCGTTCCGAAATTAGCAGTCTGGGATGGGAAACGGAAGCTTAATTCACGGGAACAGACGTATCTGGCGTCCAAATAGCTATAATCAAGCATCGTATATTAGGCAACTGGCGATATGCTTCCATTGTTCATGTATATGCAGTTATGCACACCCGATTCTTGTAATAGCTCGTCCCCAGTACCGTACCGGAGTCGTCGTCCCCAAATTGGCTGGATCGCGTCCCCTTGTAGAAAAATCGTTCGAAATATGTATACCCCCGCCGTCCCCTGGTTTTGGCAGCCGTCGAATCTCGTCCCTCGTTCCCGTCATACCGGAAACATGGCAACTATGCGCCGCCCGCACGAGCGCCCTCTCCCACCGGTGGCGCGGCCTCTGGACGCACCTCCACGAGCTCTCCTTCCGCGACATGGACATTGACGCAGTCGACGCCGCGCTCAAGCAGGTCGACCGCACCGCTCCTCTGTCCCGCCTCGAGATAGACATCCCCGAGGAACCCAGAATCACGGACCCTGCTCGCGTCTCGTCGCTGCTCCGTGCCGCCGCGGGTCTCGCCCCGGCGGATCTCGTCTTCAGCGTCTGGGCTGAGCACTCCGACGTTCCTATCGAGATACCCCGCTTCGACGGCGCCACCTCGCTGAGGCTGAACGCGTACGACCTACTCCTAACACCGCCGGCGGAGGGCGGCGAGTTCCCCGTGCTGGAGAGGCTATTTCTCGGTCGGGGCCGCTACCATGTCAACGAGATCATCCAGCGGTGCCCTCGCCTGCGCGTGCTGGAGCTACACGACAGCTGGATCGTCGGCCCCCTCGACGGCACGATCAGAGTCCACTCACCCACGATCGAGAAGCTTGTCGTGGACTGCTTCGGGTACATGGGTGACATGGATGTGGAGTCTCCCAAGGCCGGCTACCTGAGCAACGTTGAGATTGTGGCTCCTGCACTTAGGCAGTTGAAGTTTAAAGCCATGATGGACGAGCAGTTCAGGGTGGTGCTGGAAGCGCCGATGCTGGAAGATCTCTCTTGGTCGTGCGAGTGTGTCTTTATGAATGTCGGGTTTGGTGAGATATGGTATCTGAGAAGCATAGACCTATCCATAGAGGATAATGTCTGCTACATCATGAAGCTGTCCGTTGATGCTATGGTGCGCCTTTCTTCCTGCTCGATTTACCTTACAGTTACTAATTAATGCTAGCATGAACCTATATATGTCGTAGAGTACAGCTTTTTATTCATGTATGATGAATGCATGCATGCATCAGTGGTTTTGAGAAATCATGATCCAGTTTGCACTCTGTTGATTGCGTTGCTACTGTGCCACGTTTCTTAATTTCCTTTTTGAAACTTCTGTACGTTCGCAGGACTTTATGGCTGGGGAGGTAGAACGTGACCTGATTCAAGAGTTAACACCGCTTACTACATTCTCTGTTCTCGAGCTATGTTTGGAAACAGGTGGACATGTTTTTGGAGCAATGGTGTCATATCTCCTTCAGACTTACACCCATATACGAAGGCTTAAAGTGGCCATACGAAACTATAAGGTTAATACTACTTCAATCCGGCTACCTGATATATACAGTACAAATTTTCATGAACCTGTTTCAGTATATGGTTGAGATTGCCCTATAAGTTGGTACTACACATGATTATGTTTTGGAAATTAAGAAACTGCGACATATTCATTTTTTTCAGGACACAAAACCATGCTCGACAGACTGCTCCTGTGATGCTCCCGGAGACTGGAAAAGTCTAAGTATCCCTCTGCTGTTGTTTGAAGAAATAGAAATTGTTGGTTATGAGGGAACTCGCCGTGAAATTGATTTCTTGAAACTTCTGTTCAGAAGCGCGACTTTGCTGAAATGAATGATCGTGAGGGTATCCAGTAAGCTTTCTCCAAGTAACAGAAGATACCAGAAACTTCTCAGCACTGTCGAGGCAAATCCTCCCGTGGATGGCTATCATCTGATTCTTTTTCAGTTATAAAAACAAGTGAAATCGTCTATCTTTTTTTTTTTTTTGAATAAGGGAGACCAGCGTATATTCATAGTAGAAGCATACAAAGTACAGAAATACACTGGCCACAACGCACGCAAACGCCACTGGCACAACGACGACGAAGAACGCCGCCGAACCACCGCAGCCACTGCAACTTCCAGGACACCGACATCGCCGGAGAGGAAGAAGAGAGCAGCAGCACCCGCACCTTGGAGAAGCGAAGACCACGAACCTTGTCGACGACCGCAACAGCCATCCGCCGCAAGCAGCGGAATCTAGCACACTGAACACGCACGGCCAAGCCTTCGGCAGCTCCAGATCCCGCGCCCGTCGCCGCCGGAACGGCTTGGCCGCGCGAGATCGGCCTCCCATCTTCCACAGAACCTGCACCAGAAGCGAAACACGAGCGCCCCCCTCTCCTGCACAACACCTCACACCCCCACAGCCTCCGCCGGAGAAGAACGGATCCATGGCGATGAAGGGGTGAAGGTACTTGGATCCCACAGAGAGCAGATCGACGGCGTCGCCCCATCAATCGCCCAGGGAAAGCAACCCTCCACCGATCCGAAGAACGGGGAGCACAAAGACCACCGGAGCCACCGTCCGGAACCACCAAAACGGCCCCCACCCGCCGACACCGGCGAGGAAGAGGAAGGGAGCCGGAACAGCAAATCCCTATCGGCGCCGAATCCCTCCCTGATTCGCCCCCGAGGGAACCTAATCCTACTATATCTACACACCGGAGGACCGGGAGCAAGATCCCCACCCTCCCCCCCCCCCCCCCCCCCACCGCCGAGGCGGCGAGAGATGGCGGAGATCCGCTCCGGCTCCGGCGAGAAGGAGAGGAACCTTTTTCGCCTCCCTGTCGCCTCTCTGTACTGTAGAGGGAGAAGGAGGGGAAAACGAAACTGGCTCAATATTTGGGTTGAAATCGTCTATCTTTATTGTATACAAACTTGAACTTGGGCCCTGTCTTCCTTAGCTTGTCTTCTGTTATAGTATAATCTTGGTTGACAGCATTGTCAGGTAGAGCGGGAGTTCAAGTTCAGCAATTGTTATTTGCCCAGCATAAAAGAATGGAGTGAAACGTGGGACTTGCTCTGGAGAATAAAGTGTTGCTGACTATAGTGTCACTAGTGGGCTGTAATGTTTAATTAAGCAATTTCCACTTTGTGTGTGAAATGTGTGTATTGAAACATCTTACTCTTGGACATGTCAGCTTGAGAATATGTGCAGTATTCGGAGGAGCGAAATCCTGAATTTGATTATATCGATAAATGGACATTTTAAGGGGTATAATTCATTTATTAATCGATGGAAAATTTATCGAGTGGAAATTTGTACACCTACTCGTTTTGATGATTCTTTTCCAGAGATGTACAATGGTAGAGGAGAATGTCTTCCCTTAATCCTTGACATTATCTAGAGAAGGCAGTATTAATATAAGTCATACAATATATTATTTCTTATTGCAATCTCTAGAAATTAATGATTATTAATTAAATTTTAGCGTAAAATTGTGTTACTAACGAAATCATATGCTACAACGGTAGTTTTTTCTTAATTTCTTAAGAAATCGTCCATTAGACCATTAGCCAAGAAAACACAGCATTCTCTTTATTTATTCTCTCTTCCAACCAAGTTATAATTCGACGTGACAACTCTAGGTGAAGATGTTATACATGACTAAAATCTTTAACGAGGCAACGTGCAATGCGAAGCTACATACGCAAGGCATTTTTCGAAATTGTGCAATTCCCGAGTTACTGTACTCCTGGTATATTAGTAACAAGACAGTACAAATTCACTGTCTACACCGTGTAAGTACACCTGAAAAGTACACACACTCCCCTGATAATACACACGGGGAGTATATGCACGTGAGTGTAGTACATACACGCGACGCTTCCTGTAGATAAGTACACCAGAAAACTGAAAACAGAATGAGGAACGGGGAAAGGTGAAAAAGAGCCCGCGATGTTAGTGCGGGAGCGATGTTCAAAATCATGAAATGTTTGTATATGTTACAAAAATTAGCAGGTAGGGCTTACAGGGGTTGGAGACAATGTCAAACCCTGGGGAGATGAAGATGTTAGTCGGCTAAAATGCATTCTGTTGGAAGAGAAAGACTAAAATATTTCATTTCGATGTGTTATACTGTATCGCTGCTTCGTCGTGATGTTGCTTCCAGTAAGTGCTATAATGTGCTTGTGCTGAGGAGTTTAAATTCAATTGGTCATGCCCGCCCGGTTTCATATAACCATGCAGGAATCTGGATGTGATATTCCGCATGGCAGAGCTGAGTTGGTGTCTGGGCAGAACTGAAACTGGACCAAAGTTACCCAAACGAGTCCAAGCCGATATAGCTACTCCCTCCGATCCATAAAAAGTGTCGGGGTTTTAGTTCAAATTTGTTATGGGTTGGAGGGGGTATTGAATTTTCATGTATGGCCATGTCATAAAGAAAGGGTATATAATCCGCGCCATATAATCCATCCAAAGAAGCCAGTGTACCATCCATGGGTATCTAAAATGTTCTGTGATGATGAAAGTTTGATCTTTATTAATATATAAACAGGGCAGTGCTGGAAGATTGGACGATATAGTCCAAGTTTATAATTTGCCATCAGGACAGAGAGTCAATAGAGCAAAACGTGAAGTGTTTTTTTTTAGCCAATGCACACTTGATGAGCATTAAGAGGAAGTAAAAGATGTAGTTCATATAAGTTGAGGCATTCAGTGAGAAGTACTTGGTACTGCTACGGCAGCAGACCACCAAACTTCTGAAGCATTGAATACATTGCCAAAAGTGCAAGAAGTAAGGAGAATGGGTATGCAGATAAGACGATGTTATGTGCAGCAAAAGAAGTTTTAATCAAGTCAGTCTTTCAGGCAAAACCAACACATAGTATGAGCTATTTTCAGTTAGACAAAGGAGTCGGCTTCTTGAATTGCCAAATCTCCGGAGTTTTTAGAGCACCGCCTTAGAGCTGATTGTAATTTTGATGATATTTGTTTAAAGGTCGAGATTTGTAAGAAACAACAAAATGTAGCATTACCCACTGGCTTGACATCTTACAGCAGATAAATGTTCCACAAAAAAAACAGAGGGCCCAACCAGGAATATTTCCGAGTCTACAACCCAACCAGCACTCCATGTTAGTTCATGCCCACAACCAAACCAGGTGCAGCTGAGAGTCTTCCACATCATCAAGAATTTCTACTAGCGAAAAGGAATATCCAGGAATGGTGACGGCAGTTTAAGAGGAACTTCAGATGCACTGCTTAAACTTGTCATCACCCTCATATTCCGAACCCTCATCCTCAT
Source organism: Poa pratensis (assembly GCA_947311845.1). Classification (NCBI taxonomy): domain Eukaryota; kingdom Viridiplantae; phylum Streptophyta; class Magnoliopsida; order Poales; family Poaceae; genus Poa; species Poa pratensis. The sequence goes on along the minus strand of CAMZMU010000052.1, from coordinate 80,462,484 downwards.
CTGAGGATTCCACTCTGTTAGGTACTTGACTGCTAGGTTCTTCGTCACCAGTGCTAGTTTTAGTCAGCTTTTCTTTCTTGCGCTGCTTCTTCTTTTGGCGTTTCAGGCGTTTCTTGGATGTTCGCTCCTCGGCTGCTTTTAGCCTTTCCTCTCTCCGCAGATTGAATTCGGCCACCTGTTTCCTCTTTTCATAATCACTCTCCATCCTTGTTATTCGGTCCTGCTCCCTTCTCCTCATTTGCCGATACTGTCGAAACAAGAATGCTTATAGTCAAACAATATTAACTACCAGCGTGCTTTCATGCAAATTCTCAAACAATTTATTCATGAAAATTGAGAAACCTGGAGTTAGATTTTGTTTGCATATAGAAAAATAGTAAATACGATGGTTTGGGAACACCTTAAAAAAAATGGTTGCTCTAAACCCAGTGAATGATGGAACGAAACGGTAACTCATGATTTCCAGCTGCTATGAATCTCTGATGTATCAATCGAAGGATGTGGGATAATAAATCTGGTGAACAAACATGTTTATATCCTGAATCACAAATTGTTACAGAAAGTTATTGATGATTATTAACGAGTTTTCAAAGAACGATTTTTCTTCCACCGAGTCACTGACAGTGATTGCATGCATCTAACTAAACCCAAACACAACTCAATAGAACTTTAAAAGTTAAACTAGGATTGTGCTAACAAGTTAACATCAGTACTTAAACTAAATGAAGAGTAGGGGGTAACAAACAGAGAGGGTGTGAAGTAAGCTAGGAGCCATACACACAAGCACATAGACATTTAGCTGCAGCAGCGTCTGGCTACTGGTTGCCATCAAAAGGAAAAAATATAGCTATTTCTTTTACATCGGCAAAAAAAAATCTTAAGGCTGCAGCACATTATTAAACATTTTAACTAGCCTTAAAAAACATATCACAAATTCAACAGTTTCCAGTCAGAAGTTGGAAGGTTGAAATTATGCAACGACAAAGATAACCATGTAAATTTCAAATAAGAAAAATACCATCATCCAAATAACGAGGGTGACACTGTCTATGCATGTCTTGTGATCTTCATCGTAAATTTTATCAGGTGACACTTAAACACAAATTACATAATCAAACCACCTTCCGAAGCCAATGACTATAAATAGGGTTCATATTATGCGTCATTACTGATTATGTCAATCACACCAGAAACACCTCGATAAAAAATGAGCTCCTATGCTCTAGAACATCCAACACGAGCAAGAGAGGGACTAGACCCTTTTAGACATTCCTAAATTCAGCTAAATGCTGTATTCTTCTAAAAGCATTAAATAAACACATCCAGGCTTCTTAATCATAAGGAAAAATATGACTGATGAGATAATACATAATAGCAGAGGCTATCTGTGTGCCCATATTTCCTCAGCAATAACATGTACTTTGTCATACACTATGTTGACTGCTTAAGATATTTTTCACCTACCATTAAAGCACAGTCTATCGAACTTGGTGTTTCATAATTCATATCAATGAAAATGGGGATCCTTTCACTTATACTTCACATATGTCCTTTGATAGTAAACAGCCGCTACATTTTCATGGATCATCAGTTCTCAATTGTGGATAATTTCATAAGTAGTTTCAACATGTATTAGTTAACAAAGCATGGAAAATTATAAACAACGAGAGCTTACACCAGAACATATACACTTAGACATTTACCCATTACATTTTAGTTACCTACCTATAGTAACGTCAGCTACCAACTAGTGACTACTTATGTAAATTAGGGAACCTCCCATCTTGAGAGCGCCTCTGACAAATGACGTAGCAATATTTTTTAAACAGAAAAGGGGACATTGCGATGTGAAACCAATTGATGGGTCAAATATGTTATCTGAAGTTGCTGAATTCTTCAAGTACCTACAGAAACTAGCCTAAAAGTAAACAGCATCCATGCAGAACATCAAATCTTCTCATGGTGGACCGGTAGCTACTCTGGTCTTCCTTCTAGTTGAGTACTCATCCGCAGCTGGAACTTCAATCATGATGTGAGAATGCCTATGATTACTGGTATGACCATCTTGTATCTGACCCCATCTTTTAAATCTCATCATTATTTAATTGACCTTGACCATTCATCACAGAGTAATCACTTGTCAGCTTTATAACCTCCCACTGACAAATAGATGTCAGCAAAAGCTGTAATTTTATTTTATTTCACATTCAATGTTGTTACTTTCATAAACAGACCAACTTGCGCTCTTGAGATTCAAGAATCGAGAGAAAATTAAACGTTATGTTAGCAAACATCACAACATAAGAGAAGTCCCTCTATCAGTATTCTTAGAAGCAACAACAGGTAAAGTTTTTTGTGTACATGTAATTTCTGAGGCAAGCAACATGGTATTTTAATATAGACACCAAAGAACCACATTTGGAATCAATAGTTCATATTCAAAAGAAGTATAGGCAAAACCCAATAAATAGTAACTTCCACCAAAGCATTTAAACCATCTACACAAGTGTTAATTTGCAAAAAATCTCATTATAGCCACCATGTAGATTTACAGGTGTGTCTCCACATAATACGAAAAACATTAAAATGTTTTAGCTCAATCTGACACTCATTTTAGCTGAATTCTCCACATGAGAGGGTGGGAGAGAGAAATAATACCTGGTGGAAATCTCCAGAGCCAGAGCCAGCAGAGGATCCAGATGTGTTGCTGACACGCACAGGGACATGCTCCATGATGCGCCTCAGCTTGACCTCTAGGTCCTCCGTGTCCTCCCGTAGCTTGACCCCTCCGGAGCTCTTTCCTCCACCCTCAGCCAGGACCAGCTCCATCCCACTGCCCCCACCAGATGCCTTTGCCATCAGTTCGTTCCCGCTGCCACTGCCAGAAACCCTTGCTGGTGGTGCCATTGGGACTAGCCGCTGCATACTGTTATCCTTACCAGGATCTGACATTGTTGATAGTAAGTCTACCTACATAGAACAGAACAGAAAAATATGAGTGAAGGATACACATTTGGCTTCTAAGTGTAGGCGGGACATGTTTAAACTCCATTTTCATTTATTCATTTGAAATTTTCTAGTTGTTTTAGTGCTACAGAAATAACATAAGAGGGAGAGGAGTGTACTGAACATACGATTCCGAGTGTCAAATGAATGCACAGTAATGAAAAAGTTTGGCTATGAAGAGCGAACAATCTTATGAAAAGTTTGGCTATCTCATAAGAGTGATATGTATTGAAAAAAGAATGCTCTAGGCAGTGGAAAACAAGAAGTTAGATTCTTCACCACTCTGTCTCCCAACTTCTGAAAGTAGCTACCTAATTGGCACCCTGTTTTCCAGAGCTACTAGGCATTCTAAAGCGCTTCACGAGATACGTATGAACTTTGAGTTATTGCTGGAAACTGACCTTTAGAGGATCTAGAGTGATTCCTGATTTCCTGCTACAGGACATATAAGAAATCCATGTGTAATCTTATTGCTACCCATGTTTTCAGTTTAGCCATTGAAAGTAGTTTCCCGAGAAATGTTTGCGTGCTTAGTGTGATATAAATTCTTGGGGGTATCTATTCATACACTGTTTTGTTATGACTCCCCCGCCGCCGCCCAAAATGATTGTTAATTTAGTATGGTTACCGTTCATGTACCGTTAATATTTTTATGACCATTTTTTCTCCAGGGTACTCTGAAATAGCACAGTTTCTTCTTTCTAGAGGAGCTGATGTTGATGCAGTATCAGATCTTGGGACACCACTCGCGAGTGCTGCTCTTAAAGGATATGCTAGTATTGTGAAGATCCTTTTGCAGCACAATGCAGACGTACTATTCAAATTCTTTGTTGATATGTTGTCTGTTAACTCCAATTCTCCCCTACAAATTCCATCTTTCTCTTGGAGTCATATTTTGGCATGCAAATGAAGTTCTTTATTATTTTTCCAGCCCAACAAGGCTTCTTGTCAGTTTGGTGGACCTCTAAGCCTGTCGTTACGAAACTCTTCTGTGTCCTGCATGAAGCTATTGATACAGGTACAGTATCCTCTGTTTATATTGTGGTAGGTATGCGTAATTTCATAAACTGATGTTTGATTTTAGTACTAGACAAACGTATAATTAGCTTGTCTTCTACACTTGCATCCGACAGGGTGGAGCTAATGTGAGCGGTGATACTCCGTTTGGTAATCCATTGGTAAAGGCTGCTGAGAAGGGCTTAACTGAAGCTATCAAGTGCTTGTTGGAAGCTGGTGCAAATCCAAACATTCATGACACGGTGAGAATGCTCCTTTTGTCACATTCTTGTGTCTTTTTGGCTTTAGGTTCAACAGATTTGTCTTATACTGATGTACAACAATCACATGAGTTGTGATGTAAGTACACTGTACACCTTCATGATGTTATCTGTAAAGTGAAAATAATAGGCTGTGCTAAGTTGTTTTTTTTTTGCATAAGCTTGTTACTGTTTCGCATTGTCTTTAGTTTGGTCAGGTTTATATAGGTGTGACACGCTAGCACTATGTTTACAGTTAACCTATCATGGTGGTAGTGAATCATGTCTAGAACATTGCTTATTTCTTAATACTGTATATCGCTTTTCTAAAGATTTTGTCGTTCCTCAACAGTTTGGTAGATTGCCAATAGAGTTGGCTGAGTATGGTACACGGGAAGATGTTGAGATTCTCTTTCCTTTCACCTCTCCCATTTCAAGTGTGGAAAACTGGAGCGTTGATGGAGTCATTAGTCATGTCACATGTGAAGATGGAAAACAAACAACTTGAGGTTCGTTACTGTAGCAAATTGTCTTGCACACCCACATCAATTTTGGTCTCCATTAACTCTCTGAGCAACGTTGGTGTGAAGTTGATGTTCACCAAAACTTCAATGATACAGACTACCTAAGCTCAGTATCCTATTCCTGTCTCGTCTTATACACATGTGTCTCTTTCATCTGCATCACTGTCTAAGATCTGTTCTTGAAGTCATTTTCTTTAACGATCCTTTATTGGATAACTCAATTTGCTCTATTGGTTATTCATCAAGTCAGATTTTGTTAAAAATAATGCTATAATTTGTAGCCAAACCATTTTTGTAGATTGCCATCTTGTTTTATTTACTGTCCGTGTAGCAAGTGAGGATTGGAATTTTCAAATCTTTGCATTGATTTGAACTGTTTCTTGTATCCATTCTTTTTGCCTTGGCATGTTGCACATCACTGTTTCTCGCTCTCATGCATCAGATTTCGTAATATTTGTATCTGACTGAAGTTATCATGTGTTGCCAGGATGGTAATTTTGTGAAAAAAAACGATGTCTGACGTGAAACGACAAGCAGATAAAGCATTCAAGAAGCAGGACTATCCAAATGCATCATTGTTCTACACACAGGTACATACTTGGACTATTTTTTCTTTGTAGACTGGAGTTACAGCTATGAACCATGTTCCTTCATTACAATTTAGTTGATGTATCATGAACATTAACTGATCTTGGCAATGTGTACACATTAACCAGTTGCAATAATTACTTTTCGAAAAGGGGATAAGACCCGGCCTGTGCATCAATTGATACATATAGTCTTTTTGTTTCATTATTGGAATAAGGTTGAAATATAGTCACTAGTGTGCACATCTCGTCCCATAAACGGGGTGTTAATTAGCCAAACAGTGTAGAATGGAGAAGTTTCATGCCTATTGCTACAGGTAACAAAAAATGGTGATAATTAATTAATTATGCTGAAAAGTAAAATAAGAATGGAAACACATTAATTTCCATCTTCCATTTCATTGGGAGGAATTTTGTAGGTGTGACTTCCTCGTTAATCACAGTATCATTTTCGGGTCCTTGCAACCGTGGGACAGATGACAAATTATTGGCCTAAAGTGATCAGCGTTTCTGGAATGTGGCAATAATAATGGCAAGGTTTGACTGTTTTGTGGCTATAGGCACTGAAGCTCGATAACTTCGATGCCAAGCTGTTATCGAACAGGAGCCTGTGCTGGCTTCGCATGGGCGATGGGCAGAGGGCTTATGATGATGCGACCAAATGCACAAGGCTGTGCCCAAAGTGGGCAAAGGCGCACTATCGTCGTGGAGCAGCTCTAATGTTCATGAAGGTGCAATAGGAGAGTTGAGACAGTCTATTTCGTCGCCCCTTTCACATCAGTTATTTGATTCCTCCATGTGCTTGCCTTCTGTAGGATTATGCAAATGCTTATAGCTCACTGTCACGTGCCTTAGAGCTGGACCCTGAAAGCGAAGAGATCGAGAAGTTGTTCTGGTAAGAGATCTTTCATCTTATTTTTTTCTCGTGTTATATTAGATTAACATTGTCAGCAGCACCCGATTCTTGGTTTTGCCATAATCAGTAGAATTTTGCCATCCAGTAACATGTTGGGATCAACTTGCAGGGAGGCGATGGAATTGAGGTGATCAAGCCCTCTGCATGCTAACAGCACAGAGAAGCTCGCGCAGAATGGGAAGCTGTCTTCTTTGTATTCTCAAACGAAAACACCGAAACTTCAAATTATGGCGCCTCTTTTGTATTGTACGTGATTCATGTGCTCTAGCAGCAGCCTGGAGCAGAACTGATTACTCATATACTTATTTCGAGTTTCCTGGAACTTTAAAACTGTTTGTATTAAAGTGTTGCAGTGGATGGTGAACCTGTTAAGCTAGAGTGAGAAGTTTGGTAGAAATCAAATACTCCCTCGGATCCCAAAAGACTGTTTCAAGTCATAACTGCCTCAGTTGTTTTCCACGACATTTATAACGAATCGGAGGGAGTATATTTTGCAGTGTGAAGTCCCATTATTTGTGAAAACAATAATGCATATCCTCTCTTTGGCCAATGCAACATCTGACATTATATGCAAATGCTTAGCTTAATAGTTTTCTTTTATAAGAATGCTAGCATAATAGTTGCCTAGCTTGTTCTGCAGGTTTAATTACATGAAAAATAACAATCATGTGTCAACTTCCCCTTGAAGCTGTCATACCCTAGATCTTGTGCTAATCATTCTGATGTCTTGTCATTCAAGAATCATGCAACAAAGGCGATTGCTCGAACGTTGCCAGTGATCCATCTGGTTCATAATCTCTTTCACAAAATGTAAGAATGCCAGCGTTTTATAAATAAGGATAGTATAATATATGGGTCGGGCATGTAAGAATAATGTGGTTGTATTTGTGTTACATAATATGTTTGTGCCATGTGTCCTTTCTCTCCTTTTTAGACATACATGATGTATCAGGTGCTCAAAGAATGTAACCCTTGAAAACAACATCCTGGCGACATATTCGATTAATTCAGAGTTCAGATATTACAATGTTTTGCGCACGATACTTTGACCATTAGTAGGATACCAACTGACCTTTCAGCGTATCAAAACAACCGTGTCATTTTTGCTTAGTTGTTACTCCCTCCGTCTCATATTAGTTGATGCTAAAACGAATGTATTTTTACATCTCGATACATCCACTTTAGCATCAAACTATTTTTTTATAAGGTTTTAACATCAATTAATATGGAATGATGTTATACAATAGCTATTTTCTGAATCAACTGTGAAATTTGCTACTGAGACTACCATTGTCCAATAAATGAACTTGGTCAGAATATGAGCAAAGCAGAACGGAATTCAAAACAGCATCGTGTAGGCCTTGTTTGGTGCTAGAGGTTTTCAGGGAATTAGTGGGGATAATCCCATAGGCAGGGGCGGAGCTAGCCTAATTCATGGGTATTTTTTCGCAAAAGTTTCTAGTATATATTTTCTCCGATTGAAATTGCAGTCTAATTTTGCAAACCAACATGTGGTTGGATGGTTAGCAGGGTGGCTATACCCTCAGCCCATGAGAGTTCAAACCCTAGGTTTGTCATATGTGTTGCATTTAGACGAAATATTCTTTCAGTGGGAGGCGACGTTTCCGTCGACAGCGAGACGCCCGTGGTGACTTCGTCAATCAAGACTTGATCCGCCGGTTCAGTATTTTGGATGTGCTCATATGGATAGGGTGTGCGTGCGTTCATAGGGGTGAGTGTGTGCGCGTATATGTGAGCGTGTGCGTTTATACCGTGTTTCTAAAAAAAATAGTTAATTTTTATTGTATCTCAGCGCAAAATAAAGAATAGTTAGGAAAAGTGTAGTGCCCAGGCCCGTCGAGGGCCCAGTGCAAGCTGTGCGACCGCACTGGGCCCCCAAAATCTGGGGGCCTCCATTTTCCCAGCGGACAGTGAACAAGCCTTGTTATTTCGGCCAAACCAGCGAGTCAAAGCGTCCAGGTCAGGTCAGTTTTTCTTTGGTGCGCCGGAAATCTGCCCAGGGCCCAGACGGCCAGAGGCACGTCTTTACTTTTGTGGAGTCCCGATGGACCGATCGATCCAACTCAAATCCCGTCGTTTTATCTGCTCCGATCTCTCGATCGATCTACGTGCGATCCAGCCGTCAGTGCGGATCCGCGGAGAAGAACACACCACCACCAGGCGCCGTTCCAGATTTCGTGTCCCAATTTCTAATTGGATCGATCAACGTGGAGGCTACGGGCTACTATTTCCCAATCATCCCTGACGGTTCCGGCCAAAATTAATTCAGGCTGCCCCAAATCATAATGTCGATCAAGGTTTGCAAGATTTTTCCATTTACTTGTTTGGACAATTCTAAATTCAGTTCATGTAGTATTTGAATTCTTATTGTAATCGTCGGATAGGAAGTCTGGGTATTTTGCTGCCGTTGAAGGGTTGGTAGTGGTGGCGTTCTGTCTGCTCCCTTTGGGGTCCTTTTTTAGTCGTCGTTTTTATGCTTTTGGAGATAACTCTTGTTCTGTTATCGCTTGATAGTGGAACCCGGCTGCCCTTGGGGAGGCGTATGGAAAAAAAATGAATTCTTATTTTTTCTTTAAACGCGTGATAAGGGAAAAAAAAAGACTAATAGTAGCAGCTGAGTCTCAAAAGAGAGCTCTTCATAGGTTTATGTAATGTGATATTTTCAAATTTTAGGGCCCCATTTTGCATTTCGCACATGGGCCCCGAATTTCTGGAGACGGCCCTGGTAGTGCCCATAGGGATTGGGTCAAACCCCTCCACTCACCCAATCCCCTCGAAACCTCTTCCAGACTAATCCCCCACCATGGTTTTAAAGGCGGCAAGACGTCCTAAGGCGGAAGGGGGGCGCCTCCACCGTCTAGGCGCTTAAAGCGTAAGGCGAGGCGACGCCTTAAACAATTAGGCAGGCACAACAATACAGCACCACGGGCACCGGTGCACAACAAGCAGGCAAGCACATCACTCAGCAGTACAACACCATGGGCACCACAAGCTGGCAAACACAGCAGTACAGCACCACAGGCACCACAAGCAGACAAGCACAATAGTACAGCACCACGGGCACCACAACTCCACAAGACAGAGACAAAGACAGAGTATAACAGAGCGCTCTGACAAGAAACTAAGGCGGGCAGGACGCCTTGCCATCTCCAGCGCTCTGACGCTTAGGCAACGACTAGGCGACGTCTTCAAAACCATGTCCCCTACAACCCCGAATATCCCTCCCTTCAAAACGATTGTTTGGTACACATGGATTCCGGACTATGGAGCGGCGCCACACATACGTCTTTCCGAGCGGCGGCCCACGTAAACAGGCGTTGGGCGCGTCTGACGGTGGGAAAAAGGAAAAGCTAATTGCTACAGTACTTTAGCGCGTTCGTGCCTGGTCAAAAGCTGCAGCGGCAGCAGCTCTTTGCATCCGTAGTGCATGTGATGCAGATTATTTAGTGATATGATCGTTTCGAAATAAATATATATAAACTGGAATAAAACAAGGACCGAGAAGCACTAAAAAAGGCTGTCCCTATACCCATGACAAATACATGTGATGCTTAATGCAACGATCAAGTATTTGCTTGCCACAACTTAGTCAGAAATTTAAGCACTTTACTTCTAAGACAACTCCAATAATGTTAGAAAATGTTACCACTTGATTTAGACATGTTCACCGAATTGTTTCAAAAGCAATTTCCAGGTTGTCATATTTTTCGGTACTGTTACCCTTTTTCAAAAACACGTTTTAGCTGCTCAAGTTTGGGTCACACTATTCAGATATGGGTACAGATTCTTCGAAAATAGCTATCGGGTTTTCAGATTTAGCTACCACATTGTTCGGACACAAATATCCGATTTATCGAAAAAAAACCACTGGGTACACCGGTTCAGCTACCATATTGTTCAAACACAATTATCATATTTTTTTGAAAATATCGACCAGATTCTATAGTTTAGCTATCACATTGTTCTTATCAGATTTTTCAAAGACACCTTCTCAGGTTCAACTACCACATTGTTTGGACAAAGTTATCGGATTTTCGAAAGCACCCACCATGTTTCTCCGGTTCAGCTACCACAAATGTCAAATACAGTTAACAATTTTTTTTCGAAAATAAGCATCGGGTTCTCTAGCTTCTATCACATTATTCTTCAGATACAGTTATGCGAATTTTCAAAAATAACCACCAGGCTCTCTGATTAAGCTGCCACATTTTTCAAACACAGTTACCCAAATTTCGAAAATAATCGTTGGATACACCGGTTTAGGTACCACATTGTTTAGATAGAGTTGTAAGATTTTTTGAAAATAACTACGCATTGTTTAGACACAACTGTCAATTTTTTTTCAAATAACCACCAGGTGCTCTAGTTTAACTATCACATTGTTATCTGAATTTTTCAAATGCTCCTTCTCCGGTTCAGCTACCACGCTTTTTGGACATAGTAATCAGATTTTTCGAATGCACACTATGTTCTCCGGTTCAGCTACCATAATGTTTGAACACAGTTTTCAGATTTTTCAAAATCTCTGGTTTAGCTACCACATTTTTCGGATACAGTAATCAGATATTTGAAAAATAACCACCTGGTTCAGCTACCACATTGTTTGATCACAGTTATCAAATTTTTCGATAGTAGCCATTGGGTTCTCCGGTTCAGCTACCGAATTGTTCCGACACAGTTATTGTATTTTTCGAATCGCCATGTTCTTCGTTCAGCTACCATATCATTCAGACATAGTTATCCGATTGTTCAAGTGCACTCGCCAAGTTTTTCCAATTCAGCTACCACATTGTTCGGACATAGTTATCGAAAAATTTTGAATGCACCCGCGAGGTTATCCGATTCAGCACCACACTGTTCGAACACAATTATCAAAGAATTTGAATGAGCATTTACCCAGGGTCGTCTCCAAGAATTTGGGGCCCAGTGCGAAATGCAAACAGGCACCCTAATTTTCTAAAAAATCCTATAAACTGATATAAGTAAATCATACTGAAATAAAATGTTAGCACTAAAAGAGAATTTTTAAGCTAAAAGATTGATCCACATTTGAATATACTAATCTAATATGGACTTAAGATCGTTCGATTGATTGTCAAGTGGTGAACTCATCTGGAAGCGGTGTCATCTTAACCAACGATAACCTTGTCAAACGAAATTGGTATGGAAGTACTAAGTGTATGTTTTGTCCACAAAAAGAGACAATAAAACATTTATTCTTCGAGTGTAGTTTCGCACGTTCTATATGGTCATCTATCCAAATAGCGTCTAACTTATATCCTCCCAAGTCTGTTGCCAATTTTTTTGGCAATTGGCTACATGAGATAGATAAGAAGCTTAGAAAGGTTATAAGGGTGGAAGCGATTGCCGTTATATGGTCGCTTTGGTTTAGTACAAATGATATGGTTTTCAATGATAAAAATGTGACTCATATGCAGGTACTCTACCGTTGCACAAGTATTCTCCATTTGTGGTTCACCTTACAACGAGTGGGACATCGAGACCTCTTTACGGAGGCGTGTGCACGCCTGGAAGAGGTGGCGAGGACATTTTTTCACAGCATGGATGACCGCTTGATCGCCGGATTGGACCTCCATAGGTCGTCGAGCTAGCCTTGATCATAGGCGTTTTGCATTATCATGCTGATTGTAATTCATCTATTGTCGCATTACTTTATCCCAGCTGGATTGCGGCTATGTACATCGTTGATGCAGAGGCCAGGTGTAATACTTATTATTGAGTAATAAAACCCTTTATCTTAAAAAAATCTGGAAGGGGTGATCAGGGTGTGATTCCAATCCCTGATTTCTCATGGCGGAATTCTAATTCTGATGGTGAATTGGCAATGGGCATGGAACAATGGTTTCGGCAGTTCTGTCTTCCGGGTAAAGGAATCACTGTCTCGGGCCAACGATGCAAGAAGGAAGGAGCATGCCGGCGGCGAAGCACGATATGTAATTCCACAATCATCCTTAGACTGTGTATCGATTTAGAGTCTGCATTTTGTTGTTTTAGGGGTATTTAGCGTCTGCATATATCCTAGGCATGGCATGGCTTGGGCTTTTCCTCTTCGTCTCTTTCTTGTGGGCCTGCATGCTGCATGCATGTTGGACCCAGGAGCTCCGTTCAATGCATTTTCTTTTCTATTTTTCATCTCCGGCTGATTAGTCAAAGCGTAGTACTTAAGTGCAGTTGGAGGCCCCTAATTTCTGGGGCCCTGTGCAAGTGCACAGTTCGCACGTGCCCCTCGACGGCCTGCATTTATCACATTGTTCGGACACGATTAACAGATTTTTCAACTTATAATTTCACAGTTATCAGGAAATTTCGCCTCCAACAGATAATGTAATCAGATACCGACCTTATGCACACACACCAGCTAAGCAAGCTGCCTAGCAGCTGGATGGACAGGAGTCTGACACAATAACTAGCTAGTGTGGTGCTAGTGCGGCTAGTACTTGCATGCTCGCGCGGAAAGAAATGGGCATGGCAGAGGGCATGACAACCATGGTCATCAGGCCACAGATGCAGCGCTTGCCGGCGAGAGCGCAACGGTGGTGTGGTGGTGTGCAGTGCAGGGATGGTAGACATGGCGCAGCTAAATCTGAGAATGGGTTTTGTTTAACCGAGTGTATTGGTTTGGTTTTGCATATGGGCTTATTTGGTTCAGGTGCTAATGGGCCGAGTCCGTGAACAGTTCAGTTTAAGTTTAGTTCCATGAAAAAATAAGTTGGTATAGTCAGGTATGGGTTCAACCCATTCCGGTTCCAACAGGTCTAACCCGTGGTTCCCAACCCGGTTCCTAACCCGTGGAGAGAGACTCGCTCGGCTGCTTCTCTCTTTCCCCGTTCGTCCCCGCCGCCGCCCCTGGCGGCTCGCCGGCCGTCCCCGCCACCGCCCCTGGTGGATCGCCGGCCGTCCCCGCCGCATAGCCCCAGGTCAGTCGCCCCCGCTCTATCCCAAGCTCCCCCCTCCCCGACGCTCTCGGTCCTCTGTCCTTGTACACCCGCCGCTGATCTCGCGGCGCCAGTTCCCGGGCCGGCTCCCTCGCGTGCTCGTGCTCTAGTATCCCCCGCCGGTCGATCCGTAGTCTTTTCGTGATGGATTGAACCTCGAAATAGCTCCGATTCGTGCCTTCATGTCGTTGGGTTCCGCGCTAGGAAGAAGACGCCTTAACTCAGCGCGATGCCTTTGCTCCCCATGCCAGACTTGTACACCAACGCCCAGTACACAAGGACGTGGGCGAATGCCGTGACGCCGGAGCAGGCCATGACCGCTTTGTTCTTTGTTGGATCCTCTGTCTACTTCTTCTGCCATCCTTGGTCCTGGTTTTTTTTCCTTCACTGTTTGTTGGAGCTGGAGCATTGTTCTGACCTGTTTGTTTTTATTATTCAGGGATAGAGGCAAGAGGATTTATAAATGTCCCGGCGATTGCATTAGCCATCGGTGCCAAGTTCATACCGCTGCGTAAGCCAAAGAAACTCCTAGGTGAGATTTCTGTTTGTAGCATTGTTTTCCATGTGTCTTCTTGTACGTGGTGACTGTCTGTTTTGTGCCCCTTCTTTGTTGTTTAAATAACTTGTATTTATTTGGACAAAATATATCAATGTAAGAGGTAATACAATCTGTTAATACAATTTGTTTGCTAGACTTTCGCAAGTGTTTGATGTTGCTTATGTTGCTGGTTCACTGGATCACCATTTGTATGCAGTGTGTGCTCTGAAATCTGAGGCATGTCTACATCCGACGGTTCTGCGAGTGTTGATTCCATGGATGGGAGCACAAGTCAAGTACCACGTGTTAGAAGATCCAAGGTCTGGGTGCATTATGAACAAGATCTGAAAGCCGTAGATGGTGATCTCATGGCTGTGTGCAAATATTGCAAAGGGCAGCTCCACACCAAGTTTGGGACTACGAGTTTGAGAACCCACATTGCTGAGTCGTGCCGGTCAATTGAGGATGATTGCAGGAAGAGTTTTCTGTTGACCATGAAGAAGAAACCATCTGAGGGCCTGTTTGTGTTTGATCCAAAAGTCTGCCGTGAGCTTATGGTCAAGTTCTGCATCCATGCTGAGATCCCCTTCCTCAAGTTCTGCATCTGCCGTGAGCTACAGAATTTGGATTCTCGCATTTGCTTAACATCCGATATGTGGACTTCATCACAGAGCTTGGGTTACAGCCGATATGTGGACTTCATCATCCGATATGAGCGCTTGTTTGTGCGAAAGACTGGTTGTTCATACCAAAGGAGGGTGAGTTACCGCTTTATATTTTGGTTCTACAATCTGTTAATGCTTGATTGTCTTTAGTTAATTATTTGATTCAATTGCAGGACAAGGGCATTAGGGCGGATCGAGCAGGCTCTCTGCAGTCTACAAAGGCAGTAGGTAAGTAATAGGCATCCAGATATTTCTAGAACTAAACTGTCAGGTCTGGAGATGTGCACTGAGTAATGTATGATTGTTCAAGTGCTTGGTTTGATTGGTTATTTTGTAGCACTACCGTATTATAATATCCACAGAGCTTGTATTGCTGGTTCATTAAGCCTAACATGCTATACTGATCATGTTACTTTCTGGAGCATTTTGTTTTTGTTCTGACCCATTGTTTTTTCTCGTTCAACTTCAGGGTTTGCAACACCACTATAAGAAGAATGGGGTTTCAGTCACCATCAAGAGTCTTCATCTTCAGTTTAGCCTTCCCTTGGCAGATTGCAGTCACCATCAAGAGTCTTCATCTTCAGTTTAGTCTTCCCTTGGCAGATTGCGATAACACTAACTACATGCTCTGTGGACTAAGCCCTTGGAATTGTGCTAGTGGAATATGTTCTTTCATTGCTTAAAAATTATGATTGTGTGCCAGTCATCTTATTATACAGTGATGGTATTCATGCCAAATTTTAAGTAACATTATTCTGTGAAACCAATTCGTTACTTTGATGACATTTTGTGATTCTTCGTCCCAGAGTTTCATGAAATTTAAACATCATCAGTTAATTTGATACGCATGGTTCTTTGATCAATGGATCAGAACGTACGTGAAGCTAGCTAAGGTCTACCGATCGTACGTGAATTAAAAAAAAAAAAGGAAGGGGACGGAACGTACACGTACGTGAAGCTAGCTACCGATCAATAAGCTAGCTAGTAGATACCGATCAATGGATCATCCTCGCGTCGTCGCGCGCGCGCACCAACCAACGAAGACCCACGGTTCCGTATTGGGTTTAAACCCATGGTTACGTGTTGGGTTTGAATCAGTTCAAGTGGAAAACGTACCGAGTCAGTTTTGGTTGGGGTTGAAATTGATGTTAAGTGGGTTCGGTTGGGTTTAGGCTGACACGGAAAGGTGTACAGGTATGGTTGAAGTTTGGTTGAGTTATGAGACCATTCTCAGATTTAGGCGCAGCTGCTTCCTGGTACATGGAGAGGTCGGTGAGCGAGGCGGTCGGAGCACTGCAAGCAGGCAGAGGAGCGCTCCAGGACCTTCCTACAGGCAACGCAGAGAGCGACCCAGTCGGCGACTGAGAGCAAGGCCACGAGCCATGGGAACTGACCGCGCTGGTGGAGATCATCAGAGCGACGACGACGTCGAGAAGGTTGCGGCCACGAACGCGCCATGGCGATACCCATCAGTACCGGCTCCACAAAATGCCGCCCCACGACCATCACTTACCGCGCCAGCTGCAGGGTCGCCGAGCCGCGGCTCGACGGCGGCGAACACGTTGCGTCGCACAGCCCCTCCGCCGCCGTGCTTATTGCTACCCGCGCCGGCTGCAGAGTATCTGAGCCGCACCTCAACGGCAGCGAACACCTCGCGCCTCCACGGCGTACGGACCGCCCTGCCGCCGCGCTCAGCAGTCACACCTCCAGCTCCGGTCCCCTACCCGACGAGATCGGAGGTCCTCGCCTTTGAGAAGGCTCCCCGCCATGGCGCCATCTAATGGCGTCATGCTGCTCTCCCGCGGTGGCTTTGACCTCCCGGCGTGAGGGTGCTCCCCGCAGCGCCCCGCGTGATGGCGGCCGACGCGTTCTCGACGAACTTCTGATCTGAAACTGACGAGAGAGAGGAGGTTGAATGTGTGGCTGATTAGGACGGGTGAGGTGATAAGGTTAGGAAAGAGAGGGGAGATTCGGATCGGACGGTCCGCTGGGCGCCGCTCGGGAGACAGAGTTGTGCGGCACCTCTGTATAGCTTTCCCCTACATTCAAAGCTAGTGCATTGTACAATCAAATAACGAGAACCAGATTGACCAAGCATGACACAACAAAAATTCGAACTTTCATCTACTGCATTGTTATCCAGATAACTTTTTTCAAGCAATTATATCGGAGGCCGTGGTTATGCAGTAATCGGCTCTGGATGAGAAACTCAAAACAACATCCTGTAAAAGGATTCAAGTAAGAGGAAATAAAGACACCTAATTCCATGCTTCCAGCTTCGGTTCTGGCACAAAGAATACCCTCTGTCAAAAGTATTCTTGCAGTTATGACTGAATCTTTATCTAAAAAAAAGTTATGACTGAATTCTTCTACTTGAGATCAGTACCAAATGAATGATGTTTCGCGCCTGCTTTTTTACTTCACAAAGGGAACAGAAGCTTGGCAAAAAAAAAAAAAAATGCACGTATTACGCAATTACACAATGTGGTGGTGGTGACATCAACGGTGATGGCATCAACAATAAACCTCCAAATCTAATAGCAGAAAGAGGGTAAAACGACTGGCACAACAATGCGCCTAAAATTTGGTTTGGTTCTTGCAAATTTTTTTTGAAAAGAGGCAAGCCTAAAATTTGGTTTGGTTCTTGCAATTTTTTTTTGAAAAGAGGCAAAATATATGCCGTTTATATTGATATAGCAGAAGCCAACAGGGTGGCTTAAGCCATAGAAACCAAAAGAAAATGCAAAATTACTGTAATCTCAGATAAACTTATATTTGAGCAAAATAGGCATGGCAAGTAGCGACAAGCAAGAAGACATTGAAAAACAAAACTGAAGAAAAGTAGACCCGTCGAGGAAACATAGTTGTTCATTCAAAGATCTACGGTGTGACAAGTCTCTCATTGTTGTGAGGCTGTAGATCGCCATTTCCTGTTAAATTGCATATGTGCCGTTGACGTTGAAGTTTTGAACTAGAAACTAGACTGAACGATGCATGTTGCTCAAAACTTCTACACCCTATCAGTTAACAAGTCTGAAACTTGTTGTTGAGTGTAGCATTTCAAGTTGTTGTCGACACGGTTCATTTTCAGTTAGGATAGTTTAGCTGTTTTCACTTAGCTACTTTCCAGATAAGGTCAATTAGCGAGGACGCGGTCTTGTTCTCGCCTTCATGTGGTACTGGTGGCATGAAGAAACAAGGGTGAACATATCAAGAGTGATAATTAATATATACGACGAGTCTAATTTATGTTAGATTGGACAGTGGAGGAAGGAGAAGATACATCGGTTTGTATCGACTCTACATGCTTCTGAATAAACAAGGACCACAAAAACTAGATAAATCTTTGTCCCTCGCATAGGGGATTAACCTTCCCGTGCTACACCGAGTACTTTAGACGTTGTGGCGGCAGACTCACAAAGAGAGATGGAGTAGTCATTCTCGGGCGCGTAAGCGGAAGACGATGGCGAGCATAGGCACCCAAATAACATATTTTCTTGCGTATGGAAAGAAGAGAAAAAGATCCCGTCTACCGTAATTAAGCGCAACAAAATTATCATGTTTCCCATAGTGCCCTAGCCCCACCAAATCCGGTACTCTACAGGCCACAATACTATCCACATCTGTTATTATTACTCACTATATTAAAGTGAGCAACTATATTAAAGCTGAGCACTTTCGCGAGTTGTGGTTGATCGATGCACTGTAGCAGCTACAGTGTGCTACAGCGTTGAACAATGCCCGCGGCATTTTTGCAGAAGAAAAGCCCCTCCACTTTCCGGAAATTACAAATCGGTCCATCTACATAAGGACCTCAGCCGTGACCCTAGATCCTATCCCTGCCCATTTTCCCAGATGGAGGTTATCAAGTTTCCAACCGCTGTCCTGTTTGAGGAGACGTTGAAGAAGCTAGGTCTCCCCCCGGCCCACCGTACAAGTCCAGCATGTCAGAAGAAGCTAAACTGGTAGTCTATCACATTTTATCCGACAACTCGATGCTTTCGTTTTTCCTATGGTACTATCTCCAGGCCATCATATGGAGATTCTTGATGTCGCAAACAATGATGCACCGAAGGAAGCTATCATGTACATATGAAAAACAATGAGCGTAAGATTCTGAAAGATTATAGCTATGATAAGCTCAATGAGTGTAATATTAAGAATCAATGTAATATTTAACAGTGATACCCGTGCTATGTATAATAGTGATTGACAATCATTGTAATTTAGAAGTGTGTATAATAGCATTTTGATATAAGTACCTCTTGCTATGTACAACCATCCTGTTGTTCAGGTAATGTTAGTATTACAAAAGCTTTGCAAGTGGTTTTCACTATAAACTACACCGCCCACAAAGATAAGTGTGTTTTATAAATCAGTACCACTACTCCTACTTTCAAAATGCATTATGCGACTGGAGCAAGAAAACAAACCGTACATATAAATTCTTGCCAAGGGCGCGGCGTGCTGCCGCGCCGAAATTCAACTAGTTTCTCTCTAAACTCGCTTGGAAGATTGGACGCCGCGAGTGTCGCCGTCCGGGTCGTCATTGAATTAGAACTGAATCAAATGATAGGGTTGCTCCAATTCGAATCTTTTCAAACCTTACCGTTATTATTCTTTTGAAAGGGCTAATCACATTGATGCATAACCAAAATTCCCTCACTTTCCTCCTCTGAATGCTTCCTTCGGGGTTTGGTATTTAAACCACAGCTGCCGCCCTCGTCTCGCCAGGTCGCCAGCCGCCTCTCCTGCAGTTCACACCACCCACCCAGGCCATCTTGTCCAGTTGAGGGAATGGAGCTGCGGTCGGGGCGTCGCCTCAGGCTGGCGTCGATCACCGGAGGTCGCCGGCCCGCGGGGTGCTCGGACGGAGGCGGATCGGACCTGATCAGCCCCCTTCCGGACGAAATGCTGATCCACATACTCGTCCTCCTCCGGAGCGCCCGCGACGCCGCCCCATAGTAGCCGGAAACGGGGAACGATAGGCCGTTCCCTGTCCCGGGATCGCCGTCCCGAATCGAGGTTCGGGAACGAGGAGCGGAACGATAGGAGTCGATGGCCGGTACGCGTCCCCGGACAGTCGGTGCAGTACCCGATTCAGCGACCCGACATGGTACGAACTCGTTCCGAAATTAGCAGTCTGGGATGGGAAACGGAAGCTTAATTCACGGGAACAGACGTATCTGGCGTCCAAATAGCTATAATCAAGCATCGTATATTAGGCAACTGGCGATATGCTTCCATTGTTCATGTATATGCAGTTATGCACACCCGATTCTTGTAATAGCTCGTCCCCAGTACCGTACCGGAGTCGTCGTCCCCAAATTGGCTGGATCGCGTCCCCCTTGTAGAAAAATCGTTCGAAATATGTATACCCCCGCCGTCCCCTGGTTTTGGCAGCCGTCGAATCTCGTCCCTCGTTCCCGTCATACCGGAAACATGGCAACTATGCGCCGCCCGCACGAGCGCCCTCTCCCACCGGTGGCGCGGCCTCTGGACGCACCTCCACGAGCTCTCCTTCCGCGACATGGACATTGACGCAGTCGACGCCGCGCTCAAGCAGGTCGACCGCACCGCTCCTCTGTCCCGCCTCGAGATAGACATCCCCGAGGAACCCAGAATCACGGACCCTGCTCGCGTCTCGTCGCTGCTCCGTGCCGCCGCGGGTCTCGCCCCGGCGGATCTCGTCTTCAGCGTCTGGGCTGAGCACTCCGACGTTCCTATCGAGATACCCCGCTTCGACGGCGCCACCTCGCTGAGGCTGAACGCGTACGACCTACTCCTAACACCGCCGGCGGAGGGCGGCGAGTTCCCCGTGCTGGAGAGGCTATTTCTCGGTCGGGGCCGCTACCATGTCAACGAGATCATCCAGCGGTGCCCTCGCCTGCGCGTGCTGGAGCTACACGACAGCTGGATCGTCGGCCCCCTCGACGGCACGATCAGAGTCCACTCACCCACGATCGAGAAGCTTGTCGTGGACTGCTTCGGGTACATGGGTGACATGGATGTGGAGTCTCCCAAGGCCGGCTACCTGAGCAACGTTGAGATTGTGGCTCCTGCACTTAGGCAGTTGAAGTTTAAAGCCATGATGGACGAGCAGTTCAGGGTGGTGCTGGAAGCGCCGATGCTGGAAGATCTCTCTTGGTCGTGCGAGTGTGTCTTTATGAATGTCGGGTTTGGTGAGATATGGTATCTGAGAAGCATAGACCTATCCATAGAGGATAATGTCTGCTACATCATGAAGCTGTCCGTTGATGCTATGGTGCGCCTTTCTTCCTGCTCGATTTACCTTACAGTTACTAATTAATGCTAGCATGAACCTATATATGTCGTAGAGTACAGCTTTTTATTCATGTATGATGAATGCATGCATGCATCAGTGGTTTTGAGAAATCATGATCCAGTTTGCACTCTGTTGATTGCGTTGCTACTGTGCCACGTTTCTTAATTTCCTTTTTGAAACTTCTGTACGTTCGCAGGACTTTATGGCTGGGGAGGTAGAACGTGACCTGATTCAAGAGTTAACACCGCTTACTACATTCTCTGTTCTCGAGCTATGTTTGGAAACAGGTGGACATGTTTTTGGAGCAATGGTGTCATATCTCCTTCAGACTTACACCCATATACGAAGGCTTAAAGTGGCCATACGAAACTATAAGGTTAATACTACTTCAATCCGGCTACCTGATATATACAGTACAAATTTTCATGAACCTGTTTCAGTATATGGTTGAGATTGCCCTATAAGTTGGTACTACACATGATTATGTTTTGGAAATTAAGAAACTGCGACATATTCATTTTTTTCAGGACACAAAACCATGCTCGACAGACTGCTCCTGTGATGCTCCGGAGACTGGAAAAGTCTAAGTATCCCTCTGCTGTTGTTTGAAGAAATAGAAATTGTTGGTTATGAGGGAACTCGCCGTGAAATTGATTTCTTGAAACTTCTGTTCAGAAGCGCGACTTTGCTGAAATGAATGATCGTGAGGGTATCCAGTAAGCTTTCTCCAAGTAACAGAAGATACCAGAAACTTCTCAGCACTGTCGAGGCAAATCCTCCCGTGGATGGCTATCATCTGATTCTTTTTCAGTTATAAAAACAAGTGAAATCGTCTATCTTTTTTTTTTTTTTGAATAAGGGAGACCAGCGTATATTCATAGTAGAAGCATACAAAGTACAGAAATACACTGGCCACAACGCACGCAAACGCCACTGGCACAACGACGACGAAGAACGCCGCCGAACCACCGCAGCCACTGCAACTTCCAGGACACCGACATCGCCGGAGAGGAAGAAGAGAGCAGCAGCACCCGCACCTTGGAGAAGCGAAGACCACGAACCTTGTCGACGACCGCAACAGCCATCCGCCGCAAGCAGCGGAATCTAGCACACTGAACACGCACGGCCAAGCCTTCGGCAGCTCCAGATCCCGCGCCCGTCGCCGCCGGAACGGCTTGGCCGCGCGAGATCGGCCTCCCATCTTCCACAGAACCTGCACCAGAAGCGAAACACGAGCGCCCCCCTCTCCTGCACAACACCTCACACCCCACAGCCTCCGCCGGAGAAGAACGGATCCATGGCGATGAAGGGGTGAAGGTACTTGGATCCCACAGAGAGCAGATCGACGGCGTCGCCCCATCAATCGCCCAGGGAAAGCAACCCTCCACCGATCCGAAGAACGGGGAGCACAAAGACCACCGGAGCCACCGTCCGGAACCACCAAAACGGCCCCCACCCGCCGACACCGGCGAGGAAGAGGAAGGGAGCCGGAACAGCAAATCCCTATCGGCGCCGAATCCCTCCCTGATTCGCCCCCGAGGGAACCTAATCCTACTATATCTACACACCGGAGGACCGGGAGCAAGATCCCCACCCCCCCCCCCCCCCCCCCCCCCCACCGCCGAGGCGGCGAGAGATGGCGGAGATCCGCTCCGGCTCCGGCGAGAAGGAGAGGAACCTTTTTCGCCTCCCTGTCGCCTCTCTGTACTGTAGAGGGAGAAGGAGGGGAAAACGAAACTGGCTCAATATTTGGGTTGAAATCGTCTATCTTTATTGTATACAAACTTGAACTTGGGCCCTGTCTTCCTTAGCTTGTCTTCTGTTATAGTATAATCTTGGTTGACAGCATTGTCAGGTAGAGCGGGAGTTCAAGTTCAGCAATTGTTATTTGCCCAGCATAAAAGAATGGAGTGAAACGTGGGACTTGCTCTGGAGAATAAAGTGTTGCTGACTATAGTGTCACTAGTGGGCTGTAATGTTTAATTAAGCAATTTCCACTTTGTGTGTGAAATGTGTGTATTGAAACATCTTACTCTTGGACATGTCAGCTTGAGAATATGTGCAGTATTCGGAGGAGCGAAATCCTGAATTTGATTATATCGATAAATGGACATTTTAAGGGGTATAATTCATTTATTAATCGATGGAAAATTTATCGAGTGGAAATTTGTACACCTACTCGTTTTGATGATTCTTTTCCAGAGATGTACAATGGTAGAGGAGAATGTCTTCCCTTAATCCTTGACATTATCTAGAGAAGGCAGTATTAATATAAGTCATACAATATATTATTTCTTATTGCAATCTCTAGAAATTAATGATTATTAATTAAATTTTAGCGTAAAATTGTGTTACTAACGAAATCATATGCTACAACGGTAGTTTTTTCTTAATTTCTTAAGAAATCGTCCATTAGACCATTAGCCAAGAAAACACAGCATTCTCTTTATTTATTCTCTCTTCCAACCAAGTTATAATTCGACGTGACAACTCTAGGTGAAGATGTTATACATGACTAAAATCTTTAACGAGGCAACGTGCAATGCGAAGCTACATACGCAAGGCATTTTTCGAAATTGTGCAATTCCCGAGTTACTGTACTCCTGGTATATTAGTAACAAGACAGTACAAATTCACTGTCTACACCGTGTAAGTACACCTGAAAAGTACACACACTCCCCTGATAATACACACGGGGAGTATATGCACGTGAGTGTAGTACATACACGCGACGCTTCCTGTAGATAAGTACACCAGAAAACTGAAAACAGAATGAGGAACGGGGAAAGGTGAAAAAGAGCCCGCGATGTTAGTGCGGGAGCGATGTTCAAAATCATGAAATGTTTGTATATGTTACAAAAATTAGCAGGTAGGGCTTACAGGGGTTGGAGACAATGTCAAACCCTGGGGAGATGAAGATGTTAGTCGGCTAAAATGCATTCTGTTGGAAGAGAAAGACTAAAATATTTCATTTCGATGTGTTATACTGTATCGCTGCTTCGTCGTGATGTTGCTTCCAGTAAGTGCTATAATGTGCTTGTGCTGAGGAGTTTAAATTCAATTGGTCATGCCCGCCCGGTTTCATATAACCATGCAGGAATCTGGATGTGATATTCCGCATGGCAGAGCTGAGTTGGTGTCTGGGCAGAACTGAAACTGGACCAAAGTTACCCAAACGAGTCCAAGCCGATATAGCTACTCCCTCCGATCCATAAAAAGTGTCGGGGTTTTAGTTCAAATTTGTTATGGGTTGGAGGGGGTATTGAATTTTCATGTATGGCCATGTCATAAAGAAAGGGTATATAATCCGCGCCATATAATCCATCCAAAGAAGCCAGTGTACCATCCATGGGTATCTAAAATGTTCTGTGATGATGAAAGTTTGATCTTTATTAATATATAAACAGGGCAGTGCTGGAAGATTGGACGATATAGTCCAAGTTTATAATTTGCCATCAGGACAGAGAGTCAATAGAGCAAAACGTGAAGTGTTTTTTTTTAGCCAATGCACACTTGATGAGCATTAAGAGGAAGTAAAAGATGTAGTTCATATAAGTTGAGGCATTCAGTGAGAAGTACTTGGTACTGCTACGGCAGCAGACCACCAAACTTCTGAAGCATTGAATACATTGCCAAAAGTGCAAGAAGTAAGGAGAATGGGTATGCAGATAAGACGATGTTATGTGCAGCAAAAGAAGTTTTAATCAAGTCAGTCTTTCAGGCAAAACCAACACATAGTATGAGCTATTTTCAGTTAGACAAAGGAGTCGGCTTCTTGAATTGCCAAATCTCCGGAGTTTTTAGAGCACCGCCTTAGAGCTGATTGTAATTTTGATGATATTTGTTTAAAGGTCGAGATTTGTAAGAAACAACAAAATGTAGCATTACCCACTGGCTTGACATCTTACAGCAGATAAATGTTCCACAAAAAAAACAGAGGGCCCAACCAGGAATATTTCCGAGTCTACAACCCAACCAGCACTCCATGTTAGTTCATGCCCACAACCAAACCAGGTGCAGCTGAGAGTCTTCCACATCATCAAGAATTTCTACTAGCGAAAAGGAATATCCAGGAATGGTGACGGCAGTTTAAGAGGAACTTCAGATGCACTGCTTAAACTTGTCATCACCCTCATATTCCGAACCCTCATCCTCATCTGAGGATTCCACTCTGTTAGGTACTTGACTGCTAGGTTCTTCGTCACCAGTGCTAGTTTTAGTCAGCTTTTCTTTCTTGCGCTGCTTCTTCTTTTGGCGTTTCAGGCGTTTCTTGGATGTTCGCTCCTCGGCTGCTTTTAGCCTTTCCTCTCTCCGCAGATTGAATTCGGCCACCTGTTTCCTCTTTTCATAATCACTCTCCATCCTTGTTATTCGGTCCTGCTCCCTTCTCCTCATTTGCCGATACTGTCGAAACAAGAATGCTTATAGTCAAACAATATTAACTACCAGCGTGCTTTCATGCAAATTCTCAAACAATTTATTCATGAAAATTGAGAAACCTGGAGTTAGATTTTGTTTGCATATAGAAAAATAGTAAATACGATGGTTTGGGAACACCTTAAAAAAAATGGTTGCTCTAAACCCAGTGAATGATGGAACGAAACGGTAACTCATGATTTCCAGCTGCTATGAATCTCTGATGTATCAATCGAAGGATGTGGGATAATAAATCTGGTGAACAAACATGTTTATATCCTGAATCACAAATTGTTACAGAAAGTTATTGATGATTATTAACGAGTTTTCAAAGAACGATTTTTCTTCCACCGAGTCACTGACAGTGATTGCATGCATCTAACTAAACCCAAACACAACTCAATAGAACTTTAAAAGTTAAACTAGGATTGTGCTAACAAGTTAACATCAGTACTTAAACTAAATGAAGAGTAGGGGGTAACAAACAGAGAGGGTGTGAAGTAAGCTAGGAGCCATACACACAAGCACATAGACATTTAGCTGCAGCAGCGTCTGGCTACTGGTTGCCATCAAAAGGAAAAAATATAGCTATTTCTTTTACATCGGCAAAAAAAAATCTTAAGGCTGCAGCACATTATTAAACATTTTAACTAGCCTTAAAAAACATATCACAAATTCAACAGTTTCCAGTCAGAAGTTGGAAGGTTGAAATTATGCAACGACAAAGATAACCATGTAAATTTCAAATAAGAAAAATACCATCATCCAAATAACGAGGGTGACACTGTCTATGCATGTCTTGTGATCTTCATCGTAAATTTTATCAGGTGACACTTAAACACAAATTACATAATCAAACCACCTTCCGAAGCCAATGACTATAAATAGGGTTCATATTATGCGTCATTACTGATTATGTCAATCACACCAGAAACACCTCGATAAAAAATGAGCTCCTATGCTCTAGAACATCCAACACGAGCAAGAGAGGGACTAGACCCTTTTAGACATTCCTAAATTCAGCTAAATGCTGTATTCTTCTAAAAGCATTAAATAAACACATCCAGGCTTCTTAATCATAAGGAAAAATATGACTGATGAGATAATACATAATAGCAGAGGCTATCTGTGTGCCCATATTTCCTCAGCAATAACATGTACTTTGTCATACACTATGTTGACTGCTTAAGATATTTTTCACCTACCATTAAAGCACAGTCTATCGAACTTGGTGTTTCATAATTCATATCAATGAAAATGGGGATCCTTTCACTTATACTTCACATATGTCCTTTGATAGTAAACAGCCGCTACATTTTCATTGATCATCAGTTCTCAATTGTGGATAATTTCATAAGTAGTTTCAACATGTATTAGTTAACAAAGCATGGAAAATTATAAACAACGAGAGCTTACACCAGAACATATACACTTAGACATTTACCCATTACATTTTAGTTACCTACCTATAGTAACGTCAGCTACCAACTAGTGACTACTTATGTAAATTAGGGAACCTCCCATCTTGAGAGCGCCTCTGACAAATGACGTAGCAATATTTTTTAAACAGAAAAGGGGACATTGCGATGTGAAACCAATTGATGGGTCAAATATGTTATCTGAAGTTGCTGAATTCTTCAAGTACCTACAGAAACTAGCCTAAAAGTAAACAGCATCCATGCAGAACATCAAATCTTCTCATGGTGGACCGGTAGCTACTCTGGTCTTCCTTCTAGTTGAGTACTCATCCGCAGCTGGAACTTCAATCATGATGTGAGAATGCCTATGATTACTGGTATGACCATCTTGTATCTGACCCCATCTTTTAAATCTCATCATTATTTAATTGACCTTGACCATTCATCACAGAGTAATCACTTGTCAGCTTTATAACCTCCCACTGACAAATAGATGTCAGCAAAAGCTGTAATTTTATTTTATTTCACATTCAATGTTGTTACTTTCATAAACAGACCAACTTGCGCTCTTGAGATTCAAGAATCGAGAGAAAATTAAACGTTATGTTAGCAAACATCACAACATAAGAGAAGTCCCTCTATCAGTATTCTTAGAAGCAACAACAGGTAAAGTTTTTTGTGTACATGTAATTTCTGAGGCAAGCAACATGGTATTTTAATATAGACACCAAAGAACCACATTTGGAATCAATAGTTCATATTCAAAAGAAGTATAGGCAAAACCCAATAAATAGTAACTTCCACCAAAGCATTTAAACCATCTACACAAGTGTTAATTTGCAAAAAATCTCATTATAGCCACCATGTAGATTTACAGGTGTGTCTCCACATAATACGAAAAACATTAAAATGTTTTAGCTCAATCTGACACTCATTTTAGCTGAATTCTCCACATGAGAGGGTGGGAGAGAGAAATAATACCTGGTGGAAATCTCCAGAGCCAGAGCCAGCAGAGGATCCAGATGTGTTGCTGACACGCACAGGGACATGCTCCATGATGCGCCTCAGCTTGACCTCTAGGTCCTCCGTGTCCTCCCGTAGCTTGACCCCTCCGGAGCTCTTTCCTCCACCCTCAGCCAGGACCAGCTCCATCCCACTGCCCCCACCAGATGCCTTTGCCATCAGTTCGTTCCCGCTGCCACTGCCAGAAACCCTTGCTGGTGGTGCCATTGGGACTAGCCGCTGCATACTGTTATCCTTACCAGGATCTGACATTGTTGATAGTAAGTCTACCTACATAGAACAGAACAGAAAAATATGAGTGAAGGATACACATTTGGCTTCTAAGTGTAGGCGGGACATGTTTAAACTCCATTTTCATTTATTCATTTGAAATTTTCTAGTTGTTTTAGTGCTACAGAAATAACATAAGAGGGAGAGGAGTGTACTGAACATACGATTCCGAGTGTCAAATGAATGCACAGTAATGAAAAATACGGTCCAATCCTCCAACGGCATGAAGAATGAAACTATTTTTTCTGCAAATAGACACTAAGACATGTACCATGTCCAAATAAGAGGAAGAGATACCCTCTCCTAATGAATAAACTATATCCAAGATGTGGAACCTATGCGTGTCTTAAAGCCTTGTTACCTTGGTACTAAAGTAAATTGTAGGAGTAATAGGTGGCAACGAAATATGGACTCCTGGTTTGCATTTGTAATTGGAATTGCATCCAACAAACACTAGACTTGCAGCGTGGATGCCAATTACTAGAGAAGATAAAATCAAGCCAAACCCGCCAACACCTGGTTGGATCGAGGCAGCTAGGAAGGAAGAACGCTAACTGCTGGCCGGCCCCAGAGCACAAATTACTCGCAGAACGTTAGGGCGTCCGTACCTCGAAGAGAAATCAGGCTGATAAGAGTCCCAGTCCAGTTCACCCCGAGTGCGGAGCTGAGCGGAGGAAGGAGGCGCGCGCACATGAAGAGAGGCCCGAACGCTTCCTTTCGAGCGCCGCCCAGGAGAGGGTTGGGCGGCGGCCGGAGTCGCGGCAGTCGGCCGCGAGAGACGATGGCAGGGGAGCGTGGTGTTTTTGGTTAAGGAAAAAAAAAGTGAATCCCACAACCTTCTGGGGCTCAAGGAGAGGGTTGAAGGACGTGTCGATAATTGACTGTCAACCGTCCGATCTATATCCGACGGAGAGCATCCATCCTCGGCCATTGGCCAGCGCCTCGCCGCAACCCTAGCTCCCTGATTTAGATCGACCGGCGGCGCCGGTGCCCGGACCAACCGCCCCCTCCCGGAGTCACTCGCCGCCGGACATCCTCCTTTCCTCCAACCGAAGCACGCCTCGCGGTCCGACCCGACACTATCGTACGTGAGAGATCACTAGCAACTTTTAGTAATTCCTTCCGCCAAATGCACTTCTCCCCTGGCGATGCCCTTTATGCAAGCACATGATACAGGACATGGATGGAGATCAGCCTCCCGTCGAAACTGGGCGCGTACTGTGGTCTGATGGGATGGACTTGCTCCAAGATGCGGCGGAAAGAAAACATCTCCTCCCTACCGGACTTGAAGGGTACTCCTATCTTGAATGTAATCATTCCCTCTCTAGTGGTACCTCTTCTTGTGTCATGGACCTAGCTGCCGATCTCTGTCTTAAGAGAACGTCCCGATCATCATGCAACAAATCACATTACCTTAAAGAGTTGATTGTATTATAATTTATGATGCCTTGAATTTGCCAGCATTGACACGCTTCTTGGAGGTGGGCTGCGCAGAGGTCAGTTAACAGAAATAACTGGTCAGTCATCTTCTGGTAAAACACAGGTGAAAACATGATTGATCTTTCTTAACTTCAAAATTGTTTTGAATATAGTTAGACTTGTAAAAACTGCAGAGTATACATAAACATGCTGTTATTTGAAACGTGTACTCCCAACTACAGGCCTGTCTATACTCTGCTTCACACGTTGCAGCCAGGCATATGGGTGCTGTTTTGTACTTGGATACTAGCAATTCATTCTCTCCTACCCGAATTGCTCACATTCTTGACCAACTTCCCATCTCTTTGACCAAGGAGGTTAGTAATAATAAACCAATGATCCATGTTCCTGCCCTGCTCTTATCATTTGTCTTCAGGGGTTATAGTATCCTTTTTTTTCATTCTTGCCGTGTGAGTGGAATGGCATTTGCTTTGGCGATCATTTCATGACACCAAGCTTCTTTACCATGTGATTTCTAAGCATACGATTCTCAACCTGCAGCCAAAGGACATGAGGCTTAAGAGGGTCATGAGCAGTATCATTTGTGAGTCTGTATTTGATATATTTGCTTTGTTTGAAGTACTAGATCAACTTGAAGTCTCACTGAATGACAAGGTTAGTATGAACAGAACTCTTTGATCTTCTTTTTAATTATCCTAAACACTTCTCTCATATGTCACTGTTTTTAATAGGTAAACAATGGTGGTAACAAGATATGCCTGCTTATCATTGATTCGATATCATCTCTACTTGCTCCCATCATTGGCGGGAAAAGTTCACAAGGTTCTTGCATAGCCTAGTCGAATAGATTTTATGTACTGTATGATGCAGCTTAGCACTTCAGCTATACAATAACTAACTCAGGCTTTAAAGATCATTGCTGTGAGAGTCTGAGACATGATATGCACGATTTTGTGAGTTACAAATATACAAAATTGGTGTAGCGATCAGATTCAGCAAGACAAATTGTTTACTGTCATTGACAAAATATCCATTTGCCTTTGTCGATGATTTCAGTTCATGAAAACACTATTTGCTGACATGAATGCTTGTTGAGAGGGGCATCCTTAATTTTTGAACTGTAGCCTGAGTTAAAGAGAATGTTGTTTCCTTTGTCTAATGCTGTATAAACAACCCTGCAGGGCGGTCGATGATGATATCAGTGGCAATGATTCTTAAGAAATTGGCGGATAAGCATAATCTATCTGTTCTGGTAATTCCACTTGCTCTAACTTGATTGGTAGTCATTCTCATTCATGGCATGTAAAATGTATTCTTTGGATTTGAGCATAGCGTTACTGCCTTTCTAAAATGTTATTCTAATCCTTGCAGTGGACTCATGGATTTAATTTGTTTATTGCTTTATATCAAATGAAGCATCTTTATGTCATTTATTTGTGAGAGCCACCCAGATTCATTCAGTGTCACCATGAATCTTCTGGAGAAAATCAAGAAAAAAAAGTTTGACTGTTGTCCAAAATTTAAGCAGTCATAGTCAGCCCTTAGGTGGATGCACATGCCTCATTTGGAGAAGTATCTGCTAATTTGTTCCTGTTTCACTTTGTCAAAGAGTCTTTTATTGGAAAAGCTTGAGTAGGATGCATTTCACCATCTGCATATCCAGTTTTAGAGTAAACTGTAGTCCCTGAATTACCTGTCTTTCAGGGGTCATGTCCCTAGTGAGAGCCATACTCATTGGAGCAAATAGTAAGAGATCATGTAATTTTATCTTAACGAAGAGCCTTGGATTTCTCCATCATGATTCAAGTCCTACTAAAAATAAATGAAACAACCTGTATGCAAAGAAACCCCCAGAAAGGATAGATTTCTAAGCAGTTCTTGTAATACAGTTTTTCAATTCTGCATCAAGGATTTTCAAATCTGATTTAGGTTTGTTTTAAGGGAAACCAACGTTGAACTTCCTAAAGAAACCAATGTAATTATAGCTGCTAAGATTTTGTAGAGTAATCACATATCTTTTTCCTCTAGTTCTTGTATTCTCTGTATATAATCACCAGAGAAGTTGGCCCCTGGCAGGTTCTTTTGTACAAATACCAAATTATTTTCCATTGCTTAAGCAGCTCAAGTAATTCCCAAAAGGAATGACCTCTAAGTTGGGACTTCTATGGCACTTTACAGCAATCCATGAGAAAACATGTGCTAATATTTCACTAGTTTCTCTTATCTCTAAGGTGTTGTATCTAGTAGCCATTAGCATGGTTTTAAAGGCGTCGCCTAGGCGTCCAGGCGCTCCCCCTCCGCCCCAAGAATTTGACCGCCTTTGGCGCCTTTCCGTACAAGGCGCCCGCCTAGGCGTCGCCTAAGCGTCTAGGCGCTCCCCCTGGACGCCCCGACGCCCCTCCGCCTTTAAAACCATGGCCATTAGACTTTTGCTAGTTGCCTTGAATGTGAACTATTGATAGGCTCACAATCAAGGGCATCTTCACATATTTAGGTTCCTGATAGTTCATTGGATATAAAATACTCTATGAACCTTCGGTACTTGGACTGTTCAGTCAGCAATGGATTTTCTGCAAGCATTCACTAACTATTAGGCATAAGTGGTAGTTTTTTCAAATTTCTATCAGATGTGATTAGAAAATGCAGCTACCAAATCCATTCATCGACTAACGATTTTGTGTTACTCTTAGGTAACTAATCATATGGTCGCTGGGAATGGAGCTCCTAAGCCTGCCCTTGGTGAGAGCTGGAAAGCCGTTCCACATATTCGCTTGATGATCTCTCGTGATCGTGGGAGCAATATCTGCACAGCAACGATATTGAAGCACACACTACTGGTATTTTCATCGGCAATTTGGTTCTATTTGTAGATGTGCTGGTTACACAGCATTGCTTCTCCATGCAAACGGAGCTTGGCTCTGATGGTTGGGTTCCCTGTGGTGGAACCAGCCCACCCAGGTTCAAGTCCTAGACTTGGCATGGGCGTTTGCATTTACCTGGATTTATTCCAGGATTATCCGGCGCTATTCTTTCAGTGGTAGGTGACGTGCCCGTCAACAGCGAGGCGCCTGTGGTGACTTCGTCAACCTCAAGATCTGCCGGCTCAGTCCTTCAGAGGTGCTCATAGGGGTAGGGTGTGCGTGCGTGCGTTCATAGGGGTGAGTGTATGTGCGTATTTGTGAGCGTCTGTGTTGTACTGTGTTCTCAAAAAAAAAAGCATTGCTTCTCCATATCGTCAAATTTCATGGACATCATAGAGAAAATTCTTACATGTTGTACCTCAAGAAAAACAAAAGGATGTTTGCAATTATTCCTTGGCATTACTTTTATGACTTGTGCTGGGACTTGCAACTCTGATAGGCTGACACCAAATACGTTTGGCTTGATGACATAATAGGCACATGAAATCAGAAGTAAGTAGTTAACTAGTCAAAGAAATGGTTCTTCTTTGGTTGTATACATGCTCTTAAAAAAGGTCACCAAGCTGCATCACTGCTTCAGTAAAATACTCAGCAGCATTGCCGCAGTTTTTTGTCCATAAAATGTTCTAGTAATAAGAGGCAGTTTTTTCCACCTGTTTCCTCATCTGTTGATAATAGATAGTTGATATACTGTGTCTTTTGCACTTCATTTTGGGAGTAAATTGGCTGACTTGATTAGTCATACGTGCTCATACTTGCTCTCTGGAGGTGTGCAGTTACTATTTTTAATTACAATTGAACAACATTTCTATATAGATAGGTGGAGCAATGGCATGCTGCTACTTTATATTTTTATTATTTTACCATGATGATGCAAGAGGATGCCTTATTTCCTTGTTGCTCATCGTTGCCATTTTCTTCCTGACAAGGTAGCAAACTAGAATTAGATTCAGTTAGAGGGGAAAACATTCAGAAATTGGGTTTTGGTCGCAGGACATGATGCCTTGGGGTTTTGTATGTTTCTTGACATTCTGCTTTGCTGCAGACTTCAGGCCGCCATATGAAATTTGCGGTGCCTGGCTGAATTCGCTGCACATGGCGTTACAGGATAACATATCTTTATTATCTTGTTTGCCGACGCTGTGGTGCAATAACCTTGATACCCTTGTCTTGTAAATAATATTGAAAAGGACAAAACATCAATCTACCACGCTGATTTAGAATGCAGCTTGAGAACCAGAAATAAAAGATCTCTCTGTAATTAGTAGCTTATGTAAATTTGGTTGCGAATTCAGCCCATTATCACAGTCGACGTTAAATTGGTTAGAGGTAGCTTTGTCGGCTGTTGGGATTGGAGGAAGTTACAGAAGATGGCAAAGTTGGGTTGTGGTTGTGCGGGAGCTTGGCTGGCTGCCGGAGGATAGCAGCGAGATCCACTGGAAGTTGTAGATGTCGAATCAGCATTGTTGGAGGGAGCTTTGGGACAATTTTGTACGCAAGGGATTCATGGAAATGATGGGTGCTTCTTTTTCCAGTAGTTGGAGGTGCAAACCCTAGCTTCCCTTGAGATTTCGCGGGATAAAAGGGAGATAATGGAGAGTGAGATTGGTGAAGGGGAGAACACGTGTCATTTTTTAGTAAATATTAGAGGGGCGATGTATGGGCTAGCTGTTCCATGGTGCTCTTTAAATAAAATGTTTCTCGCTATTGGGGTTTGTTTCAGCTTGTAATTCTACACCTAAAATCATACGAAACCCAAACACAATCGCAGCAGTAGGCTCTAAGTGGTGAGGTCACTCCCAATACTTATGCTTAGCATGATGATGAAAAAGGTTTATGTTGTATCTTTTTAAAAAAATTAAGGTTTCTGTTGTATCTTAACTAACACTAGTTGACATGTACGTGCAACGCACGTTTTCTGAGCGGGCACGGATGAAACTGAATGGCTAAAGCCAAAACGATAGAAACTCTGCGTTGCAACGGGAGAGAGAAAAATCAACTTACGTCCCATTCGATATTTGTTTCGTGGCACAGTCGATCCATAAAATTTTCGGTCGAGCGCTAAAAACTCGCTTCGGTTATCCGTTAATTATTCTATCCCGGTTTTGGCACCTTGCTTCCTTGCTTGTCCCTCGGCTTTCCTTTAATCGCTTAAAAATCGTTTTCCTTTAATTTTTCACCTTCCTTGCTTGTCTCTTGGCTTTCCGCGAAATGCAATCTCACATTTAATTTCGCACCCCGGCACTATGTGTGCCGTCCATTGCAAAACTCTCCTGCCACCTCTGTTCTGTGTATTTATTCAGTCCATTATCACCTCTTCTGTCTATTTCTTCAGTCCATTACTTTGAGGAAATCATCTGAAGCACGTAATCTATCTCCTAGTATACGTGCACGTGCAACGCACGTATAATATTAGAACAAATCATTAAAAAGGCTAGCCTCATTTATAAAGGTGAACATACAATGCTACAATATAACAAAACCGTCATGAAGGTACAATATATTCAATTGCAAACAAAGTCACACATACTACACGTGTATAATTTACATGCCTTCCATCATGGCTTCGGTTATGATTTGTATCTTCTCCAACCTATAAAGAACACCGTTCCTTCAGGCCCCACAATCCGGACAATCTCTAGTAAAATGAACATTATTCAAACCTGCAACCATTGCACCGTTGTTCAAAATTTTAGTTACATAATATAATAATAAGCCTCAGACACTAAATTGTTACCTCTGGGAATAAGTTTTGTGCCCAGCCTATAGAAACAACAATTTGGAAGCTGCATGGTCATGTTGCCTCTTAATTTTGTATGGAGATCCTTCAAATTTTATTCTTGAATCTAACCATATGTACTAAGTTTCAGATTCATCCAGGCCAAAGTAACCTGCACATGATTATGAAAAACGATACGATCATCTGATATTATATAAGTGAATGGATAATATAAATCTCCAATTCCCATAGGGTGCTAAACATGCCAATGTACTGTATTTTCCTCTGCACTGACCACTTTGTCGTGCTCGCATCTAAAGACACAAATAGAAGTCATAAAATAAGTAGCGCCTCTGCCTCTAGCACATCAAGCTATAATTTGGTACCACCTATCCTTACTAAATGTACTGTTAGTACTTAGTAGTATTGCATAAAGGCAAACTTGTAAAATAAAGCCAACGTATCTGGAGCCAATAGATTTTTTACTGCCTGGCAATGAAGTTTCAGAGTTCCTCAATCTATAAAGAACATCAATAATTAACAGCAGCATAATGTGTCTTTGTTCTACGCATAATTAAACAACGGCTCATACATAGGGCTTACATACTCTGAAATCTGCACACAAACATGTCTAGATGTAAATGGAAACTATTTGTCCTCCTAGATGATAAGCATCTCATGCAGCTTATTTTCAAAAGAAAAATAAACCAAAGTAACAAAATAATAAGAATATACCTGGTGCAATGATCCAAGACAGGGACAATGGCATACTCACTAAATGCTGTAGGATGAATGATGTCGTTGGGGCAAAGACAACACTCGATGGCTGCCGAGAAATGAATTAATCATATCGGATTTCACAAGTATCTCACATCTAAATGGTTCTTGACAATGCCATCCGATTTAGCCCTATATTTCTATAGTCCGGTAATGTAATGCTGGTGCAAGAAAATAAAACATGCATCCAATCATCCTGATAAATCATGCCATGCTCTCAGAATGAATCACAAGTATCACACGTAATTAGCAAAGCTTCTACGTACACGCACGTAACCATCAAGTTGCAGCCGTTGTACACTCTGTACAAATCAGTTTGATTACCTAGCTAGCACCAAACGATAGATCCATCTAACGCGAAACCTTACAGGGAAGAATTGCAAGCATGGTCTGAAACTGACCTGATAAGCGTTGGCGCGGCAGTGTCGACTGTCGGCATCACGGAAATCTTGGGAGTTGGGACGCGACCTCTCTCGTCCTAGCAGCTTTGTATTTCCCCTCTTGATGTTGTGCCCCTGTGGTAGTATGGCTGCCAGCTCTGAATCGGATTAGGACGGCGGCAGCATCGTCGTGACCGCCCTTGCTAGGTGGCGCCCGCGTATCTGGGCAGCCGGTAACCAGGTCATCAGTGGATCCGGCGTTGATCGAGATCCAGCGTTGGAGGCGACGCAGGGGATGGCCTGCACCAGCGGAGGGGCGCGGTCCGGCGAGCGTGAACGCAAGCGCCGGCAGGGTTGGAGCGGCGGCGTCGCGTGGGCACCGAGCGCTGCCCCTCGATTCCCCGGCGCGCTGCCCCTTTGTCCTTAGATTCCCTGCAGGTGGACGAGCGGCGTGAAGGCGGCCGATCGCACGCCCCTAAACAGCTAGAAGATCCGCGCTGCTGCTGCTGCTGCTGCTGCGAAGCTCACGAAATAAAACGAACCGGTATGATGGCATTAGCAGTATTATGTGATTTGGTGGGAGGGTAAAACGGGCAAAAGTGGATTTGTGTTGAGTTGTCAAACATTGGAACGATCTGGACCGTTGGCCAAATATTGAAGGGCTCAGATTCAATGTATCAACACAAGTTTGCTCTTTTAATAGTACTAGTTGTTTTGCACGTGCAACGCACGTCTATATAATGTTTGTTTTGCGACTGACATAGTAATTTATACCTATAATGACTAAATTAAACCTGTATGTGAAATTTTTGTGAACAAAGATGAGGTTCTATGTTGATAATATCATTGATTTTTTATAATTTAATTACAGTTTATCTTCACAAAAGTTATAATTGTGATAGCACATTCAAACTTTGATGTGTATATTTTTTTTAAAAAAATCATTGTCAATCTTATGTACACGTGAGACCACGAGCCAGTGTAAGAGTTTGTCAAACTGTCATGGAGATGCGCAGCGACGCAAAACTGAGAAAAGACCGGCAAAAATATCCTCTCAATTTACGCGTGAATTAGCGACAGCAACAAAGATTAGATGAAAAACTTGACACTGAGCCTTGCACCGTGATACTTCATGACGTGTAGGCTTGCTTTCCTCCGGGATCGGCGAGCACACATGGATCGAGTGACAAAAAAAATAAAAATAACTGTAGATCGGCAGATGGAGCGGAAGCTTGGGAACCGAGTCACGGAGCAGTTATACTGAATTCATCCCATCTTGAAATTTTGATTCTCCTAATTTGGGCAATCGACAGGTCGTTGATGGCTTGATGCCGAGCAATCCCCTTGAGCAGGCGAGCAGACAATTCCGTGAGCAGATGATTTCCTTGCCGTCGCCAATTAGCAGGTGGACTTCCGCGATAGCTCAATCTCGTCAACGGGTCGGTAATGTCACGAGCTTGGCTCGCACATGGTCTTCTTGCAATTCCCTGTCGTAGTGACACAGCAAGCACGTGACTGGGCAGGGGAATCAAAGCTCGTCCCCGCGGGGGTTGCAGCCGGGGTGGCGAGCAGCAACTGCAGCCCCCTTGCGGTGGGATTCCGCGGGTGCTGGAAGAAGACCCGGGTGGTAACTCAAGGCTCCAGCTAAAGCCTGGGCAACGAACCGGTACGATGGCATTAACAGTATTATGTGATTTGGTGGGAGGATAAAACGGGCAAAAGTGGATTTGTGTTGAGTTGTCAAACATTGGAACGATCTGGACCGTTTGCCAAATATTGAAGGGCTCAGATTCAATGTATCAACACAAGTTTGCTCTTTTAATAGTACTAGTTGGCATGTACGTGCAACACACGTCTTTATAATTAATGGGACAATTTACAAGTATGAAAAAACCTTATCACGTGGATTAATTCTTTCTGGTGCATTCAATAGCAGCACATATAACTCACAATATGGTACCATAAAATCCGCTACACAAAAGTCATGGCAGTGGAGGTAAAAAGGTCAACTTATGGTAAAAAAATATCGGTACGATCCATATTTCACACCCGAAAGTCGGTCGACCCATATAATCTTAGCCTGTCCTAGCGCAAATCCCGAAGCCCGAATCACGGCTGAAAGCGCGTGAATTTTGCTCCACGAACGTGAAAATATATGTTACTTTCACAGTACAATAGAACAAATGAACAAACATTGGAGAAAACGTAATTAAGAGAAATCTACAGACTTAGCCTTCTATGCATGTGACAAATGATGAAAATACAACCTAGATATGTTTTTGTCTTTGCAAATCCAACCGAGCTATGCTACTTGCATTTTATTTTCTGTTTCTCTGATTAGGTTTTGAGATTGATGTTTATGTGCAACAAATAAAAAAGAGTCCGGCCTAAAAAATCAAACGGAGGCAAAAATTATAGTACTCCCTCCGTATCAAAATATAAGACTTTGTACCTACTTTCTGCACACATGTATCTAGACATGTTTTAGTGCAATATTCATATGAACCTTGCATTAAAACATGTCTAAATATATGTGTGTGAAAAGTAGGTAGAAGGTCTTATATTTTGATACGGAGGGAATACATATCATTGCTGAATGCAACCTCACCAAGCAAAGAATTTCACTGCTTCACGTCAGTAAACAGAAAGCAGCAGCAACTTCAACTCCACGACTGACCTCCGACACCCATCTCCTCCAGCTCCACTTCTCCAGCAACCTGCCTTTGCCTTCCCATCTTCTCCTTGCTGTTCCACCAAAGACACAAACCAGAATGCAAAAAATATGAACTATCATAGAACGTGTGGGCTATATGTGGCCTGGGTAATACGAATGTTCGACAAACATACACGCTCTTTCATTTAAAACTATGTTTCAACCTTGCAGAACATCAACACCTAAAATCGTGTAAATAGACTGTTTGTTATAAGGATAACTTCAGAACTTGCATAAAACCAATTTGTTTAAGGATTATTCAAGCAAGTGCCGCTTTGACTGAAGAAACTTCAGTTACTTTAATCTTTTGCGGTGATTCCATATCCAACTGTTTGTGCAAACTTCTGAATCCCTGGTTAAGTTAGAATAGTTTACAACAACAAAATGCAGAATAAGATGGGAAATTATATCAATCATAGCCGTACAGGAAAAAAACACCAATACCAAGCCATTCTAGCATACTGATCCTACCAAGTTGTGATTTTAATACTGGGGATTTCCATAGTGGTTACACAAGACTGCGGTTATTTTCTGTTTGAACTGAAAGAAAATGTACATGTGGATCAAGATTATGCTTTTCATTGGAACAATTGTGAGAGATGCGCTAACTGGTAGACAAAATAGAGCTATTTGAAGTCCAACCTGATGAATAACCTTCCAGTTTTATCTCTGAGCAAGACAGCTGCATTGTCACATAGAGAAAGAATCTGAAGTTCAGAAGACACTCGAGACATAAGACAACAATTTTGCATGCGAATGTCCTGCCTGGAGGACGTGGTCGATCACGGTGCCGCCCGCCCGGCCGGAGTCGGCGAGTTCGGCGCTCTCGATGTAGCTGTTGTTGTCTAGGTCGAAGAAGGATGAAGACCTTACAGAGGTGCTGGTCGTTGGTGAGCCTCTGCACGTGGATGGTGATGGCCACGAACTCGATGTAGTCCACACCGGGGGTAGTGGGGATGTATGCGGCGACGGATTTAGGCGACAGGGCGGGACGCTGAGTAGCGGCCGAGTCCTTCAAGTCCAACTCCCGCATCGGGAAGGCTTCACGTGGTGCCGCTGGGGTGAGGGCGAGCCATAGAGGGCGGCATGCGGCGGCATGGAGGACGCTAACCCTAGCGCATCGGGATTTGGCGGAGCTGACTGAGTGCGTCTGTACGACGCCCACGCCCAGCGCCACAGCGGCCGGCACATGCCGGCGTCAGTGCCCTGCCGCGTCGGTGCCCTGCAGCCTGCGGGTCAGGCGCCGGGACAAATCAGCGAGGGAGCTGGACAAGAAGAGCACAGCGGTGCGCCGAAGATGTTGTACATGTGCGTGGCCTCCCGCCGTCGTTCCTCATCCGGAGATCATGTGTGCGATGACGGCCGGCGTCGGTGGGCAAATCTCGTAATTATCACGAAACGAAATAAAACGAACCGGTACGATGGCATTAGCAGTATTATGTGATTTGGTGGGAGGGTAAAACGGGCAAAAGTAGATTTGTGTTGAGTTATCAAACATTGAAGCGATCTGGACCGTTGGCCAAATATTGAAGGGCTTAGATTCAATGTATCAACACAAGTTTGCTCTTTTAATAGTAGTATAGATAGATATATGATCAATGCAGTGGATAGTACTTGTATCGATGAAATCGCCTTCGCACTTGAATCCGGTATAACGCAAACCAGAGTCAATCCCCCAGAGTATGCGGGGGGCTGTGTCGGTCTCGTGTGCGCGTTGAATTTGAACACACGAGGGTGCAGCGGTATTGATAAGTTTCGGAAATATACAACAATTGATCCAAATACAGAGCACAGGGACAACTCAAAGTCTGAAAACCGTGTGATAGCAAGTACGTACGCATGTGTGTCGGTGTGTGGATGGCACTCGGAGGTTTCCACCGTATAGCCCATAACTTAATTGCAGGTCCGGTCGGTGATATATTAGTACAGTTTTTTAAGTTTTATATTAGTCCAGTTATAGCTAGTTGTAGGAACTTGGATGTGATCCCTGCGTCTTTGGTGAAACAACATATTCCATCATATCTGCTATCTGCCGTAGGTTACCGCACCTGTTCCCAATCTACGGCGCCGCGCCCGAATCGATATGAACCGTGTGCCTAGATTGTTTTTAGGGGTGTAAACGGATCGGATCGGATTTTGCTTATACCACATCCTTTACCATATATATATATTTTTTGGATTCGGATCGGATCGGATAATGATCGGTTGTGGATTTGGTGGCGGATAGATATAATGACGGATTCAGAACAGAAACGGAGCAGATTCAGGACAGAAAAAATTAGTCGGATCGATATGCGAGCCACATAACCAAAAATAATAGCTCAACAATATAATGATCTAACAAAGTTATACTCCATAGTATATAAAATGACCATGCAAGGGAGTCGTTATTCAAAAAATGAGCTCAGCAACTCACTAACTACATATTGTGCTCTATTAGTTTAGACATTTCGGTAAAAAATCGGATTATTTGAATTAAAACCATCTGATAATCCTAACTTATATTCGGATGCTATTTTACATACCATATCCTATACCTTATCCGGGTGTTGAGTTCGGAATCGGATATCCTTATCCGGCAAGTTCTTCGGAACTGGATATGAATTTTTTAAAACGGATTCGGCGACGGGTTCGGCGCAGAAAATATCCTATCCGTTCACACCCCTAATTGTCTCCCACCGATTCGTTTTTACAGTTGTGGCAAAAAAAAAAAAACTAACCACGTGAGCACATAGCAAAGCTGTAAGCTGGCGTAGATGTCAAAAAAAAAAAAACTGTAAGCTGGCGACATTTTTTTTAGGTTCAGAGAGCGAGCGAGTATATGATTTCTGATCGGACGGTTGAAAGTTCAAGCACATATAAGCAACCGGCAGCTAGCTCCTAAACAACAAGATCCTGGGCCTAACTCGTAGGAATTTTTTCATAGGATAACCCACGCCCGGTGAGACACCAGAAATTCGCTCCCGATGGGAGTCAAACCCTGAGCGTTGGGATGCCGCACTGCAACCCTTGCCACTGAGCCACTGCCTAGTTCTTCAGTCAAACCCTGAGCGTTGGGATGCCGCACTGCAACCATTGTACATACTCCGTCGATCTCCACGGTGCTACACATGTATTATACGGCGGCAAGATGTTAGATTATACATACGTACGCACACTACACACATGGATCCACATAAACAGAGAACTCGACGACGACAAATCACTCGTGTGCCCCACCCATGTTTCGCTTCCTTCTTCCTCGACCTTCTTTCTCCACGCCCACACAATTCTTCGTCCTCTGCTTGCAAAAAAAACTCCTCTTCCTCCCGACGGACGGTGCCAGGCCGAGCAGACGCCGAAACGGTGGGGGTGGGGTGGGGTTCACCGGCGAAGAGACTCGGTGGTGGTGGGGGCTTAGAGGGGATGGCCGGGGCGGCGGCGGACCGACGGAGGGGGTGATTTGAGCAGGGAGGCAGGCGGTTCGGCAGAAAACGACGGCGAGCGCCCTGTTCATCTTCTTCCCTAAATTTTTTATCGTTTTACTGCCGGCGGACGTGCGAGGGTGTCAGAAACCGAGCGCTCGCGCGCAAGCTAGCCTCGCCCCACTACGGATAACATGGATGATGGATCCACCAAAAGGCGAACGTTCACACTGGCTGCGTGCATGTGTACGCTACACCTAGCAAGCTACTAGTACAACTCATACTCGCGCGTACCACACATTGCTTGCTCCTGCCTATTAGTTTCTATAATGGTGAATTGACTAGATGCATGTTTTTAATTTAGAGCAAACAAAAATTTCTTGCTTCATATACTACAATTAGAGCAAAAAATAATTCTCGCTTCATACTGGTTCATATACAATATTTAGAGCAAAAGTTTTTTTTTGGGGACACCCAGGCTTCAGTTCCTGGCGCCGCCAATGACAGTACAGTTGAAAGATGCAGTCGGCTCTATGTAGACGCCAGAACATGCTCGATCGGCCTGAGACCGACGTCAGTCCCCAATGCAGTATTTCGGGATATAACATGGCGGGTTCCCTGTCGAGGCTGATACAAACACACAATCAACATAATTAACCATCATTACATATTCCGAATAATTGACCCACAGTATGAAAGCGATCGATTGATGGTCATCGAATAAGAACAATCCTCACATGCATGCAAGCGTGGAAAGCGCATGCATACGCGATCGAATTACACAAGACGCTCAATCTAAGGCAATAATCTAGTGCTCACAGAGGCCCCAATCCACGTAAAGCGACGGAAAATCACATATTTTCTTGCTCTGAAACTCCTATTCTGCAGAGCAAACATACACAACTTTTTCTTTTGTGAGCTTAATTTTAAAGGCAGGCCATGCCAAATTAAGCCGGGCACTTGTGCATGTGACGGCCACGACGCCCTGGGGAAAGAGGAATGAGTGTTTGATTGATTAATCGGCGGAAATATTTGACTTTGGCCTCACATATATGGTCCATATACTCACTCCGTTCCAAATTAATTGATTTGGGTTTATCCAAATACGGATGTATCTATACTTATTTAGTGTCTAGATACATCCATATTTGGACATACCCAAGTCAATTAAATTGGAACGGAGGGAGTACATACGTACACACTGCTAAAAGTCACACTCTCACTATACATTATTTCTTTAATATACAAGTGGAGCCCATTTGTTAATTAGATTTATATGTATATTATCTACTTTCTCTGGTTGATCTCGTGCTGTATTGCTCCTCGATCTCCAATAGGCCACGTACGAGCTAG
The DNA here is from genome assembly GCA_947311845.1 of Poa pratensis. Classification (NCBI taxonomy): domain Eukaryota; kingdom Viridiplantae; phylum Streptophyta; class Magnoliopsida; order Poales; family Poaceae; genus Poa; species Poa pratensis. The sequence continues at coordinate 80,418,895 of CAMZMU010000052.1, read as the reverse complement.
CAGCTGCATGTGGGATGTCTTGCGTATCCTCGCGTGCAACATCTATATTGGGATATTCATTGCGAGATGGACCTGTAAATGGCCCTGCCGTACAACCCCAAATACAGAGCTGAGTGGTTGTTGCAATTTTGCTGACGTCGACCACAAGCAACATATACGTACGTAAAAGATTCCATGAATAAGTGAAGGTAGCTAACAACATTGTGTACCAGTTCTCAAAAAAAAAACATTGTGTACCCCGTGTTGCCAGGGTGTTAACTTTATGATGGAATGAGTTTTTCTTCGAGAAAGAAAAAAACATGCACTTACATTCACCCTTTTTTTTTGAAATGCGGAACATAACCCATCCTCTGCATCAATCGATGCACACAACCCTTCTTATTGTAAGATTTGAGAGTTCAAAGTGTTACGGTACACGAATAGAACCAAGTGGACATAAAAATCAGCCAGCGGAAGTAGAAAAACATATAGCCCCTATGCATCATGTATTGTTCTAGCAAGCTACACGTCAGCCACTCAGATTGTAGATGCTCCAAACGACCGTATGATGACGTGTGCATCCATAGAAAGTGAATATTTTAAACCTTGTAAAAGATAATATCATTTCGATAGTTCTATATACTTCCTCTATCTTTATTTACCCTGCGTTTTGGGTTTGGTCAAGATCAAACCTTTTAAAGTTTCACCATACATGTAGAGAAAATTACAAACATCTATAGTACGAAATAAATATTATACAACTATATATTTTATGGTGATTCCAATAATATTTATTTCGCATTATAAATATTGTTATTTTTTCTTATATACTTAGTCAAAGTTTACAAATATTGACTTTACTAAATCTAAAACGCAGGGTAATTTGGGAGAGAGGGAGTATCACAGATCAAAGCACAAACCCCGATACAAATTCTCATTTTCTTCTACCCCCGGCCGGGAGAGCCTGAAGGATTGTGGTAGTTTAAATTCGAGTAACATGTAAGACGGGAATTGTCGACAAACATTTATTTTTCCGGTGTGATATGTGAATATGTGATGTTGCGTGCTCTGCGTTTGACATGTACGTTTTGCAGGAAATACGCGATTAGGTAGTGACCAATCCACGTACCGGACCAGCAGCAACAAGCGTAGCCCTAACATGGTATGCATGTGCTTCGAATCCACCCACACACTCGAAAAGCTAGTCCTTCCAGCGATGCCGACACTAGCTATTCCCTGGCCTGTATGCACCATGATTGATGAGCCAAGGAATTACTGCTAAATCCCTGTTCTCGATTATTGCAGCAGCGCGGTCTCCGTTGGTCTATTCCACAAGCGTGAAGAACACATCAGAATTGTAGCCTGAGCTCACCACATTTTGAAGCACGAAAGAATAGAGTAATTAAATACACAGGTTATGTTTGGTTTATGCTTAAATAGAATTGATAAGTCTTTGAAACAACGTATTAGAATTGGCGTTAACGCCATTCTTTGAATAATATGGAATTGTCGTAATAACTTTGTGTTTAACAAGGCAATCGGTGATCCTTTTATGGAGGTTATACACACGGGGGCACATTGGATGTCTGTTCTTCTGCCAGCGGACCAGTGTGGTCACATGGACTCTGGTGTACCCGGCTGATGGCTGTCGTCCGACCTATCTTCAACCAGCTTGGGTGGCGGCATCCTAACTGCATTGGCGATGCTTAGTGTGTCGACGTTTATTTTTGCTGGATGTTTCATGTAGCCACGATTATGTGACCCTTGAGTTGTAATCTCTAAATTTGGTACACTTTGTTTACGCTTATGCGACTATCAGTAAATGGCTTGTGTGCATCGTTTCGATGCAGATGATGGGAACACCCATTTCGAAAAGAAAAGAAAAATACACAACTACACATTTAAAAATTAAAATCCCGAAGGTATCATGTGTGTTCTTACTTTTGGCTACGGCCGTATCATGTTTGTTTCTGCTATATCATTGTAAAAGGCAAAGATTTTTTCCCGTTAAAAAAAAGTTATCTCGTGCATCTGTGTACTCAACAAATGCAAGTACATCCCGAGTGGTAGAAACAACTACCTACCTATAACGTACTACTTTTGGTGAAGATCTGGTCGATCGCTAGATTGTCAACTCTTTACTCATAGCTTTTCTAGCCTTGTCGGTCGAAGAAGCAAGAGCCAGCTCTGCGGTACAAACTTGTAAGCCACTTTGGCTCTGGGCACTTGGAACTTGCCAATGCAGCATCGCCGGAACAGCAGGTGAGAAAAGGTGTGTTGGGTTGGGTACGTTTCCAGGGGCTTCCTTTGCTCAACTTCCATCGACCTCCATTTGCATTTCTCATTTACTCATGCAGCTTCACTACCCAACCCCCTCTCGTGAGCGGGCTCCATCTGATCGTTTTCTCACTCTGCCCCCACCCTCTGTCTTAATTTGCCACCTATATATACTCTCACATGGACACACACTCTCCCAGAGCAGCTGCCCTCACTTAGCTACCAAGTGTACCCTCGATCTCCCCCTGTCTTAATTTGGGAGCATCTAGCTTGGTAGCTCACCGGAGCTTCGGCATGGCAACAATGGCGGCCTGCATCTCCTTGCTGCCGGCCATGGCGCTGCTGCTCCTGGCAATGGCGGTGGTCTCCTCCGACGCCCAGCCTTCTCCGGGCTACTACCCGAGCTCGAGGTTCCGGCCAGTGGCGTTCAACCGCCCGTACAGTAACAAGTGGGGGCCCCAGCACCAGACGGTCTCCGGCGACCATTCCGCCCTCACCATCTGGCTCGACAGGACTTCCGGTACGGGCGCTTACTATAGCTGTTTTTTCTTTCGTCTTCATTGGATTCAAATTGTGTAATGTAAATAATTACTAGGTGCATGCATGCTTGCACTTATTTTTTCGCAACAGCATCACCGACGCACTACACGTACGAGTTCACTGCTCAGGCTTGTGTTGTAGTGAAAAGACGCCACTAGCGCCATGTTCAGTCGTCGGTGTGTGCACTTATGTCTGAAAACACAGTGTGTTTAGGGCCCGCGTGTCAGAAGCTGTTCTTAATTAATTCTGGAAGCAGCTAACTAAAGTAGTAGTTCTCTTGTTTTAACCTGTGTGCATTTTGCTCCTCCATGACGTACGTCTCTTGTGAATATTCATTCCCTCCAAAATAAAAGTCTTCAATTACTTGCTAGTGTTTTGACTAATTATATCTTTATTTCTTGCTAAATGTAAAGTTCATAAGCCCAATTAATACTAAGCTTGGCACCCCCACTGATCTTATACTACTGTACTAGATTCGCCACTGCTCATGGTTACCTCTGTATGTGTGGTGCAGGGAGTGGGTTCAAGTCGAAGCATGCCTTCAGGAACGGCTACTTCGCCACCCGCATTAAGCTCCCGGCCGGCTACACCGCCGGCACCAACACGGCCTTCTACGTAAGCACGCAACGCTTTAATATCCTAATTATTTCTCACGACAATGGCGTCGTAACTGACATACGTTCTGGTAAATGTAGCTGTCTAACAACGAGGCGCACCCTGGTTTCCACGACGAGATCGACATGGAGTTCCTGGGCACCATCCCGGGGGAGCCCTACACCCTCCAGACCAACGTGTACGTCCGTGGCAGCGGCGACGGTCGCATCGTGGGCCGTGAGATGCGCTTCCACCTCTGGTTCGACCCTACGGCGGGGTTCCACAACTACGCCATCCTCTGGAACCCGGACGCCATCACCTTCTTCGTGGACGACGTGCCCATCCGCCGGTACGAGCGCAAGACGGAGCTGACCTTCCCGGACAGGCCGATGTGGGTGTACGGCTCCATCTGGGATGCCTCCGACTGGGCCACCGACGACGGCAGGCACAGGGCCGACTACCGCTACCAGCCCTTCGTGGCTCGCTTCGACCGCTTCGTCGTCGCCGGCTGCGGGGCGGCGTCGCCGGCGTCGTGCCGCCCAGTCAGGGCGTCGCCGGCCGGCACGGGGCTCACGCCGCGGCAGTACACGGCGATGCGGTGGGCGCAGCAGCGCCACATGGTCTACTACTACTGCCAGGACTTCCGGAGGGACCGCTCGCTCACGCCGGAGTGCTGAATGTGCTCAGTGCCGTGCAGCCCGTGAATGGTGCTTGCTGTCTCCATCTGCACCGCACCACCGCATCATCTTACTGCTTCACTCCACCTTGGTTTTGTTTGGAAAAGGTATACCCTCCCGTGGCTGCCCTACCGCCGCTGCTTGTGAGGCCGGTGGTTGAGGCGTTGGTCGTTGGCATATTGCCAAAAAGGGTCTCCATCCATCGATCGCGTCTTTTGATCAATTTCGTTTAGTTTTGATTGTGTTGTGTGTAGCTACCTTTCGTTTCACATGTGCATGCCCCAAAGGGGCAACGGAGCATGATTCATGATAAGTCATGCATGCCCACTGTAATACATCGTATTGTACTCTAATACGTTCTCAGTGTTTATGATTTATTATAGCACTATACTTGGCATATTTGCATTCACTTCACCGTGTGGATGATTAGGATTCTTTCTGTCACGAGCATATTTGCATTCACTTCACCGTGTGGTGCCCTTCCTTTGTGTCGATGGCAGTTGTGTTGAGCCTTAGCGGCAAAATGGGCTCTTCGTCCAGGTGTGGACTCGGCTTGGTGCCCTTCGTTTGTGTCGATGGCAGTTGTGTTAAGCCTTAGCGGCGAATGGGCTCTTCGTCCGGGTGTGGACTCGGCTATGTGTTGTCATCATAGTTGTCTCTAGGATTAAGCTTTATACACAGTAGTGCCCTGTGTTATTCATAACACGATCAGTGTTGAACACCCTCTCTGAGTAGTTTGTTGCTCTATGTCATGTTCTTCATCCCCATGTGGCCTTGTTAAATCTTCCCTAGCTTGTTTTTAACTATTTCATGTAATTTCACCGACAATTGTTCCGGATCTCCCTTAATGAAACGTAGCAGCGCTTGCCGCCTTCCATGAAAAAAAAGGAGCAGATGACTCTTGGACAATGACCATTCTATGGTATCAGTCAACTCCTTTCTCGCCCTCCCGTCGCTCTTCGATCCTGGAGCTAAGCAAGGGATGATTCTAGCGGGCTTATCCTTGTTCTCGAAAAGTGGAAATAAAACCATTCTACGGTTAACATCACGTACACTACACCCTGGAAAAGAAAAGATAAAAACACAGTACGTCGTCTACTGAAGAGACAGTCGTCCGGGTCCTACTCCACATGTCGAAATACACCGTCAGATACAACTAAATACGCAAGCAGATCTGTCGGTTATTTTTCTAGTGCTCAACTGTCGGCACATTTTGTCGAGGGGACCAGAAATAGGATGCGCACGCAGAAGCATTGACCGCATCAGTCAGTGGCCACGCCACTAGCTGCAGATAGAGCATGCAGACCACCCTAGACTTGACGACTCTACATATATATGTAGGTAAAAAATCGATAGCCGGTGAGCCTGGAAAAGCAAGTCGGAATACAAGAGCCGGTGTGCACTGAAATTATTTGCCAAAAATCGATCAGGACGGCTAATCTTACCTACCACCGTTCGGCTTGTCGGAAGATTCAGATCACAATTCAATCCACGAGTTCTACGCGTGAGATTGATGTCGGTGTGCGGTGGCGGCTGCTTTTTTTTCTTTTCTTTCAGCAGAATGCCAGAGCTTTATTGATCAACCAACAAAAAGTTTACAGGAATCTCCATATATCTCTAGGTGGGTTAACAAACCACAATCACATGTCTAACAAAAATTAGAGTAGTTCCTATTTTATATAGACGATGCGCTTCTCGGTTAGCTTTGCCATTGTTCATGGATAAAAGACACCTCCTCAAGCTCAATCTCCTTCTCAAATGATTTCTGATCTTAAGATATATATGGATCAAGAACAAGAGGTACTTTCACACGTGGTGTAGAAATGTACATCTGAGACATGAAATCCGTAACCTGGGTGTAGGTGTCCAATTTGCAGGGTACGGATTTCATGTCACGTTTTTTCAGGGTACGGATGTTGATGGGTTCAATTTGCAGTCATGTTTTTTTAGGGAAGCCATTTGCCATCACTAAGAAATACCCTTTCTAGCCTGCTCTTTTATGGGTAATTTTACCTGTTTTATTTTTAATTTCTGGGTAATTCTGATCTGCTAATAGTGTGCGTTAGGGCTTCTTTTACAGAACTATGCAGGCCCAAGAAAGGGTTGGGCTTGTGCTCCAATTTTAGTCCTCGTGTTGGCTGAGGCTGGGATCCTACTAGCTGGGCTTCATTCGAAATGCTACTCCGAAGTGTTCACAATGGTCACAAAAATAACATAATAATATGAGATATTTCTTTTTATCTTAAATGTCACAAAGAGTCTCCGATTGATCCAAGAAGGAAATATTCAAAGCCCTGTTCGTGCCACATAAGAAAAAATTAAGGGTGCACCATAGTTAATGAGAGATGAGAGTTTAGTTGGATCTAAAGACTGAACTTTTTCCAAAGGATATGTTCTGAAAGTCATATCTGGATTCATAAAAGAAGGGCGAAGCGGCCAATTACATCCCGGGATGGCACAAACGCTAATACGCATCCATGCTAACATTCAGCTACATGAACTAAACATCTACTACTCACCATACCTCCACTGCTCCGCCTCTAACAGGCACCACGAAAGAGTCGAGATTCTCTCCTGGTCTCAGCTTTCTCCCCGATAGACCGGGTCCAGAGAAGGAGAGACGATGTTAAAAACAATGTCGTTCCAGCACACCATAACCACCGCCGTCTAGAGGTCTCTCTCATCACAGTGTCCACCGTGTCGTGACGCCACCCAGTCCACCAATGAATCCCCAAGCTCGGTATCCAACATGCCAGGTGCCCAACTGCTTAGGTAGGCCACCCACACCATAAGACTGAACTGAGGAAATGCTTCTAAGTTCTAAACAACCATGGCAAAGTAATAAGTATCTTTAAGATATGACATGACAAGAGTATACCTTGTCATGGTTTATAAATCCTATACTGAAAATACTACAAGCACTTAAGAATGGTTTACCATCGAGTTTGCTTATACCATCAAGTCTTTCGCAACATTCCTTTTGTGATTGTGACTGAACTAAATTAAAGTTGTGAACTTGACTTCTAGTATGGTGTTACATATTGCATGATGTGAACTCGCTTAAGCTTGTCTTTACAGTTTAATTAGTATGCTACCGTGTTTGAGAGGGGAACTCTCTTTGACTAATGTCAGTTTGATTTGATTGTGGTGTTACAGAGACTTGTTCCTGGCTGAACCATCCTGGACGGCGTTGAATGCCAAGAGCCTGAATGATCATATGATCTCGTGTGACGTCATCTGCGGTTTTCGTGTTAAGTGCCATTTCTGTGTTTAGTTTTTCGTTTCGGGATGGAGCCATTTGGGAACTCGGGCTCATAGTAGCCGGAAACGGGGTCCATGTCACGTTCCACGACCCGGGGTTGATCGACCCGGAAACGGGGTCGGGGTCGAAAGCGGGTCGACGAGGGTCGAGGCTGGGTCGCGATCCCGTTCGATGGCTGCTGACTCCTAATGACTATCCAAGATTACATGGAGGAGTAGGTCATGTCGGGCATCCCGCCGCAATCCGTCCGAGGGTCGTGTGTCCGTCTCCGTCCCTGCATTGATTGGTACGGCGCGCGCAGTGTGTGGGCGTGGGGCTAATCGTATGTTCTAAAGCTCACGTCGCCGTTCGCTGAGGCCTGCCAGCTCTGTTCTTCAGTCGCCGCCCTTGCCTAGGTAGTCACCAGGGGAGGTCATCGAAGACATTGCTAGACTAGATCGCTGGAACAAACTAAAGATTTGGTGATGAACAGTCGAAGGATTTGGGGATGGCTTCGCGGGAGGGAAGAAGATGAGATGCGTCGTCAACTGACGTGGTAGTGGGCTGACAGTTATGAGCTGAGCCTCGCCCATATGCTGACCTAAGCAAACCAGAATATCATGATATTTCCGAATACAATTTCAGGACCCCGTAATTTATGGAAAAAGTCTCTGATATTTTTTAATAAATATCACAATTCATTTTATCGAACCGGGGTCATCGACCCAAAATTAAGTGGATCCCGACCACGTCCAAAATTGGCGTCCCGGAGATGTATACCCCTCGTCGAACCTCATTCCCCGGAGTGATGACCCGCGACCCCGTTCCTCGACCCGAACGACCCCGATTTCTGGCGACCTCGATTTATGGCAACTATGCTCGGGCTTATGAGGGTACAGATAATGACCTAGTTGACTACTTGACTCTGCGTAGGAGAACTGCAGCTGATCAAAGCTGTGGTAGCCGGATTGGGATCGACGGCCAGCGGAGTTTCCGATGCGCGCTCCTTTTCTCCGCGTATCGGTTGTTCCTCCCGTTGTGCTCGAGCTGCTGCTTATGTCAGCGGATGTTCCCAGGCCTCACAGTCTTGCTGCCTGTGGCTAGGTTGGAGCGAGTTCGTGCTCGTAATTATCCACGGGGAAGACTGCTACATAAGCTCAGCAGTCAGCACCCTCTGTTCCATGGCGTCCAACCAGACAACACTCCGAATAACCAGCCAAAACAGAATTCTACTCCCTCCGTTCGGAAAAGGATGTCACAAAAATGAACTATAGATAGACCATTTTTGTGACATCCTTTTCCGAACGGAGGGAGTAGTTCTTCAACATGGCGACTGCGACTACCATGGCGATCTTCTTTCTCGTCGCGCTCTCCACGTCCCGCATTGGGTCCTCTGTGGTCAAACGCCCGGGCCGCTCTGACGAGTCCGGCTGCCAGTTCACCGGCTACCTCCCGGGCAAGTCCTCCGGCGACTGCGACAAGAACAACAACCCGGACTGCTGCGCCGACGGCCAGCAGTACCAGCGGTTCCTCTGCTCGCCGCCGGTATCCGCCACCACCTGGGCCGTCCTCACCGTCAACAGCTTCAGGAAGGGCAAGGACGGCGGGTACCCGTCGGAGTGCGACCGCGCGTACCATGACGACTCCGAGATGGTCGTCGCCCTCTCCACGGGCTGGTTCAACGGCATGCCCCGCTGCGGCCACAGCATCAGGATCACCGCTAGAGATGGTACCTCCGTGTCCGCAAAGGTGGTGGACGAGTGCGACTCCATGAATGGCTGCGATGCGGAACACAACTATGAGAAGCCATGCGCCTATAACATTGTGGATGCTTCACCCGCGGTGTGGGACGCTCTAGGGCTCGACCAGAACACTGGGATGGTTGACGTCACCTGGTCCGACGAGTGACTATATATACTTGTACTCCGTCTAAGTGTGTATTTGATTCTTTAATTTTTTTTCATTCTAAAAATTAATATATCATTTTCTTGACAATAATTCTTCAAATTTTAAGTTGTTCCACATAGATAATTTTAAAACATTACTCGTGGCCTTGGCACCGGCAAGGCAACACGTGGCCGCCTTGTTTTTTTAATCTGTGTAAGAAGTATAGTTGAAGTCGTATATTGGTCAAGAATGGAAAACGAAGCTATGGTCTCGATGGGGTCCTTTTTTATGGGATCACGTTGATCCACCGATCTTTGGCGTGTACGATTACCAATCACCTCGTATGAGGTAATAAAACTCAAAGAAAATCTTCGATAAGTACTAAATTCAACTAGTGAAACTAAATTTGAAAATCTACTCCTACATTGCTCCCCAAATTCGAGGCAAGCGGGCATAAGGAAATCTACTCCTCCATTGCTCCTAGGCGCCCTGGCCCTCCTCTATTAGCGCAGTTTGATTAGCTTCCGGTCCATTTTGTGGGGAGGCCGGCCCCGGTATCTTAGTGAACATTCTACTAGTTGTCGTTCAGCGAAGCTATATGTCCAGCATGGTTGTAATAACTTTGTGGAACCTTGACTACTTTATTAATTTAAAACAGAATATTTCATGCATGTGTTTAAAAAAAAGGTGAGTGGTCGTCTCTTGCACTTGGTTACAAAGGTTACAAAACCCATAATTTGCAACCTCTCTTATTAAGATTTACACTTAAAGGGGCTTGAGGTTTCCAAACCAAGGGGAGCATCATCAAAGTGGTATGTGCCAATAATTGCATCTCGTAGGATGACTTAGACGAGTCACATATATTGTTGGTGCGCTTCCAACCAAACACCAATCTTTGGAGTAATCAGTTGCATAAATCATAAATCAAGTAATTAGTTGTTCATTAACAAATTTGGGGCCACAAATTTTCATGGTGGTAGACAAAATGGTCCAAAAACAGACCGACCATTTTGAATATGCGGTGGGCTTTTTAGGTTTTTGATTCATCCGCACCGACATTCCTAGTTCTCGACTTTTCATCTCCGCGGGCGAGATACAAGCTGGATAACAAGCCTTTGAAATGAGCTATATGGCTAAACCACTTTCTTGTCACTCTGATGAACCAAATTTGTGTGTTCAGATCATTTGTTGCAGCCAATAAACCCAACGTTGAATAACAATTTAGGATGTGGTTTTATGCAACAGAAACCCCAATAGTTTGGTGCTATGCGTAATTTTCTCAAAAAAAGAAGAAGCGAATTAACGTGAGAGCATTACTGGTTGATAAGTTATAACCCATTTTTTGGGGTTATAATGCAAAATTAGCGCCAAGTAGGACCACCACCGATCCCAAGCATATCCAATAGAATCAATGAAATACGACTTAACCATTCACCATGTCATAAAGGGGGCAAAAAGGTAGGCCCCGCGAACAGGACTGACGTTGGAGCCCCCCTCGCCCCCGACGAGTTGTCATCTGAGGCCAAGCTTATTCCAACCAATTCGGCTAGTTACTAGAGTGCACTGTCTCTAATAACCGTCTCAACTCGTTAGCGTTGCGTGAGGTGTATTAGCGGTCGCCAAAGCTTCGCTGATTACCGCGCCACCGCCACGACAAAGCCGAGGGTCGAAGGGGACGAGTGCTTTGACTGATGTGGATGACGGGTGGTCACTGATTTGTTGGCTCAAACTCGACCTGCTGCTGTCAAGGAGGACATCCTAGGCAGTTTTGCACCAACGCAGTCGTACAGTTTCCTCCTCCTTGCACATGGTGTTCGATGAAGCTGTTTGGTGACCTATTCTAGGGCTGCTGGTGGACATGAGTAACTTTTGTGTCTAAAAAGTATGTTTTGGTGTCTTAAGTTTTACTCCAATCAGTTATTACAGGAGATTCTCTAATATATTAATAAAGATGGTTATGCAATACGAAAAATTCACTCTGTCCCAAGGAAGCAACGTTTTGGTGACTTATTATAAAGAAGTTTTCATAGATGCTCTAATATAGTACTAAAAATAGTTACCTAATACGGAAAAAATCACTTTGGCATATGGAAACATATGACTAATAAGTTTTTTGAAAAACAAGTATATCTCCCGAGCACTTTTGCTCCCATTTTCTTAAAATCAAAGTTTTTCCATCTAAAATAATTCTGAAAAAACATACAAGTACATATACATGTCTACAATGGAAGACCAAATTTTCAGCCAAAATTTCATTTCATATAAGATCTGCAAATAAAAGACAAATGTAGCAACTAAAATGAGGTTCATGATATTATGATTTTTTTTTTGTACAATTCAAATTATTATCGAGCTAAATTATGAAGATAGTTAGATGACATGTACATGTATCCTCAATATTCTTGAATATTTTAAATTTTCGAAAAAATCATTTATGAAATCTTAAACTCTGGAACTCGGAAGCAAAAATTATCTCTTGAAGTTCTGCCACAATGTTTTATGAAATTTAACAAATCCCAGAGTAAGGTGCTGCGCGTAGCATATTCCGCGATAAGAACACGGGCGCCAACTGGCATACGTGTGCCGCCATGAGCGCGCACCGCCGTTTCGAGGACCGACAGGCGTCCTCCCGTTTGGCACCCTGCATGTCTGCCACCTCGCAACGCTCCTCGTCGCTTATTAACGACGAGAGCCTCCGGTGCAGGACCGATCGAACAACGATTACATACACGTACCATGGCCGCCCGGCTTGTGCTCCTCCTTCTAGCCCTCGCCTACGTGACGTCGCCCAGCGGCGCCGGCGCTTCCGGCTACGACGTCATCCGCCAGGTGACGGACACCGGACGTCCCGGGCTGCTCCCGGAGGCGCAGTTCGCGGCGTTCGTGCGAAGGTACGGCAAGGAGTACTCAGGGCCGGAGGAGTACGCGCGCCGGCTGCGCGTGTTCGCGGCCAACGTGGCCCGCGCAGCTGCCCACCAGGCACTCGACCCCGGCGCGCGCCACGGCGTCACGCCCTTCTCCGACCTCACCCAGGAGGAGTTCGAGGCGCGATTCACCGGCCTCCTCGGCGCCGACCATGTGCTGCGCAGCGTACAGGGTATGCCGTCCTCGGCGCCAGCGACGGAGGAGGAGGTGGCCGCGCTGCCCGCCAGCTTCGACTGGCGTGACAAGGGCGCCGTTACTGATGTCAAGATGCAGGGTGTTTGCGGCTCGTGCTGGGCTTTCAGCACGACCGGCGCTCTGGAGGGCGCCAACTTCGTCACCACGGGGAAGCTCCTCAACCTCAGCGAGCAGCAGCTGGTCGACTGCGACCACACGGTGGGGCATCAACAAGCTCTCCTAATTACTTCCACCATCTCGTCCAGTAGTAAAATGATCAGAGCAGAGTTCGACTTCATTGTTGTTCCTGTTCGTTGTATGTTCAGTGCGACACGGTGGCGAAGAACGACTGCAACAACGGCTGTTCCGGCGGACTGATGACGAACGCGTACAAGTACCTGCTGAATTCGGGCGGGCTGATGGAGCAGAGCGCGTACCCGTACACGGGTGGGCAGGGGCCGTGCCGGTTCGACAGGAGCAAGGTCGCCGTCCGCGTCGCCAACTTCACCACCGTGCCCCTCGACGAAGACCAGATGCGGGCGGCGCTCGTCCGCAGAGGCCCCCTCGCCGTGGGCCTCAACGCCGCCTTCATGCAGACGTACGTCGGCGGCGTGTCGTGCCCGCTCATCTGCCCGCGGGCGCTGCTGAACCACGGCGTGCTCCTCGTCGGCTACGGCGCGCGCGGATTCTCGGCGCTGCGGCTCGGGTACCGGCCCTACTGGCTCATCAAGAACTCCTGGGGGAAGCAGTGGGGCGAGGGAGGGTATTACAAACTCTGCCGCGGCCGCAACGTCTGCGGCGTCGACACCATGGTCTCCGCCGTCGCCGTTGCGCCGTGATCAACAAACAACGACGGCCGGCGCACGTGTTCACGTAGTACTAGTTGTTCACTAGCCTAATGAGATGTCCTAGTTCCAGCAGCTTAGCTTGATTAGTGGGACATCCAATAATGCCACTACAAACATAATACCAGTACTTCTTCTGCAGATATACAAGTCGATCCATCCATGATCCATACAGTGAATATCTGCTTTTATAAAGAATTCCATTTCTGATTGAGATCGTCAAGTTTTGAAATGTTGTCTCAATACTGGCACACGAGATCACTTGGTACTTTTTTTCCCTTAGATTAGAGAACTACCACTTCTTGTCTACTCTTTGTGGTTGCACAAAATACATTTCACCGCTTCTGCTCCCGGAGCCCAAGATCGAGAAGCAATATAGCCCAGCGGCCCAGCCCATTCGCATGGTTAGATCCAAAGGGCCATTGCGGAGCAGCGGCGTCGCCCACTTCATTTCCACAACTGAATCGTCCTGACGGCACGATCGTGGTTCGCCCACACCGATCCCTCGTCCTCCACGAAGCAAACCCCAACCCCCATGGCGATGATCCCGGCTCCGCCGCCGGCGCTGATGGACGACGCCATGCGTGAGATCTTCCGGCGCGTGCCGCCGGACGATCCAGCGACCCTCGTCCGTGCCGCCGCCGTCTGCCCGAGCTGGCGCAGCATCCTTCACGACGCCGCCTTCCACCGCGACTACCGCGCGTTCCACGGTGCGCCGCCCATGCTAGGCTTTTTCCACAACTGATTCTACAGGAAGTACGGCGTCTCCCGCTTTGTCCCCACCGCGCGCTTCTTCCCGCCTGAATGTCACGACCGCCGCAACTGGTTCGTCCTCGACTCCAGGCACGGCCGCATTCTCTTCTACACGCCTAAAGGTATCGACGATTTTGCCGTCTCCAAACCCATGGCCAGCCGTCGGTGGAGAATACCCCCTGACACCAAGTATTGGGACGTACTCTACGATGCACGGGAAGCCCGCGAAGAGGAATGCCGCAGTGCTATGCGCCACGGCCGGCTGCGACCACCTCAGCTGACATGGCGGCGCTTTCCTCGTGGTCTTTGTGGGCTCCTACCAGCTAAGAGGGATCACGTTCGCCACCGTGTATTCATCCGAGACCGAGACATGGAGCGAAAAGATCTCTATTAACCAGCCGAATGCCATCAACAAAACGGGGCACACTGTCGTCGTCGGAGATAAGGTCTACTTCTCATGTACCAACAACTTCACGATTGTGGAGTACAAGGTGGGTCGGAAGGAACTATCCGTCATCAATACGACGTCCCAGGACCAGGCACACCTTGTCCTTGTGGCGGCAGAGGACAGCATGCTAGTGTTCGCTGGTGTGCAAGATCCTAGCCTCTTTGTATGGTCAATGTCGGTTGGCTCCGACGGAGCCGTGGCATGGGCGCGACGCGGGGTCATCAACCTCCAGCCATTGCTCCCTCGGATTAACCTCCAGCGTGTTTCTGTGGTTGGATTTGCAGATGGTATTGGTGTCATGTTCCTGGATACTTTTAACGGTCTGTACACACTGGAGCTCAATTCAGGACGATGCACGAAGGTGTATAGACAGACAAAGACACGCTTCCAAAAGGTCATGCCCTACATGAGCTTCCACACTTAGAGGTACAAAATAGTTACTGATTTGTAAATATGCACAGTATTTGAGATTTATGCTTGTAGATTAGGTTGTGCAGCCCATGAGATTTTCCCAGCATAGTTTCTTTTGGATACGAGCGAGACAAAATTCAATAGTTTTGTGTAATAGGCAGATTAACATAGCATCCTTGGTGATTGTGGAGTTGGTGCTCTAGTATATGCTGCGCTGATCACTTGATCCGGCCTTATTTTTAGGTTGTCCTTGTCTGAGCTTTGTTGATCAGGTCCTAGCTAGTGTTGACAACAGCAGTTTGCAAATCATTTACTGATATTTTTTTTAGATAAAGGGTTTTATTACTCAAAAGTTCGGAGTATTACACCCGGCCTCTGCATAACAAATGCACAGAACTGCAATCCAACGGACATAGTAAAAGAAGTGCGAGAATAGACGAATTACAATCCTCAGGAAATGTAATACGCCTATGATATGACCATCTGAACAGCCTATGGAGGACCAATCCGGCGATCAAGCGGCCACCCATGTTGTGATAAAATGTCCCTTGCCACCTCCTCCAAGCGTGCGCACGCCTCCGTAAAAATGTCTCGATGTCCCAAGCGCTGTAAGGTGGACCACGTACGGACAGTACTTATGCATCGGTAGAGTACCTGCAAGAGAGAAACATTTTTTGTCATTAAAAACCTTGTCATTTCTACTAAACCAAAGCGACCATAGAACGGCAATCGCTCCCACCCTAATAACCGTTCTAAGCTTCTTATCTATCCCATGTAACCAGTTGCCAAACACGTTTGCAACGGACTTGGGAGGATATAAGTTAGATGCTACTTGGATAGGTGACCATATAGAACGGGCGAAATCACACTCAAAGAATAAGTGTTTTATTGTCTCTTGTTTTGAACAAAACATACACTTTGTACTTCCATGCCAATTTCGTTTGACAAGGTTATCCTTAGTTAAAATGACACCCTTACGAAGATACCACGAGAAAACTTTAATCTTAAGTGGAATCTTCATTTGCCATATTTTCCTATTATCGTCGACTGGAATATCAGAATGCACATGCGCCCTATACATGGAATCTACTGAGAATTTTCCATTCCCGCATAAGTTCCACCGAAATTCTTCGGAACCTTGTGTGAGTTGGATTGATTCCAACCATGCCAACAAGGCGTTCCAAGACGTTAATCTTGCACCGAATAAATCACGCATGAACGTCACATTGGGAGGTGAAGACTGCATAACAGTGGCTATAGTATCCCCTTTGTGACGTACAATATCGTATAACGCCGGATATTGCTCCCGGAGGGTGGTAGTACCTAACCATTTATCCTCCCAGAATCTAATCTCTGAGCCATCATTAATGCTAAAAACGCCAAAGCGAAAGAAATGCTTCTTAGTCGCCATCAGCCCTGCCCCAAAAGTGGGAGTCACCAGGTTTCCATATCACCTGTGATACAGCCACTTCCTTAGGAGGGCGGAATTCTTGATGCCGAGATCATGAATACCTAACCCTTCCTGATCCTTTGGTCGGCAAACCACATCCCATTTAGCCAGTCTATGCTTCTTTTTCTCACCATCCCCTTGCCAAAAGAATCTTGATCGGAAATAATCCAATTTATAAAAGACCCCTTTTGGCAACTAGAAGAAGGATATCATATACAACACCATGTTTGTGAGTACCGAATTAATGAGAACCAACCTTCCACCCAAGGATAGTAATTTGCCCTTCCATCTAGCTATCCTCGCTTGCAGACGTTCCTCGACGTGTCTCCATTCCGCATTAGTCAGCTTCCTATAATGTATTGGAATCCCCAAATACATTATAGGAAATTGATCCTGCTCACAGCCGAATATATCAGCGTACTGAGCAGCTGCTTCCTGTGCATCGCCAAAGCAAAACAATTCACTTTTATGGAAGTGGATTTTTAATCCAGATAATTGTTCGAATGCTGACAATATCAATTTCAGATTCGCCGCTTTATCTAAATCGTGTTCCATAAAAAGAATGGTGTCGTCCGCATATTGAAGGATAGAAAGTCCTCCATCAACAAGATGAGGGACAACTCCTTTAATTTGGCCATCCGTTTTTGCCCGCTCAATCATGATGGTCAACATATCTGCCACTATATTAAATAGTATAGGTGATAGTGGATCACCTGTCTTAAACCCTTTTTTGTTTGGAAGTAGTGTCCGATGTCATCATTGACTTTTATCGCTACACTTCCCCCTTCAACATAGTTGCGGATCCATTCGCACCAAGTATCCGAGAACCCTTTCATTCTCAGGGTCTGTAGCAAAAATGGCCACTTAACTTTATCATACGCTTTTCAAAGTTGATTTTAAAAATAACCCCATTAAGTTTCTTCGTATGCATTTCATGTACAGTCTCGTGGAGAACCACAAACCCATCCAGGATATTCCGCCGTTGCATAAAAGCAGTTTGGGTAGGCTTCACCACTTGATCTGCTACAGAATTCAACCTAATGGTCGCTACTTTTGTAAAGATTTTGAAACTAACATTCAGGAGACAAATGGGTCGATACTGTTGTATCCTCTCGGCCCCCTGAATCTTAGGTAACAAGACGATTTCCCCAAAGTTTAGGCAAAAAAGTTTGAGTTGTCCAGCATGTAAACAACCAAACAACTCGAGCAAATCGGGCTTTATGAGTTCCCAAAAATGCTGGTAAAATTCAGCTGGGAATCCATCAGGCCCAGGTGCCTTATTATGCTCCATTTGGAAGACAGCCTTGCATATCTCTTCTTCAATCATTTACTGATATGTCTCCTTGTGGTGCTTTAGGTAAGATATCCAAGTCTCGGTCAAGCCTCTAGGCATTTAGCCAAAAGCGAGAGAAATCATTAGGTTGTTGTTTGTCTCAGACATTCTAGTTCTAGGCTGAGTCATGGCATCAATCGATTCCTTTCCACTATTCCTTATCGATTTTGTGTCTGATTGAAATAATTTTTTAGGAAGGAAATTAAATTATTTGAGGGGCAAAGTATGATGCTCTTCTCATACTCATATCATCGATTTTTTTTAGAAATGGGGGTGTCCCGGCCTCTGCATCGAGTGATGCACACAGCCTTTTATTAAAACTTATTCAAAGTGAAGTTTACATATTCCAAGTACACAAATAAATTGAGACAAGCCTCAAAAGATCAAGCAAACTACGAAAGTCGCCTAATATGCTGCCACGTATGCCGGGAGAAAAAATCTTGTGCCACCGACAGGAATCTTGTGCACCCAGTAACCATAATCTCAAGCAATAGGAACGCCCAGAGCTGTATCCAGTGTACCGCCATATGAATAACCTGTAAGACATGAAAATTTGGTGTCCTGTTAAAGACAAGATTGTTTCTACAATTCCAAAGAGACCAACAAATAGCAGAAACGCCAATACGAATCCTAGCCTTGGTCTTCTTGTTTACCCCATTTAACCAATTCCCAAACATATTAGAAACATTGGCCGGGGGAGGAATGTTATAAGTACAAAAAACAACTCGCCAAACAAGTCTAGCAAAAGGGCAAGATATAAACAAATGTTCAATCGTTTCAGAACATCCACAAAAAGGGCAATGCGGATCACCCTTCCAATTCCTCTTTGCAAGGTTATCTTTAGTGAGTAAGACCTTTCTATTAAGGAACCACATGAAAATTTTAATCTTAAGCGGTATTTTTAGTTTCCATAGGTATGTTCTTAAGTATCTAGTATGTCCATTCATCAAATCCTCATACATAGATTTCACCGTAAACATACCGTTTTGAGTAAGTTTCCAATGGAAATAATCTGGAACATCAGTAAGTGTTATACCCATAAGTCTAGTGCATAAATGTGACCACATATCCCATTTATCACCTACAAGTGCCCTCCTAAAACTAATATTAAGAGGCGGCGCAGCGTGTAAAACATCATGCACATACACCTCCTTGTGTTGCACAATGTTATAAAGCACTAGGTATTGTGATTTTAACGGAGAATTCCCCAACCAAGTGTCCTCCCAGAACCTTGTGGTTTCCCCATTACCGATTTTAAAAGAGCCTCTAGCGAAGAAATCATCTCTAACTCGCATTAGCCCTTTCCAAAAGGGGGAGTCGGTCGGTTGACTCTCCATTTGTGCTATAGTTTTATTTTTTAGGTATTTGTTCTGCAGCAATTCCTGCCAAACACCTTCTTCATTCAAAAGTTTAAACAGCCACTTGCTGAGTAAACATTTATTCTTTAGCTCTAGAACTTCAACCCCTAAACCCCCTGATCTTTTGGTCTACAAATGATGTTCCACTTAGTTAATCTATACTTTCTCTTTGTCTCATCGCTCAGCCAAAAAAATCGAGATCTATAGAAGTCAAGTCTTTTTCTTACCCCCTTGGGTATTTCTAGAAATGACAACATGAACATCGGTAGACTAGTTAATACGGCGTTAACAAGGACAAGGCGATCCCCATAGGAAAGCATTTTCCCTTTCCAGCATCCAAGTTTGCCTTCAAAATGGCATTCCACCGGATACCATTCGGAATTCTGCAGTTTCCGATAGTGAATAGGAACTCCAAGATATTTAAAAGGTAAAGAGCCAGACTCACATCCAAAAATGTGTTTGTACTGCTCTTCTTCCTCTTTTGCTTTGCTGAAACAGAATATTTCACTCTTATGAAAATTTATTTTTAATCCAGATAGTTGTTCAAAAATACAGAGGATGAGTTTCATGTTTACCGCTTTTGCTAAATCGTGTTCCATAAATAGAATAGTGTCATCGGCATATTGTAGTATAGATAGGCCACCCTCATCGGCATATCATCGATTAACCTGTTTGTGTCTTATTGTGCAGCGCCTACGACAAACTAATCAAATGGCATCAAGACTACATATTGGTTCTCTTTTGCTGCCCCAGGAGAATTTGAAGTGAACTGCGTGTCATCTGTTGGTTGTGTTGGACAGTTTGATTAGGATAGATGGGCTTTTGTAGTATCTTTTGTGCCTTTGACGATCTTTGAACTCGTTTTTAGTTGTTTTTGTTTCAAGTTTGCGATCCCAGCAGTGCCTGCTTTAGATAGCGGCAGGAGACCTTGTGTGCTCACCATAGTTTCCATTCCGATTTCTATCATCCATATTGAGAAGATTTTACCAGCAGGCTGAGTAAACTCTTGAAACGTTATAAGTCAGATGCTTGAAACACTAGCCGCTCTCTGTGTTGTGTGCTTAATTATCGTCAGGATTCAGGAACAACATAGTTCTGGAGTGCTTTCGGGTTTCGGTGATGAAGCGAAAATATTTGGTATGGTCATCGTTGCATACTGGTAATATTCTTTTGCAGTTTCGGAAGACTAGGCCATGGTCGGTCGGCCTGTTGCTCCGCCAGTGCATGTGTATCCCTTTCTGCCATCGTCATTTGCTACAATTAACAAGAGTTCCTGCCTTCCTGGAGACAACAGAACTGATTGTGAAATTGAAGAAAAACCTATCATATGAGCAGGACGTTGGGATTATTAGAGCAATCTCTAGTCAAAACCCTAGTAACCGGGCCCCAACTTATCCGTGGAAGCGACCAGACGTGTCCGCGGACAGTGACCGAACGACCCCTATAGTTGGGCTCCTACAACCACATCCTTTCCCCAAACTCATGCAACATCGATCCGATACATATCATATCTAAATTACAAAACATAGGAGTTTAGATTCTAATGAAGTTAACAAAGTTTAACAAGTTGTCTGATACAAGAATGAGAAGTGATCTCTTCTTCTTCAAGGGGCGGTTCCACAGGAGCCATCTAGGCCGAGGTCACGGTCAGAGATCCTCTTCTTCATCATGAGGATCCACTTTGCGCTAGGCTCATCCAAGAAGGTAGTGTTTTGGAACATGATCATTTGTTCCTCCGTAATTCTTGCAACATTGGCTTTCTCTTGCTCCATCACATAGGCATCTGACATATTCTTTTGCTCCAATTGGACCTTCATCCAAGCCTTCTCCTTCACCAATTCCAACCCCGCCCTCTCAATGTTCATCCTCTCCTTGAGCCGGAGGCGATCAAACTCAATTATTTCCCTTTGCAAAGCCAACAAGACGCCATACCTCTCGGCCTTCTTGTCCTCTCTATATTTCTCCAACTTTTGCATGGTTTCATCCTTCTTTGAGAAGATGTCCTTTAGCGTCGAGTCTGGTGCCTGCTCAACGGACTCAGAGGATGCACCCTTCTTCGCCGAATCGATGAATCCTTCCGCCTCCATCCAGATTTGCAGGTTGATGCGGCGAGAGGATTGAAAATTAAACCAACGGGAAGGTGAGGCGGAGAAGGGGATAAATGAAAGTGGACGGCGCCGAAATTTGGTTTCAAATTTCATGGAGCCGCCTTGCCAGATCCAACATGGCGGATGTGTCCGGGCACGTCGGGGTTGCCCCAAACCCGCCCTACATATGGGCTGGCTTTGGGGGGGGAGGGCGGACCGCCCGGACATTTGTGGAGAGTATCGGGGCCGCGCTTGGGTAGCCGTTTTCAGCCCAAATCGGGTTGTCCGCCCAGACGTTTAGGGAGGGTTTGTGTAACGTCCCAAAATTGTAACCCAGTTTTATTAGTCAAAAATGTGGGCCAACAAAAACTTTTGTTAATTTTGTGTGTTTGATGTTTGTGCTTGCTTGTGTTGGTTAGTTTGCTAAAACAAAAATGTAAAGAAAAGAAAAGAAACATAATAAAAAGTTCCCACATGAAATCTTGTGACGAAAGTCACACAAAATTCATCCTGTCAAGAAAATAAAATTTTATTTTTTAAAAACAAGTTCAGAGGGGTGACATGTGATCACTCTCTCTTTGTTCTCATATTCTTTTCCCTCCCAAAAATATTTCTAAAAAAATCCTAATTTCAAATTCCATTTCTTTCTTTATCTTTCCCAAATCACAAAATGTGCCATGTTGCACATATCCAATAAATTCTAGCACCCTACCAAAAATCCATGCTTTATACTTGTGAATCAAGTATGGAATTAAATTCAAGAAATTTGAATTTAATTTTTCGTTGAGACAATTCATCGAGCACATGGTGGGCACTGCCCGTGTTCATCCTCCGATCCACGAAACCGAGCTCCAATCCGTCGATTGGATGGATCCCTGCGTGGCTTGCTTGCTCCACACTCTCCCCCTCACTCCCCTCAGTCTCCAGAGCAAGAGGGAAGCGTGCCACTTGGTTGTTTTGCTCGTGGCCGCCGCCGTCCGCACGCCACCGTGCTGTCCACCCCTGGCCGTCGACGAAATCGTGCGGAGGAGGCACCCCGCTGGCCCAGCCCTGCACCCTTGCGTCCTCTCACCCTCACCGCACTCGTCTGGACGGAGATGACCGCGCCCTGACACCCTGAGGCGCCGTGCGCCAGCCGCCATGTCAACGCTCGCCAAGCTCTGGCCGCGCGTGGACACCGACGCCGATCCTCTCCTCCACGCCACCCCAGCTCGCGTGGCTCGTCTCGGACGCGCCTCTGCCACCCAGCAACCTCAGGGACACGTCCCCGTCAGCCCTCGTGGCCTGCAGCAGCCGAATCGATCCGTCCACTCCGCGGACGCGCCATGGACGCCGTGCCGTGTCGAGCTCGCTCTCGCAGCCGCGCGTGCACCCCTCTACCTCTAAACCCTAGCTAGACACCCTACGGTCGTCGCCGTGCAGCACCGCCACCAATGGCGTGCTATCCCCCTCCCTAGACCACTCCTGCGCCCCGCCCACCGCACGCCGTGGTTCGGCTATAAAAAGCCACCGCACCCGTGCCTCCACACCTCACCACCGCTCACTCCAGCACCCCTCCCTCACTCTCCACCCCTCAGTGCACCGCTAGGAGAGCGGTGACACTGCCCCGCAAGCCCAGGCCGCCTCGAGCGTCCTCGATTTCTCGCCGGAGGCGAGGAAGAGGTCGAGCACGGATAGGTCGTTGCTCGCTTCCCCTCTCCCCTCTCTGGCCCATCCTAGCCTCACCATTACCCCCGCACTTACCCGCCGCCGTTTCCCCGTGTTTGGTGCACAGACGCGGAGCAGAAGGAGCACCGGAGTTGCAGCACGGCCGCGGAGGTGGAGTTGCTCGCCGTCGCCGCCAGAAGCTTCCCCAGCAAGCACACCTCATCCCAGAGGCTTCCCCACGATCCCCGCCGTCGATCCACCTCTTTCCGCAGCCTCCCGAGCCCTAGGTGAGTTTCCCCGTGCTTCTCGCCGTCGCCGGAGCCGCGGCGCCGCCCGCCTGAGGTCGTCGATGACCGCGAGCTCCAGGCGCCGTTCGATTAGAAATCGACGGTAGCGTACCGGTTCGCGTGATTAGTCGCTGACTGGTGGACCCCACCCGTCAGCGTTTTAAATTTAAAACGCGCGCGCGGAACGTTCCGTTGAGTCACTGACGGGCGGACCCCACCCGTCAGGGTTTTCTTCTTTTCCAGCGTTTTAGAATTTCCAAATTCCACTGTTTTCAGTACTGGATCTAGATTAGAAATTCAATAACTTGAGTTATAGAAGTCCAATTAAATCAAACCAAACTGCTCTGGAAAGCTTATAAAATTATTTAACTCATCAAAGTGGTCTCATCTCATTTAAATAAATAATAAAAATGTATTAATAAAAATGCTCCAGAAGGTTTAAAACACTAAACCATTTGTTTCTGGAGTTATATAAATCCAAATAACTTGAAACCAATTTTGGTAACCTTGTATTAGGATCCTTTAGCTCCCCAAATTTTGGTAGAATTAATTGAGTAGTCTAAAACCCTTAGCCTTTGGTTGAATTTCAGTGCACCCTTCTGCACTAAACCAATTAGTGTGATTTATCATTAGGTCCAATTAAGCTCAAACCAATTTTGTTAGATCACTTGTAGCCAAAGTTAGTTGCCCCTAAAAGGATTTAATTTTTGGAGCAACCTAATTTGTTTGGTAGCTAAAACTTGTTTAAAAACCTTCTGAACTACAACAAATGTGTAGGGAGTTTGGTAACTCCAAATGACCCCAATCCAATTGGGTGATCTTCTACACATCAGTAGCTACCCATAGAATTTTAGTTTGAATTTTTGTGACAAACATAGATTAAATGGTGAATTAATTGGTGTACAACTAGTTTCTGCCTTAGTTTGAAAATAATTAAATAAAGATTAATTCAATTAAAATTAAAAACCATCTTGTGTTGCTTGATGTGTGCAGTAGCTAATTGTGGCAATTATGAGTGTAATGCTGTGTTGATGCTTGAGCTAGAGTAGTGATGGTTGTTTTGCTTGTTTAAACGTTTAGACGATACCGCTGACGAATTCATCAAGGAAGGAGGTTTTGCTGAACCCGAAGATCAGGACCAGTACCACCTTGTTGAGCAAGGCAAGCTACTTCACTGAGCTTGCAGTTATATACCTCTATTTTAGTCTCAAGAGTTATTCAAAGGAATCAATGATTTTTGGAAAAACCCTTTTTTAAAACAATGAAAAACTATTTTGCCACCCTATGTAGAAATATAGGGTAGTTATTTTACAACTATAGGATGGGAAAAACAATGTTTACTCAAAACCCCTTTGAAAGTACTTGAATGAAGGTGAAGTACCGAAAGGTCGGTATGAAGGTGAAGAACCAGAGAATGGTGTTGTTTCTGGAAAGAAAAATGCACATTGTGTCCTTGTACTTACATCCCCAGCCAAAAATCTGTGCGACCACATTTACCCACATATGGGCAAGGGCGTAGTCATATAATTTGCTCGTGTTAGTACTGGATGCCTCAATAACGAGGAGAACCTCGTTCCATGAGGGGATGGTCTGAGGACCTACCCCCTGACCTGGGTCCTCTTCATTGAAGTCTACCGGAAGCCGGTATGAGCGTGTCGGAGGAAGAGGATTGAAGGGCTCCCTTGGGTCCGCCGGGCAGAACTACGAGTCCCCACACTTAGTTTCTGAGGATTTGAGTGTCGGTGGAAAGTGTCGTAGCGGCAGGGTCCTATACTAGCATGAGCAAAGGACAGGCTATGGCCGGGAACTCAACTTCGCATACCTCCGGTATGGCGGGACGTGGCTGACACGATGAGTGACCGGATGGGTGTGGGAAAAGCGTGCTACCTCTGCAGAGGGTAAAACTATTCGAATAGCCGAGTCCTCGGATATGGACAGTTGGGAAGAACTACTAAGGCCATGTGCAAGTTTTATAAAGTGTTGAGTTTGAAAGGAAACTGAGATGGAAAAGGTTGCTTACCTGTACCAATGAGTTGGTGTAAGGTGGTGAAGGGTTTGGAACCCTGATTGAGATTTGGTCGGACCGGGAAGGATTTTTCGAGAAAAATAGCTAAAGTGGTGTTTTCTCAAAGGATGGTTATAAACTTCGTCTCACCCCTTTCCAGTAAGGATTTGAGAGTTTTCACATAAAAGTTGTTAAAAAATAAAACTAGTTAGTGCTTACTCTAGTTGGGGTAGTTTGCGAGTACAATCAAATGTACTCATATTGGTTTCGTCCCTGGCTATTGTCTTAGCCAGATTTCGAGGAACCCTACGTTGAAGAGGAGTTTGGCGACGTCTATGCGAACTGAGATCTTCATAAGTCAGCTGCCTGTCGGGTGTTGTTAGGATGGATTAGCCCTACTACCGTAGCTTCCGCTGAATAAAGATGATTTGGCCCTTGAAGGCACCTATGTATAATTAGGCCTGTATGGCCAGGTTTGTAAGACTTTAAACTCGGTATTGTATGGATGTAAACTTTGATATTCAGTTCGGATTATGTGCAACGACAGACTGATCACGGGATCGTTGTGTTAAGCATAATCGGGTATTTCGGACGGCTAGTCCGGGGTCCCCACAGTTTGCCAACCATGGTTGGAGATTCTCTTAGATTAATGTTTTTTAGAAACGGGGGCAAAAGTTTTGTATCGTCTCACTAAATCGAGATGAAGAGAATCGGCTGATTAATTAGCAGAAAAATGGGGGAAACCATCGCAAACATCCTCCATGACCGTCACGGAATACATCATTTTCATGCACACACACTGGCAACCTTGTTGCCAACACAAGATGCAAAAACCACCAAAGCGAGATTTGTCATCAAGATTTCTCGTCGGTGTTATCGTCATCAGTCACTATCGAGACATCTACTCCGACATCACCAAAGAACGAATGAGGACTAAAGAGAACCTCACTACAACGACTAGGTGAAACCCATGCTAAAGAGGATGAGTCCAAAGTGGACATATACGAGACCACACCGATGAAGCTCTTCACAATCGGACCGGCCAACGCAGGTCATCGCTGTCGCTTGACAGATGCGACAACGCTCTGACTCTGCAGCAGAGTAAGACTAAGGGCGTGTTTGGTTGCTCGCATGCTTTTTGGGCCTGGCTCAGCAAAAACAGACCCGAGCCATGTTGTGCAAGTAGTTTGGTTGCCAACAAAGTGCTGGCCAGACCCGTTTCGCTGGGTGCAAAAATTCGAGGTGCTTGTGTTTGGTTGCCCAGATTGGCGATTACAGCCCCAAATCACCGTGTTTGGTTGCCCAGAATGTGGATGTTCCACTTACCTTGCATGCCTAGTGGTGAGCTTACCAACCCATAAAGGTTTTAGGATGTTCAGGGTTTAAGGAGAATACACACTTACGGCCGGCACAAATACACAATGACGGCGATCAGGACGAGGATGATGTAGTCTTTGATGCCGCAACATGCAGTCATTCTTCCACCTTTGCCTCTGCCTTTGCTTGATCCAGCTTTGCTTCCTCTAGCTTTGCTTGATCCAGCATCTCCTGCTTTGCTTCCTCCATCAAGGCTTGATCCAGCAAGGCTTGCTCCACCATGTCCTGATCCAATAATGATTCATCCACCCATGCTTGATCCAGCAAGGCTTCCTCCACCATGTCCTGATCCAGCATATCTTGCTCCAGCAATGCTGTCAAAGTGCAGAGGGTCTTCTTCCTAGGAGTAGAAGGCGGCCTGGCCCTCGCTCAAAGTCTCAAACCTTTCGCAGCTTTGGTTGGGGGAAGTTGTAAAGCTGAGCCGAGCAAGTACGCCAGGTTGAGTAGATTCCTGGTCTCCTGCCTATGTAAACCACATACCACTACAACAAAGACATATACTTCATTAGGTTAGCATGGATCAATGAAGGAACGAGGAGGAAAGCTAAGAACACACGATGGAGTAAAGCAACATAAGCAAGCATGCATTGATCATCGCTACAAGCAGCACAAGTGTTTGCTACGTAGCTAGTATGGTGTTAACTTACCACCACATCAAAAGAGGGTGTCATCCTACCACCGCTGGTTCGTCGTGTGAGGGGTTAGCTTATGTACCACCTCAAGCACCCAAAATATACAGACCATAAGAAGTTTTGTTGTCCTAGCTACCCAAAATATGCAGGCCATACGAAGTTTTGTTGCCCTAGCTACCCAAAATATACATCATGATCATGATCTTTAGACTTCATCTAGCATGCTTGCACCCCCGCCACTACTCAGACGGCGCCCGTGTAATAGTGCTTGTTGAGGTAGTTCTGGAGCCAGAGCAGATGGTGGTCCTCGGCCATCCGAACAAACCCATAGCCTCGCGCCTTGTTGTCCAGGAGGTTGCCAAGGGCAGCAATCTTGGCGCTGTCACTGAAGGTGCCCTTCGCGGTCATCATAGCAGAGTAGAGCCCGGGGTGCATGTCGACAGGCACGCTGTCCCTGATGTCGGTTGCCACCTCTCGGACTGCCTCGGTCATGCTGGTGAAGACGAGGACCTCCTCGTCCACCAAGGCACCCCTCTTCCTCTTCTTGTCCCCCGGCCCAGGTGGCTTGGGTGAAAGATCGTCAGCATTGGCGCCTCCTCCAAAGTCACCAGCACCATGAACGGGGGCGCTGTCCGAATTCTGCGTCTCAGCATCTTCAGCTGAACCTAGAGGCTCAGATGACCCCATGGCATGCTTACCAGTCGCAAGACCAAAAGATAAGATGGTATCCATCTGACTGTAGTTCGCGATAGGCTTGTTGAGGAACTCAGCGTTCTTGGGGTGATCCTATGGACGGAAAACAGTGAGACAGTTAGCAGTGATCGCACAGATGACATAGTTAGACAGTTAGACAGTTAGACAGTTAACGATGGCAAACGATGTTGCTAACCAGAATGTGGCCTCTAAGGTGCTCAATCTCCAAGATGATGTTGTGGGTATCCTCATCCCAATGGGCACCACTCAGATCCTTCAGCTTTGACACCTTGACCCACCTAGATCTCCACTTCCTGAGGTGGTTGTAGATCTGAGTGGAGGTGACCTCATGCGCACAGAATTCGAAGACAAGCTTCGCAACTGTGTTCAGATGCACCTCCTTGAACCCCTTCTCAGTCCTCACACCGCCGGCGATGAGCTCGCACATCTTGTTCAGCACGAAGGTCGATAGAAATGGAGGCCACTTCATGGTCATCCCCATCTTGCTCTTCTTCTCCTTGGCACCAGAATGCCTCTCCAGGTCCAGATCACGCGTGCCCAGCTCAAGATGTGACGACATCATGGGCACCTTGAACAACTCCGTGGGCTCCTGCGGCTCCTCCTGCGAGTCCGGGACAAGGGAGAGAGCGAGATGGTTCTCTCCCTCGAACAGAGCCTGGCTAAACTCATCGACGGACATGTCCTACAATGCCGATGAGCAAGGAAAGTAGCATAACTAATCGACGAACATGGTGGTACGAAGACCCTTCATCATTGCGGACCAAATCGACAACATCATGTATGAAAGATCTACTCCAATTGGACTAGATGAACCTCCTAAACTTGCTCAAACAAGATCACGGCCTAAAGATGAACTCCACTACCACAGATCTACAAAATCTACACTATCTAGGGTTAGATTGTGCTTACCGGCATCGTCACGTGGAAGACCGGACGCTGCACACACCGGTCGAGGAAGAAGCTGGCCGTCGAGCTCCGGTCACCGGAGTGGAAGAAGGCGCCGCTTATCTGGTCGTCGTTGGTGAATCTTGGCCCGGGCTCTGACCTCGAAGTGCAGGGGAAATATGGTGGCCTTCAACACCGCCTCCCAATATACGCCGATATTCACTAGCAATTCCTGTGAGTTTTAATTTATTTAGCTCCAGTTTCTATTTTGGTTCATGTTTTGTAGCCATGATGCCTTATATTCGTTTAGATGGCCACTTCCGCTACATCTAAGGTTTTCTTAAGAGTAATACATTGACATGTCTTACGAGTTTTCCATGCTGGCTGATACTCGTGATACGAAAATCTGAGATTTTTAAAAAATCTTGTTGATAAATAGTTGATCGATAAGACGATTTATCTCTTATCTTGGGTCGACCGACAAGTTAACGAGACGCGAAATCCTGAACATTGATCTTTTCTTATTTTCGATTTACATTTTGTCATGTTTATTTTTTTGTTAATAAAAACATAATGATTTTTTTATTGTGTAACACATGTACGTATAGTTTTCGAACTCTTGAACAATTATATTAAACTCGTAAGATGCTATCTTTTATTCTTGTTGGAATTCATGATTTCTCATTGTGTGATATGTAAACTTTTTAACCTCGTGAATCGTTATTTTAATTACGTGAACATGTTATTCACACGTTTTTTTGGACTATAGAATATTTCTAAATGTCGTGAACATTTCTTAAAAACCTGATTTTTTTCAGATATACGAACAATATGTTTTAACATGGTTTACTGTTTTAACTGTGTGAACATTTTTTTACATGAAAGTTCTTTAACATTTTTCTTAAAAACCTATGAACATTCTTTTAACTAAATGAACATATTTTTAACCTCCTAAATGTTTTTTATATCTAATATTTTTTAATTCTACAAATATTTTATCTTAATTTTTCATATATTCTTATGGATATAAAAACTAAAAAATAGAATATAATCAAGAATAAATAAATAAATAAAAGGAAAATAAACAGAAAAGAAAATTAGTGAATGCAAAAGCGAAGGAACATTATTGGGCCATCCCACACACGCGTCGCCTCCTATTCAACGCTGAGAGCGTCGATTCGGAGTTTCCGCAAAATCCGGTTGGGGCCGAAAATTTCTCATGGGCCAGGACCTCCATCGAAGAAAATAAAGTTTAGGCCTTCCTTCTATTTTCCCCCTTTTGTCGACGACAATGGAGTGCGCGGCCAAGGGGCTAGTGGACGACCCATGCGCCGGCGGCGCCCACCGGCGGTGCGGCAGCTGCGGGGCCGTAGCCTACTGCTCGAAAGACCACCAGGTAGCACCTACCCCTCTATCTTCCGTTCGGCTACAATTTATTCAGTTCCTAAAATTTACGGGAGAGTTTGCGAGTTCGAATCCAAGAATGGTAGCCATGCCACTAGCAATCTGAAGATATGAATATGGATAAGAGATGGGCGATCTGGGAATCTTGGATACCTTGAGCTGTGTAGCAACTTAGGCTTTTGTGGTCTTAGGATGATTTTTGTCGAGGTTTTTTTACTGAAATTGTTAGGATTATGCCACCGGTTAGTTGATTCTGCAACGTTTCCGTAAAAATATTGCTAGTAGAGAGTTCAATTCATTCTTGGAGGTGAATTTGTGATGGTCTTTTTTTTATGGTATAAGCTACGCGAATCATCAGTGCAACGGAGAGGAGTTTTTTTTTTCTTTCTTTCTAAACTCGTGTAAGCTTGAGCCTTTCAGGATTTCTGAGTCTTTGATGGTCTGCACACTGAGAAGGATTGATTTTCTATGCATCGTACACTTGGAATAGGGGCTGTTTATAACCAACATAAGTATTTCGATTCTTCAACAGAGGTTGTGGCATTGTGCTAGGAAATACAGCACACATTAGGTGCAACGAAACCCTGTCTGATAGGGTCAAATGGTCAATTGAGATTATAGCATTTTCCCAGGAAATGTATTCTTCTATGATTGAATTTCTTGCCATTCTCCTTGTACATATAATTTTCATGCATTAATGTAGCTAGTTATTTCGATCCTTCTTCAGTTCATACATTGGAGAGTTCATAAAGAAGAATGTGCAAGGCTTGCAACACAAATGAGCCGCATTGATATGCTCAGACAATTTCCGTTCACTTTCTGTGTTGAACCTGATCTGGTACTTCTATCTTTCCGAAATAGTGATACTCTGTTTCTGCGTCTTCTCCATTTACTTCTTGTGTCTGATATCATTTTGCCGTTCCTACTTTTGGTTCATGAAATGATTCCGTACCACCTACTTTAAGGTTATTGCTTTCTTCCCTATTTCACACTTCACTGCACTTTGACACATCAAATTACATTTTTATACAGATCAAAGAAATTGTGTTTCTTTGCTGCTTAGTAACTTCTCGTTTTCTCACACATTGTTAATTTTAGAACCACACAGTCCCAAGTACGAGGTGCCTCTTCTTAGAATCAATCAAAGTTCACCTAAAAGGACTCTGGAAATCTGAATGCATATGTGGCCTAGAGATTGCTTCTGTAAAGGACTTAAGGTTTGCTTTTATCTGCATTCGCATGATACGAACCAACTCATGAACTACATAACATAATGGCCTACCATTGTTTGTTGATGAAGCACTCATGGTTATCCTGTTTGATATTGTAATGATATCATGTTATCAATGCATGATCTTTCATGTCTTGGGAGCGCTCTTAGTTAAGTCCACATATGACATGGTAACCTTCTTGGGAAAGTGACTTCTCTTATTAAGTTATTATAGTCAGAGCAGGGGGATTCTTGTGATCTATATATACATTTTGAATGTTTGAACTGATATGGTTTAACTGGCACTGCTGCTGTATATATTTCGCTGCCACTTTTATCAGAAGTTGTTTATAGAGGCATCATGTTCATCTTCATATTCTTCGCGTAACTACATTTACGGCATCAAAATTATTTTGCAGTGGCAAATAGGGGTGCATCGATTTTATAATGGCCAATCAGGATGCGGGGAACTTTGATGTAGCAAATAAGGCTGCGTTGATTTTGTATATCAACCTTTTAATCTAATCAATTCTACCACTTTTTTGTATGTGATGGTCAAATTTGAATAATTCCAGTCTTGCTTCTTGAGTTCTTGTGTACATGCTCTTCCTTTTCACTTCATTAGGATTTACGATCTTCGTCACTTTCTTGTGTTTAATGTCACAGTGACTAGTTGTTTGTTAAACAGACTATTTAAATGGCTTAAATTATTATTTATTTATTCCAATGTTAGCGTCACTGTCAGGTAATTTGACTTACACTTTGTATCGTGCTACATAAGGTACATCATAACAGCTGAATGGAACATGGAAAGCTCCCTTTGCCCATGTACAGGTGCATTTCTGGCCTTAGTGAGGTTGCTCCTGGAGATATTTTTATTTTACTGTAATTAAAAATATCACATTATTCATAAACAACAGAGCCTGAAACACCTGTTCCTGGATCCCTGGCAAGCTGGGACGACTACTATCATTGGAGATCCCTTCCCTTACATTCACCTTTAGCAGTTTTACTTCACTGGGTATGAGCAATATAAAGTCCTTTGAGATATTATTTTTTAGTCTACATTCAGTACTCTTTGTATATCCTGTTACAGTAATAGGAGTACAAAAAGTGCAAAATAAAGGCCCAATGGAGAGAACTCCTTGACGAAGAAACACGAATAGAGATCACAAAACCACATCCACCTCCTAAAATTAAATACTGTTTTTTGGTTTGATTTGCTTACAAAACCACGTCCACTGTGGCTGCAAAAATAAAAATAATACAAAATTCTGGTGTGGCTGGAGCGTTAACTTCAGAATTTGTAGTCAGGATGAGCAATACAACTAGTATAGATAGGATAGGTGTGAAAGGTTCTATTTACATTCAGATGCCATCTTCATGTCACCATATAACGTGAATTGTAAGTGGTTTGCTATTGAACGATGTTACACTTACACATTTTTCTTATTATAATCTGAAAGTTACCAACTCGAAATTGCAAAGTGAGTAAAGGGTGTATATACAGGAATTGAAGTTCAGTGGGGGCAAACTTTGTTGTATAATAGGGAGGTACAGCTGTTGTATTATAGTTTATCCTTTTGGTGCCATTGCTTGGTACTACTACCTCCGGTTGGATTTGATTGTCGCGGACAATACACTGCACCAGTACAAAAAGTAGTCTAGCTCACGACAGTTATTACCGATCAGAGGGAGTACCTGATACAGCTCACGACAGTTATTACTGATCAGAGGGAGTACCTGATACAGCCACCCTAAACCCTAAACCCAAAACATTTGATGCAAGATTGTTGGAGTTTAATGCCCCACCCGTTCCATGAGCTTGAGCTGATGGGTGAATTGTTT
The DNA here is from genome assembly GCA_947311845.1 of Poa pratensis. Lineage (NCBI taxonomy): Eukaryota > Viridiplantae > Streptophyta > Magnoliopsida > Poales > Poaceae > Poa > Poa pratensis. The sequence continues at coordinate 80,385,907 of CAMZMU010000052.1, read as the reverse complement.
AGGTGCACACAAATTAAAACCTACTTAATGCATAAAAATAAAAGTGGCCAGCTTCTGCTGCCCACATCATAGCCTCAAAGGAGCATAGACATGAGGAGGAGTGTTGTTGAAATATATTGTCCGACCCCCTACATTAGTGAGATTAGGCTTTTGGGTGAATTGGTCCGTGCATGCAGTTCAATTGTTGTAGATCAGTTTTCCTTAAGGGGCTTATCATCTCATTATTTGGGTCTTGCTTTGATGCTGGCATATAATGTCCGGCCCTCTACATGAACTTAGGATTTTGGGTGAATTGGTTTGGGCATGGGGTTCAATTGTTGTAGATCAGTTTTGTCTTTAGGAGTTTGGCATCTCATTATTTGGGCCATGTTTTGATTTCATCCTCTGGACCTCTTCACGTTCTTCTGTAGTCATCTCAGTGGTTGCGTTCTCTGAAGACTTCGACAAGCACCAGTTCACTGGCAACCTATCCTTATATGTATTTTTTAAGGAAAGTCTTCCAGTCGTCTTTTACATTGATAAAGCATGCGAAGGTTTCTGCGTGACCTGGTGTCCTTGTGGTGTGTTATGTATGGCAGTACATGAGATGTACCATGTATCAGCCTGTTAGGTTTTTGTTTTTTAGGGAAGTTACCCTTAGGCAGCTTATCCTTTTCGGTTCAAAAAGGTAGTTTAGCCTTAAAGCAGGTAGATATCTCTTACCTTGGCCCTTTCGCCAATAAGAGACAAGTTCAATGATTCATTACTTAGTTTGTATTGTTGGGCCTCTATATACAAATGACCCACTGTGTGTATAATGCTTTGAAAACTAGAGTCCCATTTTGTTTTATTAATATCTGTGGAGTTTTATTATTGAGCCGCAGTGTTCACAACACTTGCTTCAATTTTGCAGCCACTTACTCTATATCATTGCCTTCAACTATCTTGCATCCAAACCTCAAGATATGATGGCCGTGCCACTCTGCACATTCACTATTTAGGTAAAATATGTTGTGTTCAGCTCTCTGCCATTTTTAGAGCACTTGCATGCATCTGTGGAAGTCCGCTTGTGCCCTTCTAGCCAGCTGGTTTATTGGACCAAGCTATTTGTTAAATGCCTATGAGTTCACTCTATGCCAGGGCTAGTTATGAATGATTTGCATTTTTGCGCAATCTTGAAGCGTTGATGCACTTGAACACACCAATTTACATTATCTGTTGAAGAAAAGCCAAACTTCTTCATGCCTCCAAACTTCTTCATGTACAGGACAATCGGCAAATATTTGAGCACATATACTGGCCATTATGTAGTAAGTAATCTAATACTTCAGGGCAGGAACATTGCTTGTATGATGTATTTATTTGTCGTTGCAATGTTCCACTTCCTTAGGCTATTATTGTGCAGATTGCAGTATATACATTGATTGATTTGTAAGCACATTGCTGCCACTATTTCTCTTCTGTAAAAACAGACAACATATTTCTGGGTGTTATAATATCTTGGAACCTTCACAACAGATCAAGTTTTAATTATGTCATGGTTCTAGTTTTACCGTAACTCGTCATAGGAGAAATATCTTTGTTCAAGTACTTGAAATCTGTAGCAATTCCAACACGATGGCAGACACTGATGTTTTGTTTTCTTCATGTATATTATGCTGCTTAAATATCTGAAGGACCTGAGAAAGAGCTGCTTCAGCTCGCGGTGTTTGCAGAGCTACGTGCACTATTTCCAGGTGTCCACCTTCGCATTGAACTTGTGGGGCCAGCAGTTCCAAGATCCAGGTTTGTCACAGAAGTTAATATTAATTTCTGATGCTTAAAACGTCCTGATGTTTGTGCGACAATTTGGCATCGCTCTTTTTTTTCCATCACCAATTTTATCGTTTACTTATGAGAGTTAAGAAGAAACCGTATCTAAATTCTTGTCTAGGGTCTACATCCGGTCATCGTCACCTCTTCCTCATATATATACCAGCTCATCACCTACTCCATCCACAAGACCACAACACTACAAGAGATTCTTGTCTAGGGTCTGTTATTCACATGAATCAGATCACTGTTTGACTCCTGTTGAATTTAGTCTGGCCAAGTTTTAAGCTGACGCTAAATGTATTATTACCCTTCATATGTGTGATAGCTCATAGCTGGTAGAAATCTTGCAGACATAACATTCAGTATGTTGTGTATTATCACGGTTATTCACTGGTCAGACTTGCATATATTTAAACAGTTAGTGCATATTCATTTATCTCCTAATACTAAAATGTATAATTGGTTTGGAGTTCCTGCTCTTTTGCCGTGGTTTTGATATGATGTCTGCTGACAGGGATGGTGAAGTTGTAAATATTTCCAGTTATGCACATTGTTCTGGTGAGAACTGCGGTTGCAGATCTACTGCCTCCAAGGACTTGAATTGCAGTACAATGACACTCAAACTATGGAAAGGATTTTATCATGAGAGATATAGTGATATCGTAAAGGTTCTCTCAACAATACCTCTTGATTTGATATGAAATTTGAAGTTCCCTGTCATCTAATGTGTAGAAGGACACACTTTCTGTTGCATAACACATGATTCTGGTCGATAAGCAGTACCAGCGATTTACTTTTCTGTTAATTTTTTATTGCTTAAATTTCTTGCCTTCATGTTCAGCTGTCGTAAAAGTATGTGCTGGAATGTCTATAACTGTGGATTTCATTGTCTAACAATAGCAATTGTACTACATGATGCGGTAGTTCACATAATTATGTTCGGATGTACCTTTTATGTGTACTGTGACCAAGTCAAACTAGCAGATCTGATTCCTGTTGTAAATAAGCGTGACTGGCTCACCCAGCCAGATTCAGTTTGTAATTACAGGTTCAAATGCTTATGTTCATGCACAACTGACTTACCCCTACTAATATTTTGTCTGTTGATAGGATTCAAAGCCTCATCTTATACTTGCCCCAAATGCTGGTATAGCTGCCTATCCTAGTTGGATGCCGACTATTGTAAGTATATTCGTAAATAACAAGCTATCTTCGTACTGTAGCATGCATTTGACTTCAGTTTTTTGTAGCATGCATTTGACCTCAATTTTTTAATCCTATATTTGCATGTCCTCTTGTGTTACAATTTCAGTTGATGATATTCAAGTAAAATGCATGCAATCGATTGATACCTCGTTTTTCTATAACCCAATCTATCTTTATATCAGCTATATGATTCATGGAAGCATGTCTTGGCATTATATTGTAACACGGAAATATGCCCGTGCGTTGCAACGGGAAAGAAAAATCTATGTCGCAGAGGCGTCGAAAGTATATTTTTGTTCTACCTAATAATAAACCAAAAATTAAGTTTCGGCGTAGGGTAAACTACTTCGCATGTGCTTACATAAAATTCAATTGCCTTTTTATCCAACTGAAAATATATTCACTTGTTCAAGTTTCGGCATAGGGTAAACTACTTCGCATGTGCTTACTTCGCATGTGTACGGTAACCAATCGGTCAAATAACTTGCTCAACATCCTGCAACACAACACAAGAGCAGCCACACATGATCAAATGGATGTTGTAGATACTGTGCACACGGCAGCCACACCTGATGGACGCGAACGTTCAACGCCCCAGCCCCTGCTCACCACGTTTTGAACATGGTTCTTCACCTTTTAGGCATGGTCACACGACGCCCATCGGTAGCGCCATGCACGACCACCTGTTCATCAAGAGCGTAGGATTATCTCCTCGCCTCCTCGTCATGGTTGTGGACCGCGTGGCAACCATGGAATGCCCTGGTCGACCGTGCTGCTAGCGCCGCATGCAGTGCATGAGCGGCTCCTCCTGCGCGATGGGCAGCATTTGTATGTCATGGTCCTTCACCGCTCCTGTACCATAGACGATTTGGTCGCACGCCGTGCATGCATGAGCGGCTCTTCCTTCCACGCCAATGGCACCAAGCCAGCAGCTCCATATCCTGGTCCTTCCACCTCGCCCCGACCATGGACGTTGACCAGGTCCTCGCCATGGACGAGCTGGTCACGCTGGCTACCAGCATCGAGCAAGCCTTGCAAGATCGGCTTTTCCTCCGGCAGAACGGCAGCTGCTCCATGTCCTGCTCCTTCACCGCACCTGTGCACCCGGACCATGGACGTCGATCACGTTGTTGTAGGCCGGTCCCGATCTTCACGGATTTGGGCGGAATCGACGAAGAACGCGAAGAACACGACGAAGAACGCGAAGAACAACAAACACAAAAGGGGCAAAGGAGGGTAAATAGCAAGACACAAACAACCAATCGATTGGTAACACGCCCCGTGGGTAGCCCCCGATCCTCAAAGATGCAAGCACACTTACTCTTAGATTCGTTTATCTCACCGGTCGAATCTACCGGTTCAACCACCGAGATGGATGACGAGTAATCGCAACTACAAGGAGGGATTCATCTCCATGCAAGGAGGCCTTGGTTCATCTCACAAAAGAGTCATCTCATAAGAGGCAACATCCACAAGGATGGAAATGAGCTAAGCTCAACTCAATCTCAACTTAGTCTTACCCTAGATCTGAGCCATAGGGGGCTATAAGTAGTGTTGACCAAAAAGGGGTAGGTGGGAGAGGTTACACGGGTCCTCTACCCGAACTGCTCCTGCACTGGCGGTAGTACCGCTTAGCCCAGCGGTAGTACCGCTGGTGCGGGCTGGGGTCGCCTCAGCCCACGTCGCCGGTACCTCCAGCGGTACCGGCAGCGGTACCTCTTGGTACCGGGTTCGGGCGCAAAGCGTCTTCTGGGCGGTACCAGCGGCGGTAGTGGCGGCGGTAGCTGTCGGCGATAGTACTGCTTAGCCCAGCGGTACTACCGCTGCCTGGCACTTTTCTTCCTTCTTCTTCTTCATCTTCTTGACTCGCATCTTGTCCAACTTCTCCATCTTCATTCATCGGTCCATGGGGCTCCTTGTAGGCTTCATTCCTGAGTATGCATAAGACACTAGCTTGAGGTAGCAAACCATTCATGGAATCATCAAGATCACAAAAGGATAGGAGCGAGTTCACCTTACCATGTAGGGCTTTGACTCGTGCTCTTGTCATTGGTTCACTTGGCGTGTCATGTGTAGGAACCGGAGGTTGGGCTACATCATCTCCCCCCCTTGGGAAAGAGTCGTCCTCGACTCTTGGTCATCCTCATCGTTTGAAGTCCCATGGTATGGAGATAAGTCGGCGACATTGAAGGTGTCATGCACCAAGTACTTGGAGTTGGTGATGTCGATCTTGTATGCGTTGTCGTTGATGCGCTTGAGGACCTTGAAAGGTCCATCTCCACGAGGGTGAAGCTTGGACTTCCTCACATCCGAAAAGCGATCCTTGCGAAGGTGTAGCCACACTAGGTCTCCTTCTTCAAATATCATGGCGCGCTTGTTCTTGTTCATCTTCTTAGCAAGTTCTTCATTGTGCTTCTCAAGTGTGATTCTTGTATCCTCATGTAGCTTCTTCATGTAGGTGGCGCGCTTGTCGAAGTCCATGCTTGTTTGTTCACGTAGTGGTAGTGGTAGCAAGTCCAAAGCGGTGTATGGGTTGAAACCATAGACGATCTCGAATGGGCTTCTCTTTGTTGCTCGGTGTAGTGCTCGATTGTAGGCGAACTCGGCATGTGGGATGCACTCCTCCCAATTCTTCAAGTTCGGCTTGATCAACACACGAAGGAGCGTGGATAGACTTCGGTTCACCACTTCGGTTTGACCATCCGTTTGAGGGTGATATGCTCTGATACCAGATGTTGTAGGCCGATCCCGATCTTCACGAATTTGGGCGGAATCTACGAAGAACGCGAAGAACAACAAACACAAAAGGGGCAAAGGAGGGTAAATAGCAAGACACAAGCAACCAATCGACCGGTAACACGCCCCGTGGGTAGCCCCAGATCCTCAAAGATGCAAGTACACTTACTCTTAGATTCGTTTATCTCACCGGTCAAATCTACCGGTTCAACCACCGAGATGGATGACGAGTAATCGCAACTACAAGGAGGGATTTATCTCCATGCAAGGAGGCCTTGGTTCATCTCACAAAAGAGGCATCTCATAAGAGGCAACATCCACAAGGATGGAAAGGAGCTAAGCTCAACTCAATCTCAATCTCAATCTCAACTTAGTCTAACCCTAGATCTGAGCCATAGGGGCCCTATAAGTAGTGTTGACCAAAAAGGGTAGGTCGGAGAGGTTACATGGGTCCTCTACCCGAACTGCTCCCGCACTGGCGGTAGTACCGCTTAGCCCACGTCGCCGGTACATCCAGCGGTACCTCTTGGTACCGGGTTCGGGCGCAGAGCGTCTTCTGGGCGGTACCAGCGGCGGTAGTGGCGGCGGTAGTGCCGCTTAGCCCAGCTGTACTACCGCTGCGTGGCACTTTTCTTCCTTCTTCTTCTTCTTCTTCTTCTTCTTCTTCTTCTTCTTCTTGGCTTGCATCTTGTCCAACTTCTCCATCTTCATTCATCGGTCCATGGGGCTCCTTGTAGGCTTCATTCCTGAGTATGCATAAGACAGCTTGAGGTAGCAAAAGGATAGGAGCGAGTTCACCTTATCATGTAGGGCTTTGACTCGTGCTCTTGTCATTGGTTCACTTGGCGTGTCATGTGTAGGAACCGGAGGTTGGGCTACATCACACGTCCTCTCAATGGACGATCTGGTCTCCGTGCATGGCCATCATCTCCTCAGGCGCGGCCGGTAGCAGCTCCTCGCCCCGGATTACCAGTTAAGCACCGCGCCCTCGTCATTGGTATTTGTGAACGCGCTGATGCAAGGCGGCGGCGGCCAGGCGGAGGGGAAGTTTTTCTGCTAGCTCTCATACGCGCTGTGTAGGTTGGGCGATTGAGTCCGGAGCGGAGCTCAGCCGTCAACGAAACAAAAACAAATCGTATGAAAACTGGACTCTGATCGTGCGATGGCAGGACTCGAGGGCAACGTCTGAAACGAAAATTAACGCAGGACTAAACACGGACGAACAGTTTTTTCTGACTTATGGGTGGCGTATGTGGGTAATTATTTATAACTTTGGGGGCAAACAGATTTGACGTACCATATCACGGCCACGGTTGTTTACTCATATTATATAGTAGAGATTACAGATTTACACTTTCTCAGCTCTAGCTGGCAGTTGGTAGTATTGTTGTAAGAGGCTTTTGTTTATTGGTGATTGTAATAATTTGTATTTCATTTTGTTTCAAGGAAATGATTAGGGAGATTGGAATTCCTGCAATGTTTACGGACTTTTGTGAAGAAGCTGCTCATCTAGCCTCTTGCTGCATAAGCTCCATAACTGGTCAACCCCTGGGAGTCCCTGTATGTGCTATCATGTGTCTTTAATTATCTCTTTGCTGTTGTCGTTATGGAGCATCATGCTAACACCTTCATCAACTGTCATTTCTTATCCAGATCCAGGTAAATCCTTTCAGGCAGCCGATTGCAGAGAATAATAGTGCACTATACATACCGTGCTACTCGAACTGTTTTGTTTTTGGAATGTAGAATAGCCAGTTTCCCCCTTCTATCACCACAAAATATCCAGAAGATGCTGTTGTGGAGAAATTGCATTGTAACTTTTTTTTGTAAAAGTAGAGAAAGATACTAGTATTAAGTAATTTAATTTGGATGAAGTTGCCCTTCATTGTTCTCCCTATGTATGTATTAGAAAGTTATATGTGCTTGCAAGATACACTTATCAAATCATTATTGAAATATAATTGGTGTACACTGTAAGAGGCTTTTTTTATAAAGAGAATCGCTTCTTGCCATTCTTTGAATGAAACAACTTTTTTGAAGTTACAGTTAGTAGTTTTTTTTCGTTTGAATGATGAAAACACAATGTTTGGTAAAAGGTGTATCGGAATGAAACTTTTAGATTCATGCCTGTGACCTTTTCTTGTCTGCTGAGGTCTGCACATGTGACGAAGCTGTCATATATATAATTACACACATGATGACATCAATCCATCTCCCAAAAACAATGTCACACACAAACGCACCACACATTAAAGGCCAATCATATAGAATTATAGGCAGCAAAAGAATCAACTCATTTGTACTTTGTATGTTTGTTCATCATCATCATCGTTGAGGAGAGATGAGGCTGAACACCTGCTTCTGTATTCTGATGTTGTTTCCTTGCTTTGCGTTTTCGTCTGCAAGGAGAACATCATCTATCCAAGAGACAATACTGTAGGCCAAACTTTCCAGCACCCTTGAGTAACTTTCAAGTATTGCCTGTCCAATATCCTGTGGGAGAAGAAAACGAAGATGCAAAAGCGTTAGCTATGATGTATAATGTCTCTGGTTCGTTAGTGCACAATAGTCCTTTTATGGTATCTGGAAGAGATGTGATTGCTAAAACAGTTCTAGTATGGATGTATCAGTGGGAGATTCAGAGTTCTAATGTTCTGCACTTATATTCACTATCACTAGCATACAGTATAAGAAGCCACTGGTTTCACAATGAATAACTTGTCTTGCAAGAGAAATATCAGATTACATGTAGTAATTTTTACATGCATTTTATTTTACCGATCAGCTCTCCTAAACTTATAATCTTTACCTTATTGTACTGAATCTTGCTTGCGTCCAGGGTAGTCTGCGACAGGCCAGGAAACCTTTGTTTCAAGCAGAGAAGGAAGCTCCTGGCCCTGCTTGCCAAGATCAAATTCTTGTCCCCATCAGCATTTAGCTCGGTAACATTCTCCCATTTCGTCACCACGTGAGTCATGTTTGCTTTCCTTCTCCACACATACATAGCACCCTCGACACGGTCTGCGATCTCAAGCGCCTCGTGTTCGGAGGTCAGATTGAGGAAGTCGAGGAGGTGATCTGGTGAAAATTGATCCCCTGAAGACATGTACCGGTATATGGCATCACCTGTCCCGACTTTCCCAGTCTGTCAGAGAAACACAAATGCATCCATCAGAGGGTGAAACTGTGACTGAATTTTTGACAGATTGGGAGCGTTTCAATGTATGAAAACGGAATTGGTCAAGTGGTCAACTATCTACATACCTTTGGGAGCGTTTCTATGTAAGACAAAGGAATTTGCATTTCAGAGAGGATAGCACTGTTGATCTCCATGGCCATCTTGTGAATCTGGCTAGCTTGATCCCTCTTGTGCTGCAGCTCGCGGTGCGAGGAATCGGACAGGCCTGATTCTGGCACGCACGGCTCAGGCATCCACCACTTATCCTCATTCCGTTTGAACGACTTCTTGCTGTCGTTGAAGGACTGCTTCCTCTGGTCTGCATACCAGAACTCTGCCTTGTCAAAGCTTTCCAATATACCCTGCAAACAGAAGTTGCCATCAGTCATATACATTCGGTACCAGATCGAGCTGCTTGATTGGAACTTAAACCACAGGTATCTGGATCAGAACTTTACAAGGAGCATCGTTTCTAGCTTTTCGAGTGCAGGAAGGTTCATCAGAATGTCCGATCTTGGTGAGGTTGCCATCACCTGTAGTAGGCATCAATCACCACGAGCAAATATGTTAGTAAGCAGATGAGGATTGAACAAGGAATATCAAGAAGATGTGACAATCTCGATAAAAAAAAGTGGGCATTACATCGTGGGTGCTTCCATCAGGTCTAGCCTGGACTTGCGGAGCGAATTCTACAATGTATTCGCAAATGGAGAGGAGGCAATCCATCTCCCGGTTCCACATTGATCTCTTCTCGGGCGCCAGCGACTGCAATCTGTGGCAGGTCCCAAACACGGTTGCTGCGGTCATTAAGGATACATAGAGGTTAGCCTGCGTCTGGACCAGTTCGAGACAGAGAATTTCATCTGCAATTCCGAGTAGTACCATATAGGTTGGTGATGGCATTGGAGATGGCCACAGCAGTGCAGACACCCTTGCCGCCCCCTGACATGTCCTCCCCAAGAAGCAGCTTCGTGTACTTCTCCTTCATCAGCTCCATTTCTGAACAGCACACGTCAGCCAAATGGAAACATGTACAACACGAGGCAAAAAAAAAAAGAGAGAGAGATTCCCATAATCCATACCTTCATCTTCCATGGACTTCTCCTCTACAGCTTGTTGCAGCTTCTTCATGCTTAGCTTGCTCATCGCCTGCGAGAGGCGCGACGGTGCTGCAACCTTGAATGATGGTGGCCGGCCCATGCCACGCCCTCGTGGTGAAGGCTCGTGCCCATCGCTGCTCTCGGAGAAGGACGCGACACGGAACAGCGGCCGCGCGTAGTCGCGGTCGTAGCTGTGGTTGTGGAACCCCGGGAAAGCAGAACTGTCGCCCATTGTTGCTGATGCTGTTGATCTGCTTCTAGCACTGATGGCGGTGGCTGCTTCTCTAGACCATCGAAGAAGATCGATTGTACAAGAATGGCGGCAGGCCAAGAACAGAGACAGAGAGAAGACTTTCGTCTAAGGCATAGGCTGGCTTGCCTCTGCATGTTCTTTTAATCTCAATATGGTTTAACTACATGGCATGTGAGAAATCTGCCCCCACGGGATACTACGTTTTGATTGGATTAGTGGTTGGAGAGAGTGGTTATGACAAGTTCGTTATTGTGTTAACCGCCAGATAGCTATACATGTTTGGGACTTACGCTGTTAGATCTCTGGCACAGATTGTGACTGCAAGTTGTTTCATACCGGACAAGTGAACGCCAGAGTCTAAATTAAAGGTATGGTACCGAAAACCTCAAATGTAGCCCGAGCTACATGGATCTCGGTTTAACAAAAATTAAAATCGGCACTTTTCAGTTTCCAAAAATCTTGAAAAAAAATCCCAGAGGTAGATAATGTCTAGATCTAAAGGCGCGCCAAGTTACAACTCAAAATTCTTTGTACTTTTGGCTACACAAAAAAGACAAATTGGGCAAAATTTCAATTTTTTTTTGAAACTCTATACTATTCACCACGCAGATCCATCCACTTGTCATTTTTTTTCCAGCCTAAAATACAACGAATTTCGAGTTGAAACTTTGCACACTTGTATATCTTACCACTATCTATGTCTAGGATTTTTTTTCACGATTTTTGAAAACGCAAAAATGCAAATTTCGAATTTTTCAAAAAACGAGCTCCATATAGCTCAGCCTACAAAACGCCTCACTCGGTACCGAAAATCTAGTAGTAGTATTTTTTTTTACCATCCTTTCATTTTTTTCCCGACATAATTGACTTCTATCTAGCTCATAGAGGTTGCTTCAGTATGCCATTCTCCAGTTCTTAGCAATATGTACGCGACATCGATGCTATCTAGATCGCGAGCAGTTTTCCTTTTTGGAAGAAAAAATGGTAAGGAAGAAAAAATGGTGCTTCTCAACTCCCAAGCAGCCAGGCATGCTGCTCCACTAACTCGAACTTGTAATCAAAGCCACGCATAACATACTTCGTGCCTGCCATGATCATCTATCAATTTGAAAAAGGGAAATATGTATCTCGCGGCAACGATATGGTGGGCACATAAGAGCAGTATCTAAATGCCAGACAATGGAACATAAAATAGGCAAGAAGGTGGCTGGCCAGTCAGAGGCATCTGCACTACTAGTTGATATCCAGTTGTTTGAAGCCATGCTGGTTTTTTCTTTGACAAGGGAATATATTAATATCGAGAAGATGTTAATTAGACCCGGTTTGTTGCAACAACATAATGTTAAAACTCCTTATATCGAAGTCGAGAAACTAGCAAATTGTACATCACCAACTTGGCAACTCAACATCACTCGATCAAATCACGGGTTCAAAAGAACTAAGTACAGTTCATCAGGTAGTACTTAACTAACCCTACATATGATCACAAAAGTAGGAGCCATGGTCCATGTCAAGTACTTCATATTCACATGTACTCATGGAAGTTCTTCCTCATTGACATCCAGATTTGCGCCACCTAGTTCGTCGCCTGTAGGAACAAGCAAGCGGGTACCTAGCTGCTGTGTCAACTTCAGGGCCGCGCGGAAGTGTGGACAGTCAGCTTTACTTTCAGGAACACCATTGCTGCGAAACCATTTTGCCCAAGCTTTGCTAAGTTTTGATCTTGTCTCTGTCTCTTTCTTGAATATCACGTCGATTCGAGTTTGTGTTAGAACTCGGCTAGGCACGAGATCTGCATCCAATACTTGAAGTCCGTGCTTTGATTTGTCAAATGTTCCTGCAAAGCGAGAAGAATTAAGGACTCGACCACAAGTCATAGTATATGTCCCCACATCCCCAATAACAACGAGTCTTCCTAACAAAGAACGGCACTAAGATCCAACTTTTCTGCAAAACTCTGAAAGGAATGGGCTAAATAAGAAACTAGCGGGGCAGGAACTGAAATCAATTTTTAATGACGAATATCACTACTAGAGACCCACAAGTCAGCTATTAATTTAAATACCCAAGTCCCCAATCACCAATGTCTATTAGCTATAGCCCCTTACACCAAGATAAATGCACGTTACCTCCTTTCAGTTTGGCTCCACTCGAGGCAGCTGCGGAATTGCCTCCTACCCCTCCTATTCCCCTTGAAGCAGGAGTCATATTGTTGCCATCAATCAACAGAGGTTTGGAGATGCAACAAACTCTTCTCTTGCCTACTGACAAGTCACTCACTAGCAGGGAAAACTGATATCAGATTGAGAAAATAAAGAAATAATAACTAAATAAATGATGAGAGGGAAGATGAAGGCTAAGAGCATCTCCAGCAGAACCCGCAAAAGGGGCAAACCCGCATAATAACCGTCCGATGCGGATTTAAAACCGTAAAAACACGGAGAACAGAACCCGCAAAACTCACCGGCCCGTAAAAGATTTTGCGGGGGCCCGTGAATCCGCGCCTCGGAACGGCTTTTTCGCAGATTTCGGCGCCGAACCGAGGGGGGCCTGCATATGGTGAAAGTACTTGGCGGGCTGAACATTCAGCACCGGCCGGTGACCTTCCGCCGTGAAACTCGCCGGAATCCGGCAAACTTCCGCTGCACTCGCCGGAATCGCCGGCGCGGCAGTATCCAGCAACCATGGCGTTGTAGGCGACGACGCCAGCGGCGGCGCCCGCGGCGTCCAGAGCGCGCGCAGCATCGGCGGTGCGGCCGGCGGCGCAGAGGGAGCCTAAATGGACGAGTCCACCAACGCTAGCGGCGCCGGCGGCGCGGCCACATGCCGACGCTCGATTTCTCACTTCTGCTGGCAGATGGCCGGATGCGGCGATGGCATGTTGTAGGGGCGCTCACTTATCCGCTGGAGCAGTCCGCTCGTCTCCCGTCTTCCTCACCATCGTCCTTCCGGCCGTCCGGCGAATTACAGCCAAGCAACGTCTTGCCGTTCCCTAGCCTCCACGAGCACCTGCTCATGTTCTCCTCTCCCGTTCAATTTCTCAAAGCTAAAATTTATGTTTTGGATCTCTACCAATTTTCCCTTCATGTCTGCGCTTCAAGGATGCGATGGGTTCATGGACAAGTACTAGCGAGTACGCGTATATGCTGACAGCCTGACACTTATGCGAAATAACTTCCGCTTAGAAGCACCCAGCGCTAGAGGAGGGCGGAGATGCGGCCGCTCCCGCCGGCGACTGCTGCTCCAGGAAGAAGACGGTGGGATTGGGAAAAAATTAAAGAATATTCCAGAATATGGTTTTTTACAGTTTGTGTTTGCAGTGTCGGATCCGTCCCGGCTGTTTTCAGCCCCTAAAAGACGCTATCCGCGAACCGTAAACTTCTTTTGCAGTTCCAAGTTTTACGGTTACTGCTAGAGATGCTCTAAGCCAAGAGAATGAAGTCAGACCTCAGACTCTTGACTGTGTGTGACTAGGTGATAAATGAGCTTTGTATAGATGCTACATAGACTGTGTGGTGTGATATTGCGAGGTCACGAGTCATGGGATATGGGATATGAACTCATGTAGTCACTACTAGTGAATTTACTCACTTTTGTTGTGCGTGCCTTTTTTAATTACGTACATGAATAACAAAAGTAGCACCAATTAACACAAATACCAGATATCCAAAAAAAACTTCGTACAAGTTGGTCTGGCCGAAATTCAACAGTAACTAGCTGATTAGGACCACTTTCCGCAACACAGATGTAGCATCAACATTGAACAATCTGGTTGTCATTGGAGACAACCAGCAGCTTAAATTTTGATTCACCTATGATTGAGCTTACAACATACTCCCTCCGTCCTCAAATAAGTGGACATCTAGAAATTTTAAGACAAATTATGGAGAGAAGTAGAAAATGCATTGGAATGATGCAAGTCACTATCTCTCTCCTATTTAATTACCCCAATTCGAATGAGCTAAGTGCATGTAAAAAGTGAGGAGACCATTTGTTGAATATTATTGGGCTTGATTCCCGTGTGATGAGAGAGAAGCATTATTATCTACTTTTAACTGCATTGGGAAGATAAATGTACACTCTTCTGTGGAGAAAATACTAATGCTAAACGTTCACTTATTTGAGGACGGAGGGAGTATGTACCAAAGTACGAATACTCAGTCATAACAAAAAAGATTGTCTTTATTGTTGCACTGGTGAAATAAATTAGCCATCTCAGAAGTAAAACTGTCATGCAAAAAAAAGGAATAGATAACAGAAGTATATGATTGGATTTCTAATCCCTTCGTATCATTTTAATTGACGCGGAGAGAGAGCTCATCTAGTACAAATTTGTATACAAATGGCGTCAATTAAATCGGAACAGAGGTAGTATTAGATTTATAAAGCAGATACACCCATATGATCCTACTGCTTTTAACAGGATTAAACAAGAAATTTTAATAGCAGAGAAAATCAATCATCTTAAAGTTAAAATTTAGTGCCCAAATTTAGTGCCCAGACAATCATACAAATATGGTTTCATCTCCTAACACCCTTTTTCCTGATAACGCAGCAACCTGTCAGCAACTGAACATCTAAACCGCATGATAAATGTGGAAATGACAGAAAACACACTTGGAGAACAGAAGATGTCAACAAAAGAGCCTCTTTCTAATTCATAAGATGTGAAAGGTGTGGAAAATGACATGATACACACTAGATTCAACAATTGAAAAAGTAAGCATCTACAAGAGGTATCTAGATCCGAAGAGTGAATTTTTTACAGTTAGAAAAAAAGTAAACATCAGCAAGAAAATATTCCAGCAACCAACGAACTAAAAATAATTTGGTTTCTTTGTAAGTTCTTTTTGTTATCTGGAAATGTAAAGCAGTGAAATACCTGCAGTATAGAAACTTCTGTAGGGATAATAGCTGGTGGTCGTGAAATCATCTTTACCAAGATTCTTGAACTCCATTGTCTCGAGTTGAATCATGCAGACACCAATGTCTGTCCTTACATAAATCACATGATCATCTTCATCATACCCCATTATCAGATTGTCCCATCCTCCCATAGGCCCTATACCGATGATCGTGTTCAATTGAAAGGTGTTCTGCAGCACCCATCCAGCAACGCCATCGCAATCGACCTTCCTCTCCCACATTTGGAATTTTTGGTATTCCAGAAGAGCAAGGCGAATACTGCTAGTGCTATCATCTGTCGGCATGATCTGAAAGCTGTTGCCACTATAATACCTCAAATCCGGCATCTCGATATTAACTAGGCTCTGTTTATCCAAATCAAATATAAGCATGCCATCCTTATACCAATCAAACAACCAATACAGAGAATCGCCAACAAGGGTAGCAGGACTGTCCATACCACTAAAATCATACATATTGGTATAATGAATCCCTAATGTTGAGATGAGATCGCCCCATGTTCTGGTCTCGGATGAGTAGACTGATGAGTAGATGGAGGGAAACTCTCGATTTTCACCTGTGTGGACACCTATCAAGATCACCTGAAAGGGTCTCGAGTGACAATCGCCATGGACGTGACCTTCGTCGCTGGCAGCGCAAACCACAGCGCCGTTGTAGACGACAATCTCCTTGTCGTCGAACAACGGTGGGACGGCCACAGAACGGCGGTCTCCGGTGGCTGGGTCCCATACCATGATCTCGAGCAGCCTGCGGTCAAAGAAGAGGACGCGTCCATGGCGGCAGCCAAACAACTCCATGTAGAGATTGAGGATGTGTGGAGGGAAGAAGCTCTCATGCGGGATGAGATCTGGAGAGCTGAGATTGGACCTGAAGAAGGGTTTCACGTTGTATCCCATGACGAGGCCGAGGAGGGGAGGTTTCCGGTGGTGGTCGCGGAAGCCGCGAAGGAACCGTGGGTCGGTGACTACGCCGCGCCACTGCTTGCAGACGGCGGAGATGCGGGGCAAGGTAGAGGGCTGAGCGGGGAGGAGGAGGAAAATCTTCCGGAGGAGGTCGTCGTCTTCCAGCGCCGCCGGTGGCGAAGCGGCGCGGCGGCGGCGGGTCATGTCGTCGTCCACTGGGTGAGTGTTGTTTTTTTTTTTGAGCGTACTGGGTGAGTGTTGTGTGCCTGTGGTGTCACTGGTGTGAAGTCAGTCTCGATTGTGAGCCCAGAGCTTCGCCATATGGGCCGTCCAGCGGACTGCGGACACGGTTTTTCTGCCCAGGATAAAAACGTTGGGCTAGCCTTCCGCCCACCACAACCTAAGGCCGATCAAAGAAGCAAGGCCTTAAGGTAGTGCACGGCACGACCCTATTATATTTTCTATATATTTTTTAGTTTTTTTCTATCTTTAAATTATTGTTTTTGACAGAGGTACCGTAAGAGAAAACCCCTACGGTGTTGATTTTATATTAATGATGGTGGCTAAAAAACCAGGGGTTTTCCAGACCAAAAGGCTTACAATTTTTTTTGTAGCTTTTAATGATATTAGGTATTCGGTATTTTTCAAAAAATTGTCCAGAAGGCCAAAATATAGGTGGGCTAGCCCACATCTGTATTGCGATCTTTGCAACATTTCACTTATGTGCGCACAAAAAGTCCACGTCTTTTCGAGAGCCCCCAGTTGCCCCAATGCTTGTAGCATGTCAAAACACCATGTGCAACATCAAGAAACTTGATTTCACTAACCTCTAATCATCAACACTTGAGCCGCTCCCACCATTTGGTGGTCTGGCTCACATGAGCTATGTTGGAGATAGATCGGGTGCACTGAGTCCATTATGGTGCCTTTCTCGTCGACTAGACGTGGCTGGATATGTGATAAACAATTTTTTTTACTTATCTTAGCAGTTTTAGGGGTACAAGTAAATAATATGTTGTATATATATGTAACTTGTTTAATATATTTATGAAAATCTCACAAGTTAACTATAACGAAACCCAACAAGTAAGTAAAGATAAGAGATAGCATCAAGGTGAGAAAACGATAATGTGTATTCCTTGAGTTCCTTCCTTTTGAGGGGAAGTGCGTCTCTTTTGATATGTATGGTGAGACAAAATCCACCAACGCCACACGCAAAACCAAGATGCCACGACTCTACTAAGCGGGCACTAAGGTGGGAAATCAAACCTTTATAAACAAGTTTGTGGCTATCTCCACAAATCAATTGGTGACTATCAACGCTACCATGAAGCTTCACACACCAAGAATGAGTTTTGAGAAGGCTTCCACCGTCTAGAGTTACAAAAAAACAAAAATTACAATTTCCACAATGGGATGCAGGGGGTCAAATTTCCTTTCGTGAAGTGGTAAATCTAGGTCGTCTCACCCAATATCTCCAAGGGAGTCATGTTTGATGGCTTAGGGAGAGAGATTTAGGGCAATACAAGTCTGGAGTAAAGGCGCAGAGAGACATTGAGACGAGACCGAACCCTAAGCCTCCTCGAAACCCATTCGTGGTGTGTGATTGTGCTTGGCAATAAAATTGCCACGAGAGGTTCCAAGGCGATATACAATTAACTAGAAGGGTTTTGCGCGCTTTGCTGCGCCCAAGGGTATTATATCTAAGTAAAGATTGGTGTCTCTTATATAACCAAATACAAGTTCATACCCTTTTCAGATAAATATTGTACTTATTAGTGTAACAACTGCAATATAAATTTAATAAGAGAATTACCAACCTTGGATTTGTTAGTCTCTTAATGATCGAGTCGAGCCCGACAACTCGTGCGTAGAGAGGAGGATCCATGCAAGGCGGGGTAGTCGAGGTGCAGCCGGAGGTAGAGCTGTTGTGTTTCATTCGTGCTCGTGCTTGCAGGGAAGGACGAGGCAAAGTGAGAAAGGGGACATGAGGAGGGCAGCTCAGGTGGCTCGTCAACCGGATATACGAAAGGGAGTCATTGGTGACCGTGCACATGAGGAGAGCGAGGACAACACTTCAGACCGAATCCCTCCCAATCCATGATGCCCTTGAGCACTATTGGTTATTTTGCAGTCAAATCGACACAGTTGTGACGGAGCTGCCGGATTCGAGGCTGAATGGATGAGAAATAGACGACGATGGTCACTGGAGGAGAGTCGTGAGGGCAACATGAAAATTACGATCGACAGTTGTCGTGCGCATTGGCTTTCTAATTTATGACAGTAGCCCAAGTGTTTAATTTTACATCACATGATGTTTTTTGGTTTGATAAATGAAAAAAATGAATCAAGCAGAGTTGCTGGAGCAAAAAAAGTTGTGCCAAATGACCTAATGCGGACAAGATTTGTTGTTGGCCGTGTGCAGCGGACCGTGAAGACCAACAACACCGTGGAAAAATCTCTTCCTATCTGCGGTGCGCCAGTTCCCTTGTACAATGGTGGTAGATTCACAACTAATCGGTACGAGCTGTGTCAGAACTGTCGGATTCTAGGCCAAATCGATGTGAGAAGAGACGACAATTGTCATATAACCAAATAGAAGAGAGAAGTCCCGCTAAAGCGACAAGAGACTCGTACCAGCGGGAAGCAACGAAAATCACTCGCAACACCCGGATTTCGAAAAATGTCCTACAACTAGGGTTGAAAATGGTAAGAAACTTCCCGGCTTGAAAATGGTAAGAAACTTCCCATAATTTTTGTTTTTTTGTTTTCGAGAATTGCTAGCGAATGATTTCAGGTATTAGTGGGATGGCCTGCAGGGCTGTGAGTATACCTGGCCATGGGTCGGGCCGGGCCTAAAAAAGCCCACGGGAAAATCCCAGGCCCAGGCCCGGCCCGACTTGACCGTTGGGCCTATATTTCAGGCCCAGACCCGTCCCGTGAGTGCAAAATCCCGCCGGGCCTTGGGCCGGACTTGTTCCTAAAAGCACCAATATGCAAAGCCCAGTCCCGTCCCGTCACGTCCATCAGGCCAAAATCTAAGGCCCATGCCCGGCCCATGGGAAAGCCCGGTCGAGCCCATGCCCGAAAATTTTGGGCCGGGCCATTCGGGCCGGGCTTCCCATGGCCAGGCATAGCTGTGAGTGACCAGGAGATTAGCGCGTGTTAGTAGCAGCCTGGTTCCGGCTTGGTAGGTGTGGGACAGTCGCTCGCCTGAACGAACAGGCTCATGTACAGCTTCAACAAGCGGCCCAATAAAAAGTTGTGTTATTTTATCATTTCATTTCTTAAGCAAATATTTGAAAAATCTGAACCAAATTTAAATATAAAAAATATCGAATCTAAAACAATTTCAAAATTGATTTTTATAATTTAAACAAATTTCGGATCAGAAAAAGAATTTGAACAAATTTCAAATAGGAATAATTTTTATATTTAAAAATATTTTGAATTTGAACAAATTTGAAATGATTTTTTAATTTTGGAAAAAAATAAAATTTGAACCATTTTTCAATCGGAACAAATTTTAATGTTAACAAAATTTGATTTTTAAAAAAGCAAATTAGATTTTTTTTAAAATATTTTAAAAATATCTTAGAATTTTTTCAATTTGAACAAGTTTTGAGCTAGAACATATTTCAAATCAGAAAAATATTTAAATTTGATAAAAAAAATTAAAATTTGAACATTTTCTCCTTATGTATTCCCTCTTTTCACAAACCTTTTCGTAGGTGAAGATGCTATAATGTTGTGATGGTGACTGACTTGTCGCACTTTTTTTCATTCCTAGGAAGAGATGGTTTGTGATTTGTCGCGTCGTTCTTCCCAGCGGAACGACGATTCTTCCCAGCGGAATGATGATTCTTCACCGGGGCGCTCAAGAAAGAGGTTGAAAGCCTCAAGTGAGCCCATGAAGCACGTGAACATGACGACGAGGAAGCCTCCTAGAAAGTCCATGTAAAAGGTTCGCGTCCAGGAGGACCTCGGAGTGGCGCGTCCACTCTCCGCCACATTTGTCACGTATCCTTAGGCCGAAAGATCTAGAAGGAGGTGTCGACGGACGTGTTCCCTAACCACTATGGGACAGCCTGCACGATGACGAGTTCCGCGACCTCAGCTGGGCTTTGTTGGTGTTCGCCACCGAGATCGAGGTGGACTCCCCGGCTTCATAATCAACGAGCTCACAACACATCAACCTTCCTTCTCCATTGTCGGCGGCAACAATTCCACCTCGACTGTCAAGCATATGGATGCCTCCTCCTCTGAGCATGCGTCGCCTCCTCCTCCGCTGCCTACATGTACGTCTCCTCCTACAACGACGACGACAACTTCAACTTTGGAAACACCATTTAATCGTTGGGAGGGTTTGGTCTAGATATAAATTTCATTCGAAATGTTGTAAAATATCATTAAATTTGAATGAAATTCTAACACTTTGCTTTACATAGGATTTTAACCTTTATCATTTTTTTTGTTTTGAGGCATCGCTAGGGCAGCCCCTCTATTTTGTGCGAGACATGTGTTTGAGACCTCAGGACACATTTTCAGGGTTGCTGGACAAACTTTTGGCGCTGCGGGTGGAGACTCCATAAGCATCCCGTGTCGGTATATCCTGGGTGGGCCACCCACCCTCTGCGTCCGCCAATGGTATATCCTGACGGTGGCGCCCGCTATTGAGATACTGGTTCCGGGATGGGATGGAATCGACTGGTTCCACAAAAGGGAATATTCTTCCAATATGCGGAATGCACTGGTCCGGCCGATTCGGCCGGACGAGGTGGAACTGAGTGGAACCGAGGCTCGCTAATCACTCATTATTATAATTAATCAAGTGTAGTTATAATTAATCAAGTTTAGGTATAATTAATCAAGTTTAGAAATAATTAATCGAGTTTAGGAATAATTAATCTCATCCCATTCCATTGCATTCCATCCTCGCCTCATTCCAAAACCAAACACAAGAATGGAACGGTTCCATGTCAATTTTTTGTCCAAACCGAACGTAAGAATGGAACAGTTACCTTGTGCTGGAATGGAATGGAATGGTTCTTCCGATTCAAAAAACGAACACACCCCTAAGTGGATCGGGAACAGTTGCTGACAACGACCGTAGTAATTATACTTGTTTTTGTTTCGCGGAGACAGCGGAGTAAATTGTGTCCGTGAAACAGATTACGAGCAAAGCGACATGTGGAGTGGCTCGGGAAAAAAAAGGAGAAGAGGAAGAACGCAAGGCCACACACGTCTCCCGCTGCGGTAGCTCTTTGACCTGTAGTTGCAACCGCAGGCAGCTGCTTCCGAGACTCTATGCCTCGACACCAACCAAGAAAGGTAGCGGCTGCCTCCTCACTGCTGTTCGTCTCTGCCCCCAGCCCCGACCGAGTGGACGCGACCTACTCGTCTCCGATGCCTCTCTCCAGCCTGCTTCAAAGGTACTAACATATTGATATAGGTTTTTTGTTCGGATTGGATTGCCTTCTCTCTCAATATTGTAGTACCTGAGCGTCTTCCCTTCTCGTTGGTGTCGGAAGGTTTCTGTTGCTTGGATCGCTTTGTGTTGCTCCGCAAGTCCTACAAGAGAAGAATATTTCGGTAATTTATATCTAGTTACAGACTTACAGTTATACCACGAACAAGATTACAAGAACATAATGAATACTGCTATTTGATGGATAAAGCATAGAGGCTCTTGTCTTTGATGCTGTCTGGCCTGCCACTACCCCCTTCTGCAATTACCTGTCTCATCTGAGCAAATCCCTAACTTAATCGATGAATCTCCCATCTGGAATCGATTTCCGCCACCTGCTGATTTCGTTCGATTTCCCATCGCCCATGTCGTTGACCATTCGCATTTTCTTGTATCCCCAAATCTATGACCAGTTCAGCATTTCCTCAGTTAGTTCGCGAAACCCATCCTTAACATTGCCCCAGTAGTGACCGAAGATATAGTACTGGATTAATAAATGTCTCTTCAAGAACCCAACCTTATCTCTCTCTGTTTTTTTTGTTTTTTTTGCAGCAGTTCCCTTTGTCGGTGTGGTCACAACACTGAATTCTGAAGCTCCACCGATGTGATTGTGATGTCCATAGCGTGCTGCTTGCCGGTCGTCGAGTGCGTGTACTGTCTGGCATGTACACGATGGGTGTGGCAGCGCTGCCTCCACACCACCGGCTACGACAGCGAGACCTGGGGCCTGGCGTCGTCCAGGGAGTTCGAGCCCGTGCCCCGGCTATGCCGATTCATACTCGCAGTCTACGAGGATGACCTTGAAAATCCACAGTGGGCACCTCCAGGGGGCTATGGCATCGAGCCCCGGTGGGTGGTGCGCCGGAGGACGTACGAGCACACGCAGGGTCATGCCCCGACATACTTGCTGTATGTCGACCACCGGCATTTGGATGTCGTGCTCGCTGTTCGGGGCATGGACATGGCGAAAGAGAGTGACTATGTTGTGCTACTGGACAATAGGATCGGACAGAGGAGCTTCGACTGTGGCTACGTGCACAATGGGTTGCTTAACGCTGCTGAGTGGGTGTTTGATGCCGAGTGTGATGTGCTGAGGGACCTTCTGGAGAGGAATCCTGGTTACACGCTCACCTTCGCAGGCCATTCTCTTGGTTCGGGTGTCGCGGCCATGCTGGCTCTGGTGGCAGTGCACAATAGGGAGCGGCTGGGTGGCGTGGACAGGAACAGGATACGGTGCTTTGCGATGGCGCCTCCCAGGTGTATGTCCCTCAATTTGGCTGTCCGTTATGCGGATGTCATTAACGCAGTTATTCTTCAGGTGATACTCCGTTTACCAGTTATTACCACACTAATGTAATTTTTTACACCTTCTATGTGTCTAGGCAATAAAATACATATTTCCTTAAAGTTCAGCTATGTCCCTAGCACTTCACAGTTGGAAGTTATGTTTAACTCTCACTATACACATTCATCTTTTCGTGGCCAAACGATTCTATGTTATTCAGAGCATGTGCTGAATTTACTTTGGCCGTCCATCATTAACATTTTCTGCTATCATTTGTTGGACCAGTAATCCAACTGAATATGTTTTGTGATATTTCTATTTAATCAACAGGACGATTTTCTGCCCCGCACAGATATTCCTTTGGAAGATATCATCAAGTCACTCTTCTGGTAGTGAAACTTTCTTCTTATCTAGTATGTCAACATGTAAATCATACTTGCAGGGTTTATTGTCCTTTCTAGTATGTATCTTTTCAGGGTGCCTGATGCAGTCCTCTTTGTACAGCTTGCCATGCCTGCTATGCGGAAATTGCCTCATAGACACATGTATACCCGAAAGTGTCATGTTGAGAGATCCAAGGCGTCTGTATGCACCAGGCCGGCTTTATCACATCGTTGAAAGGAAACCTTTCAGGTATATGATTTTTCCTTCCCTTCCGAAATATTATGCTCATCCAGTCATCCTAATACTGATGTAAGTAGTAGTGTTTGCTAGTATTCATTAAAACTAGCAATGTGAAGTTTCTTTCCAAAAAGTTGAAGTATACCCAGTGAAGAGCTCTAAGTTCTATTTGCATTTATTTCATCTTCTGAACATGTGATAAGAAAATTGCCCTTTTTTCTTTTTTGCTTTGTACCTGAATGTTCCATTATGACATATTGCCCTTTAATGTTTAACAAAATTGGTTTCTATATATTTGAGTGATTTTTTTCCTACAAATGTATAGGAGTATCAGTTCATTAGCTTGTGCAACTATGGAATATTTTACTTGAGATTTATAATATCTTAAAACGTTTGCTGTAGGTGTGGAAGATACCCGCCTGCCGTAAGAACAGCAGTTCCAGTTGATGGCAGATTTGAGCACATTGTTCTTTCTCGCAACGCAATTTCTGACCATGCTATTATCTGGATAGAAAGGGAAGCCCAAAAAGCAATAGATGTAAGTATGAGCCTATCTTAAACCATGGTAGTAGTAATTAACAGAAAGTTCATACTACGACCAAACACTACTGCACAATAAATCATGCCTAAAGTTTTGAACAAAATGTTGCACTAATTTTCCATGGCACCTTCTTTCAGGATCACACTTTTCGATCACTAACCAACTATTCTTCCATATAAATATGTACCATCTTTGCATATAGAGAGCTATTGTGTAATTTAGTTTCACAAATTACCTACTCCTATAAATTAACAGCTTTCACATTTCAGCTGATGCTGGAGAATGAGAGAACCATGAAAGCGCCTGAGAATCAAAGGATGGATGCTGAAACCACCTTAACGAGGGATCACGGTGAGGAGCACCAGGCGGCCTTGAGGCGCGCTGCTGCGCTAGGCATTTCTGATGTTAATCTGCCATCAACATACGGTACCTTCAGCGAAGACACGACCCTTGAAACGGAAGAGGGATATCCAGTACTGTCGGAAAGCTGCAGGAACAGAACGGTATGGGATGAATGGATCGCGAGGATATTTGAGAAGGATGAATCCGGGCAAATGGTTCCGCGAAGATGATGGAGTCATATGTCGAAATTAGAAAACATGTACATTCGACTCTTGGTATGTAGTACTTCTTCCCGTCACGTCTTTACGTCTTGAGCCTGTTTTGGAAACCTGACACCCGTCAAAAACATGGTCATCCGGCCAAAGGGTGTTGAAGTAGGGATTCCTGATGTGGGCCAAGATATTTATAGGTGATAAGTATATAAAATGATCAATTAGTTTTGCTTTGTAGTCGCAAGTATTACCAAGGCATCATATGTTTTCGATTTTTGGGACAGATTTCTGGATGGATTGGTCCCTAGGACGTCCACACTCGTGTATTCCTGGCTGGAGGCGTTTTCAGTCCAGTCAACTAGAAAGCAAGGTTTTGGTTCCGGTAGAAAAAAATTCCCAAAGGGGTCGGGATTATTCGTTATCGGAAAATCCCGACCGGTTACCGGATAAATCTGAAAACCAAAATTTGAAGATTTTAATTTTCTGGTTCTCAGTTGGACCATTTATCAAGGGTTCCATTTAAAAAAAATCTTTCTAAAATTTCCGGACTTTTTGACCGGTATGACCATTTCCCGGGGGTGCTTGGGATATCCGGTTACTGGGCGGTAACCGGATTTCCCGACCTGTAACCAAAACCTTGCTAGGAAGTCGGCGAAAACACGGGCCTTGATTGATCTTCCGGGTTTGTACTAAAGTATTGTATATGTTTGGGCATCTCCACTCATACCCAGCGTCCCAGGAGGCGAAATAACGTCGTTTGGCCCAAATAGCGCTGATTTTCTCCCAGTCGGCCCCCAGAGTCCAAATAGTGCTGTTTCGACGGAAACTAGCGCGACGGAAGGGAAAACGCACGTGGGCCATCACTGTCGGCGAGACAACGCATTTCCCCACCCCCGCCTCGCCCTTTCCTCTATCTTATCCCGTCGCCGCCGGCACCACCCCTCCCCCCTCCGCCACACGCAAGCAGCTAGGAAGCCCACCATCTTGCCCAATCCACGCTGCCGCCGCCACCTCCCCCTCCGCCGTGATCTAGCCGGAAGGAAGGCTCGCAAACACCTCGTGTGCTATGTGTTCGGAGTTTTGTCCACCCAGCCATGGACTCCGACGACGAGGAGGTGCTCGATGAACTGCTTGATGAGCAAGCCAAGGCCGTCGTCGATGATGAAAACCACTTGCTGATCCTCACGTGTCTCGCTGGCCTGCTCGCAAACGACGCGCGACCGCGGCGTGGTGGCTCGGCGCCCGGTCGCCGCAACGAAGGCTACTGCATCCTCTACTCCGACGACTTCGCCGATGATTCCCTGCAGGACGAGGCCGTGTTTCGGCGTCGTTTCAGGATGCAAGCTCTTCCTCGACATCATGCATGCCTTCCTAGAGTTTGACACCTACTTTAAATTGAAGAAGGATTGCACCGGTACGGTAGGCTTTACCTCAGTTATGAAGTGCACGATGACCATGAGGTTGCTTGCATACGGTGCTCCCGCTGATTCTTAGGATGATTATCTACGCATGTCGGAGACCACATCCAATGATTGCTTGAACAGATTCTGACGGGCAGTGGTTGCAGTGTTCGGTCCAACATACTTGCGATCACCCAATGCGGAAGACACTGCTCGGATCCTAGCTTGCAATGAAGTAAGAGGCTTTCCTAGGTGGAAGTATCGACTGCATGCATTGGCATGGAAGAAGTGTCTATTTGAATACAGGGGATGTACAAAGGCCACAAAGGAGAGTGCAGTGTGATTTTTGAGGCCGTGGCTACACATGATTTATGGATTTGACATTCTTTTTTTTACCAGGAACTCTCACAATGATATCAATATTTTGCAATGTTCGAATGTCTTAGCGAAGCTTGCTGAAGGTTATGCTCCCCTGTGAACTACGAGATCAATGGGCACCAGTACAGATGACATCTACCCAAAGTGGTCAACATTTGTGAAGAACATCTCCAACACTGTGCGAGGAACCCTGTGCGAGGAAGCACGTAATATTGGTTTTCCAAGTGCTAGGAGGCTTGCAGGAAGGATGTTGAGATGACATTTGGTGCGCTGCAGTCTCTATTCGCTGTTGTCCGGTACCCAGTTATGACTTGGTCGAAGGCCAATATGTGGGAGTGAATAAACTGTTGTGTAGTCTTGCACAACATGATCATTTAAGTGAGCAGAATGATCCGGTGGATAACACAGATGAGTCATACTACCGACAGGTCCTCTTGTAGATATAGATCACCAGGTGCTGGCATAATGGTCAGCTTTTCTCGCTATGCGCTTGGAGATTCGAGACCTTATAGCACATACACCACCGCGGAATGATCTGGTTGAGCACTTGTGGACGCGAAAAGACAATGACAATGCCTTGTTTGATTTGTTCTATTTATTTGTATTGTTGAACTATTTGTGTGCGAATTTATACGTCAAAGTATTTTTATGGGTGAATTGGTATGTCAAACTATTTAAATATGTCGGCCTTTGTTACGTGAAATATGACAAAAAAATTGTAGAACTGACGGCCTGTAATATCCTTAAGCAATCCCAGTTGGCATGCAACCATACGCTTCAGCTCTGAATGTAGCTGGTTGTCGTGGATCTGTCCTTTGGCTTTCCCTGGAGTTGCTTGACGCCCCTTCAAAACACTTAACCTCTTGGCCATGGATGCAGCCTCACTCCTTATCTTACTGTCAACATGTTGACTGCTCATCTGTGACTCGGTAATGACATTATCTTCGCCACCAGAAGCAGTTTCAGACAAAGAAGCATCGCTGTCCACAAGAGGGATCATCTGCGACCCGGTGTTGTCAGTCGGCATTGTTGCAAATGACATATTCTGGTGTATGCTGATGTCAGCTGACTGAATGCCGTCATCAATGCTTCCTCTATCCATATTGCTGTGATCAACCCCCTCTCCCAAGTTCATGTTGCTGGTATCAAAGCTCCCTGCATTTTCAATATGCTTGTTACTGTTGCATTGAGATGGTGATGCCCCTGCAGACTTCTCTCTTGAGTAACGAGCTGGACGGGGTGTAAGCCTAGTTGATGCCCCAATATAAATTCCTCCTGATGCCGTATTGTGGCGGGGGCTACGCCTAGGTGAAATCGGACTGAGACGAGGGCTACGCCTAGGTGATGAGCCAGGAGTCTGTCTTCCTGAGGAACGAGTGATATTGGGGGTACGGCTCGTGTTCTGTCTAGAACTGGTTTCAGGTCTATCAGTCCTCTCATTCGAAGACTCGGAATCAGAAGATGATTCTTCAGCAAGCAAATCATCTTTTCCCTGCTGTTGGCAAGCTCTGGGCGGTAGCCTTGATCTCGGTACCGACAAGAGGTTGAATGATTCTTCCATACAAGCGCTTGCAGCTGGACCTAGAGCTGTCCACCCTTGCGCAAGTTTGCTCAAGGCAGCATTTAGACTGACCGCGTGATCAAAAAGCAGTGAGCCAATTCGTTTCTTTTCCTGCAAACACAAAAGATGGTAAGAACTAAAGCATGTGTTGGCAGATAAATTATACAGAATTGCCAACAGCAGGAAAAAATTCTCATTAATTACTACCACATAAAACTTGGTTGCCAGCTTAAAAAATACTTAATTACCATCACCCCAATACTAGCTTGCCAGCTTATAAATATTTCACAGAAGACAAAAAGTTTACCAGGTTTAGTTGAACTTAGTTGCCATCACATGCATATATGGTTGCCAGGGTAAAAAAACATCATGCCGAAAACTACTTGCCAGTTGTAAAAAAAATGCTGAGTTGCCATCACATGCATAGAAAGGGTGCCAGATTATTTGCACCTACCTCCACGCTGCAACTATGATGTGTATTGTGGGTCATCCACTTCTCGAACCCAGCTGGTCCACCAAAAAGCTCTAGATTCGCAGCAAACTCTTCCTTTAACTACATAAAAGAAATTTAACAGTGTGAACAGACAAAGCTCAAAAAACAGTAACACAAAATTTTTGGCTCCGCCTCATCTTTACCTGAAGTTTCCCAAATGAATTAGGATCATCATACTGTGTGTCCAAAGCAGCTACTGCCTTAGCTGCCTGCCTCGTCCATAGATTAATCAAAACTCTGATTCCCCCAAATCAACTACATAATCATCACAATTGAGGGAGGAGATGTATTTTAACTGAAAAACATCATCAGATATCATGATTAGCACAAAAAAGTTGCCACCCCCACCTTGATAATAAAAGAAATCACAAATATAACTAAGTATGTGAGATTGCATTACCAAAATGACAAGCAGGCATGCATTGTTGTATTTCCCACTTGATAAATTCTTGTGAATGTAATCGGCAACAAATTTGCATTGGTTATACTCACTAAAATCAGCAACATTTACCTGAAAAAAATTGAACACACTTGTCAAATAAAAACTTTGGGGTAAAAGAATAATGCAGATTCGGATGAAGAACATGTTCAGTGGCAAGAAAAAATGCTCACCAGCATGGGGTAAACTTTGTTGCTAATTCTAGTTCCAGTGGTCGGTGCCAGAAAACCGAAGACAACATATACCATCCAGAGCTGCTTGAATTTGTCATCTATCTCCTTGTACCCAGCTAAAAGCTTGGCAACCCTGGTTAGCTTTGGCCTGCTGCCGTCGTTTGGAAAAAGCTCCTTGACTAACCAATCCTCTATGTCATAATCAACATGGTATGGGACTGCGTGTGTGCCCCTAGGTAACCCTGTGACCTCATAGACAATCTGCTCATTTAGCGGAATGCTTCCACGCCCAGGGATGATAGTAGCCCTCTCCTTAGGACAATACAGCTTGGTAACCCATGATAACAAGGCATTGCTCAGCTGGTCACATTTAATGTCAAGTAGAGTACCCTGTTTCAGAACATCCCTAATCATATCCCTCTGGTTATCCTCCAATCGAGGAACGAGCTTCACAATCCCAAAAGAAGACGCCCTATTCCTATTCACACCAGCTTTCGCCTATGTAAACAAGGGTGCAAAAAAACAGACCAAAAAGGAAAGGGGTAAGTAAAAACCTAATCAAAAAGCATACAACTGCCAGAAAAATTAAAAGAAGGATATGCTACAAAAAATATCATGAATACACTACTGTTGCCATCGCTAGCACCTTTCGTTGCCAGACACAATGTACTTAGTTACCAGAAAAAACCTAATCAAAAAGCATACAACTGCCAGAAAATTAAAGAAGGATATGCTACAAAAATATCATGAATACACTACTGTTGCCATCGCTAGCGCCTTTCGTTGCCAGACACAATGTACTTAGTTACCACAAAAAACCTAAGCAAAAAGCATACAACAGCCAGAAAAATTAAAGAAGGATATGCTACAAAAATATCATGAATAAACTACTGTTTCCATCGCTAGCGCCTTTCGTTGCCAGAAACAATGTACTTAGTTACCAGAAAAAACCCTAAGCAAAAAGCATACAACTGCCAGAAAAATTAAAGAAGGATATGCTACAAAAATATCATGAATACACTACTGTTGCCATCGCTAGCGCCTTTCGTTGCCAGACACAATGTACTTAGTTACCAGAAAAAAACCTAATTAGGTGGGACGCTGAATTTACATGGTAACATGACTAAATGTAAAAAAAAATTATTGTCAGACAGTTCACATGTTTAAGTATGGACAAACCAAGGTGGACAGGTGGATTGTGTATGCATGTTTGCATGATTATGCAGGTTTTGTGCACAAACCTTCTTCACCATAGGACCCATCGCTCTTCTGTCGCGTTCATCTTTGCTCGGAGCTTTCCTGGGTCTACCCATTATGACACGGCCTTGAATGTTGCTCTGCAGAAAAATCAGACCACCGTGAGCATAACAACATCCAGGGACTCAACCTTCAGGAACCTAACGTTAGTGCCAAAAAATAACAGACAATTTCCTCTTTGCTTGGCGCATGTACAGAGCAGAAATTTCGACGCTGCTTGAACACTGGAGAACCACCACTAGCTTCACCCTAACGCACAGGGAGCTGAGGTTCATTTACATTGCAAGTATTCAGGGCCACCACTAGAAACGGATACACACATCCGCATGAATAGAACCCTGGCCATCTCTGAATCAGTCCATTAGCACAGAAAATGAACCACCGATTTGCTCTACTCCAGTAGCGGATGACCTCACAAGCTGGCTACCCCCCGATTCCCCGCCGTGCGACGTGCATCACGGCAAGCACATCACCGCTCACAGGAGAAAAACACCAACACCCCCGAGACAAAAATTCAAACGCCAAATCTATGGCATAGCAAGCCAGATCCACTCGCGGCGGAGCTTTGCCCGTCCACGGCGAGCACATTAACCACCTCTAACCACCCCCCAAAATCCCATATACTAACGGCGGAGCTCTAGCAGTTGGGAAACCAACAGAAACTCGGACGCGCGCGTGCGAGAGGAGGAGCCGCAGAAGGAGTGCTACCCCGCGCCGGTCCCCTCGTTCGCCAGACTGCCGGCCAAATCCGGCGACCTCGCAAAACGTCTGCTCGCGACGGAGCTCTAGCAGCTAGGAAACGGCAAAATCGGGATGCGCGCGTGCGAAATGAGGAGCCGGAGAAGCAGTACTCACCAGGACGACCCTCCGTTCGCCACGAATCGCCGCTGCTCCGGCCAAATCCGGCGACCTCGCGAACCCTAGCCACGAATCGCCGCTGCTCCGCCTCGAGCGTAACGGCAGGGAAGAAGGTGGGGGAAATGGGGGCGGCGAAGCGATAACCCCAGGTGGTTTGCACGCACCCCGAAATTCGAAAAAAGACACTGACGGGTGGGACCCACGTCGCGGTCGGAGAGAGTAACGGGTCGCTACGACCGCGCGCCCGTTAAAAGAGGACGACGGTCGCGAGGACGCGCGCGACGTCCGATCGGAAATGCGCGGATCTTGGCGCGCCGGACGGCAGGGCACGTTCCCTAGTTAGATTAGCCGTTCTAAAAAAGGAAAGAGAGCTAGACACAGATCAAGCCGGCACCACATGCACCAGTTTTTTTAAGAGACAGATCGAGCCGGCTCGAGCTGCCATTGCCAGCCATGCGCGTCACCGCCGTCGCTGCCGTTACTTGTCGACTGGAGGACGACTGGAGATAGATCCAGAGCCCTGACGTCACCCTTCACTACAAAACTATTGTAGATGCACGACGTTTAAATTGTGTTGCGGCGAAGGCTGAAACGTCCTAACCTGCCCGCGACGTTCCATGCGGCGTAATGAAAATGTCGGAGATCGATAATCACAGATTTGCTTATGACGTTTACGGTCCGCCCGGCGAACGTCGTCATTGCGCGTGACGTACGAAATACGTCGTTGGGCTGGCTGGTAGACGGCCAGGCCCAACAAGGCATCGACGTTTTATTTTGTCGCGCATTTGACTGCGGGATGACGTCAGCACCAGTTGCTGATGTCATTTTCCGGTGAGTTGACGTCACCACATGAGACGTTATTTTTCGTCGTATGTAGACTCCGCTACAGTCACATGAGTGACATTGTCGGTTCCGTTATGACGTCATCGGATAAACGCGACGTAACGTTACGTCGCGTAATGAATAATACCGTCGTATCGCCTAGCAACCAGTTACTGACACGTGGAAGACACGATGGCAAGTCCTGGTGACGTAATATGCAATTTGATTAAATAGACATGAAACATAAATGTTATGCAAATGCAAATGTCGCTTATCCAGGCCACTCTCATAAGCAAGATTAAATTGTTGACTTCTATACCATTATACCATAGTTGATTTGTTAAGTCTGGAATCACACATCAAGCATCAATAAAGAGCACAACGTTTCTATCCCTTGTAAGTATCTCACGAGGATTGAATTTTATACTTCTGCAGTTCTGCTCAAACTAAACTAACAGGTGTGTGCGCCATCGCCGGCGTCTCACCATCCTCGACCATGCGTGGAGGGGCTGGCTCTATTCCGATGCATCAGCCGCCTCACGCATCTGCTTGTGCTGCGGCGCTTGGAAGGGGAGGTGCGGCGACGGTCGGGGTGGAGGCGTGGAGCTACTCCCGAGTCCCGACCTCCTTCCACAGCGTGTGGCTCCTCTCCTCTCCTTCGCGTGTGGCTCTTTCCGCGCGACTCCCTTCCTCCATTCCTGGCCATCCGCGGCGTCGGCATACTAGCTGGCGACGGCGGCCTGACGAGTGGGGATCGGATCAGACCATCCCTACGAGGTGAAAAATTTCGACCTCCCCGTGACGGGATATGGAAATTTTGTGTGGGACTTGCTTTTTAAATCTATCCATTTTCCCTTCGTTAGAAAAATACTGGTGCTTCGGTGCGCAAGTATTGAGCTATCTCGGCCGTTGGATCTAGCGGCTTGGACGCCTCTTGTTACTCCGTCCGTACCCTAAAACAGCTTTATCTTTTCCCTCTGATATAGTACAGTGTCGAGGAAGTTCTCTTTGCAGAAGACGACTAGGTTTCCTTATCATGAGCCCAAGAACTCACTAAGCGTGAGTTTATCACCGCGACCCAGAATTCGCTTTGGAAGATAGAGCATGCGACATGAAAAAAATTACAATGTAAAAAGAAACTCAAACAAAAAAAAATCGCACTCACATCTCAACATCCTATGTGCGCACACCAAATTTCACGAAAAATTTGATAAAAAGATGTTTCTGGAAAAGCCTTTTTAGCACCAAACTTTGTTTTCTTTACACATAATACAAAATAATCATTTTACTAAAACAACTTTGCACATATAGAATATTGGGATGTACGCGTCAAATTTTTAGCTAATTTTTTGACATTTCAGATGTGTTTAAAACTGTAAAAGATGAGAAGCATAGGTGCCAAAACGCTACTCCAGCTTACAACTAGCTATTCTTAGCACAGTTGATTGTCGGTGTGAATTGGTCAGTGTGAGCTAGCTATTCTCCATGTAACCGGTCAACGCTGACTAGATTCTTAAAATTTAGGAAAAATTTGCTACCGGACACCGTTATTTCTTGTCCTTTGCCCAAGCACACTGAACTTTCGTGTCTCTGCTTAGTACCATTATAATTTTGTGGTCATTTGCTGTAACACACCGCTCGTACTAAAACAGAAAGTTTGACTTTTCTCCTTGCTTCCCCGATTCGTTTTCTGTCTCCTCTCTCTTCTGCCTGCGACGAGCTCGGCGGCAGGAGCCGCTCGGCCAGGCACTCACCCAGGAAGTCGTGTTGTGAGGTCTCCAAAGATCTGTGCAGCCATTTTGGACCGACCTCCTGACTGAGGATGAACTGCTCTGCTTAGTGTTGACACCACCGAATGAGCTAAGCTTCAAATCTCTGAAGATACATGCAACCATTTTGGACAGAGCTCCATTGATCGCCAGCCACACGTATGGAACAGGACGGGCAGCTACCTCAGCCCGGTGCATCAACACTGGAAACCAACCTAGCCCTTCGCCTCCGAAGAAAAAGAAGAAGACCGCTGAAACTGATCTTCAGACTTCAGGCAACACGGGTCCTGGGATGATCTTGTGTTCGTATGATGTGTGCTGGGAATGTCGAGAGTAGTTGTTTTTACGCTTGAACTCTCTACCCAGGTTTCATTTTTATTGGTACCACAAATAATAGAGATGAACCCAATAATTTGTTGCTCTAGTTTCACCACTGCGTCGACCACACGCTCCCCGCCGTGGATTCCCACCCGCCGCGCTGCCGGTCGGCGGCTCCCCGCCCCTCCCTGCTGCTCTGCCGAACGGTTCCTCCCAGCCAAGTCGTGCCCCACCCCTTTCTGTTTCCGTTTTAGTACAAGCGGTGTGTTACAGCAAATGGACACAAAATTCTAATGGTACTGAGCAAGGACGCGGACTTTTGGCTCACGGAGACACGCGAGGAGCGAATCTGGACGGCTGTGGGGGCTTCGCGATCTGTGGATAAGGTAGTGTTTTTTATTTCTGAAATGTGAGGGAAATGTGAGAGAAATGGACAAATGGTTGAATACGGGACGAATACGCATTGAATGCTGGACGACGTGCGTCACTGGGACGTCTCGGGACATGTTCGCACTGGGACGTCTCGGGACATGTTCGTTAGCTGGCGTACAGCTGGATGTGTTTTTGAACCTGGCGTAGGGCTGCTATGGGCTTCCTGTTTAGTTCGATGGAGGAAAATGGCTTTCAGCATCACAAAATTGCTGTTAACGATGATGACAGCGTTTAGTGATCTGAAAGGAGGAAAATTGTTTCTACAGTTAAAGGATGGAAAAAAAATCATTACTTGTCGTAAAAAAAAAGAATTAGTGCGAGCGTGAAGACCGTTTGCTGGTATAACATAAAATTATTTCACACTTGCACAAGAATTAATCCTAGACACGACGTTTCGGACCAAACTGGTTTGATCGTTCGCTGACATTAGGGCATATAAAATCTAAACAGTGATAAGAGATTTAGATCTTGATAAAAACATGAGATCTTAATACATAGTTGAGACAAATAAAAACAGACTGAGACGATTACATGTCCTTGACATAAACGGAAGAAAACATATGATCTAGATAGAGGGAACTAGTGTCCCATTGGAGGGTCACTCTGGCGACCAACGTGGAGGACGCGCAGGACGGGCTGGACGAGCGGGCGACCCCATTCGTACATCAGAATGGGGTTGACCTTGACGCA
Organism: Poa pratensis; assembly: GCA_947311845.1. Taxonomy (NCBI): domain Eukaryota; kingdom Viridiplantae; phylum Streptophyta; class Magnoliopsida; order Poales; family Poaceae; genus Poa; species Poa pratensis. The sequence continues at coordinate 80,350,754 of CAMZMU010000052.1, read as the reverse complement.
GCACAGGAGGGTATCGCCAACCCAGTAGACGTCGCCGTGGAGCCGTCCCGCGGCTCCTTCTTCCTCCAGCAAGGCGTACAGCCCATGGCCGCCCGCGCCGGAATGGATCTTCTGCTTTGCCATGGCCCCACCGGAGACATGGCTCAGATAGATCTGAGCAGCGCGCCAGGTGGATAGGGTGCCTCCCCATGCGAAGAACTGGACGGTGTTGCCCATGTTCCATGGCCTTGGACCAAGGAACCTGACAGCGCCTTCAGCCATTCTTGGCTGGGCTAGTCCTAGCAACTCGAACTGTTCGCGATCCATGGGGACTACAGGGGAAGGATGCAGACAGTTGATGAGAGAACGGTAAATGGTGGGAGGTAGAGAAGAGTGAATGGACGATGAACAGGCAAGCTTCGCCGTCTGCGGTAAATAAAGAAGCTTCATGAAGAAGCCGGAGCAGTTGCACCTACCAACATTAACCAGCGAAGGAGAAGGACCGCGAAGCATCGCTGCATTGAATTTTACTGAACATGGATACTACCTCACACAAACGCAGTGACGCTGGACACGCAGTGTGTACACGTCATGTGTTGTGACACGTACGTGGTGTGTACAGGGTGCGTCGATTCGCACGTCACTGGGGTAAAAATTCTAAAACTAAACAAACCAATTGTGTTTTATTTTCAAGAAAAAACAACGACGTGTGGTTTAAAACAAGAACTGCGTATTGTGCATCGTAAAAAAAAAATTCGTTAGGGGCGGTGACAACTTTTACCGGTGTGTTTTGTAGTTCAAGATGTGTTGTCATAAAATGATACATACATACCACAAAATGTGTCGAGTCCGTTCTGCGTTCTACGTTACGGTCTTCGTACCATAGCATTCATGTGTTCCTCCTTTCCAAAATTCATGTTTCAGAATGGATTAGAAAATTGTTAGGAGTTAGTTTGCCGTAATTTGAAATGATCTTCAAGTATTCAAATCCTGCGCGCATAGACGTATTGTGTCATATAGTAGCAAGATGATGAACCAGGTCTATACACATTCAGGCGAAAACGTTCGTGTGCTTAAGGTGATATACACAAACTATGCCGTATGAACTCAAGGTTGATGGTAAATGGGTTGTGGGTTTGCAACATGAAATGTTCAAATACGTCGCGAAAGTTTTAGTTTAGACTGACTAAGAAGGATGCAGGGTTAATTTTCCATTTGGATGTTTCAAACTTGTTTTATGTTGGTCAAATCTATTTTGACCGGTGCTTCAAATGAACTTGAAAAAATCAAAATAATTAAACGAAATGGACATCTTGCAGTTCGTGACCAGATCACGCTAGGTTTGTTGACACGGGACCAGTGAGGCAGATATGCACGGAGAGAAAACAAAAAGGCGTCATTTCTCGCAAGTTAATATTCCGATACGTCTAGATGTCTCACATCGTCTCCAACTGTAGTAACTTTGACCAGAACCACGACGCACTTGAACTGTTCGACACTTGTACTACACACGTATAAAAATGCAGCAAATGACGTGGTGAACACTTACACGCGTGTCATTTCGACGAGACGTGAAGCGCGGTCACATAGTGTCATCATTGCGAATATAGGTCGGTAGGGTGTGTTGTCATTTCCAACTACAAATGGGGAGAAAACGAAGCGAACCGCGCCTGTTCGGTGCAGCTTGCGGTTGTCGATCTCCGCACCAGCGGCAGTGATTCCATCAGTATGCCTCGACGCATAAAAACCCCAACCGCGTTAGATTGCGGTTCCTCATTTCCTCTCTTCTCTCCAGCCCCGAAACACAAAACAATCCTTCTCTGCGATGGATCCATGGTGGACGAACCCTGACAGCCCGGACGAGTCTGACGGAGAAGGGAACCCGGTCCCATGGTGGGATGAGGGCCACAGGCGTTGGCAGGAGCGCGCCCCCTCCGACGACGACGGCGAGGGCGACGACGATGAGCAGGCGGAGGACGGCGATGGCGCCGACTCCGACCCCGACTCCGGCGACCACGGCGGGTCCGAGGAGGAGGACTCGGACCCGGAGTTGGAGCTGCATGATGGCGACGGCGACGGCTCTGACTCCGACTCGGACGACGACGACGAGGAGAAGGAGGAGGACGAGGAGGAGGAGGAGGAGGAGGAGGATGAGGAGGATGGTGAGGGGAGGAGGAGGACGAGGAAGACGACTCCGATGATGACTCCGACAACTCCGACGATGACGACGATGGACAGCCAACCAAGAGGCGGCGCATGTAGGAGCCGAGCCGGAGGCCGGCGTAGTAGCAGTTGCAGTGCTTTAGTTGCACTGCAACTGATTAGTACTAGTAGTTTAGGCCGCCGCCGGCGCAGCAACAGTGCATAGAGCACTGATAATCTCCTGTAAAAGCCGCCTTCATATTTTGCTATCGGTGTATATTCCAGTGTTATTCCCTGCTAATAGTGATGTCAGTTTCGATTTGTAAACCTGAATAATAAGTTCTTCAGTTCAGAATCTGTGTTTACGACATAGTCCCTCTATCAGTTTCTGTTTTACTCCAATTGAATAAAAATTTCAGTTTAATCTCGTTGATAACGGCGTACTAAACAACATACACTCACTAATGGGTTAATTAAGTTGACGACTTGTTAACCGTGGGGCCGATATCCTGTTTAAACTAAAAATTTTGACCACCTACCTCGCTTCCTGTCCCCAAACAACACGCACCCTGTACCCACTTGCCCGGTCCCACGAGCAGCGCCAGGCCGACCCCACAGGTGAAGGGAAGTGAGGGTCAAACAAGGTTGACCACAGGGGAAATGCCGTCTGTTGCAAGTGAGTAAAACACAACAATTTTTTTCTTATGGTTCAGGTGAATAAAAAAGACATGGTGTAAAATATCAGTTGACATTTTTTTGAAAAAGATGATGAATTTTGAAATTTGGTTCTTTGTATAACAAAAATAAGCATGCTAGGACGTGGTGCCGGTTCTGGGGCATCAAATCAGTCATGAAATTTGAGCGGAAAAAAATCAAATGATGTGTTGTTACTTGTTAAGCTGCGTCATGAGAGATGATGGTTAGAGTACGAGCATGATGCATTAATCACGCAATAAATGTCCCCCCTTTGTCAAACATTAATTAATTATGAACCCCACGAGATGGTGTTACTGTTTATCGTTCTTCCAGCTCTCGGCTATGCGAGGAGCAGGGAGCGGGCTCCTCGTCGGGATCTCCACATTTTCTCCCCGTGGTCGCTGAATCGGGTGGGCAGACGTGATTACAGGGCTAGGACAAGGCTAGCATGCAAAATTGTGCAAGCTGCAACAGGTATTTCCAATTTGTACTTTTCAGATCTATCTTCGTTTCTTGTTTTGTCAAGTCGTATTGAGACCTCGGATGAATTGTGGACAGGATTCTGGAACTGTTCCGGAAGAAACCGATAGCGAAACAGTGGCAGCCTCTCAGAGCGACCTGAGGGGCAAGGGAGTGTGCAATGGCCAAGATTGTGGTCAGGATGTCGATAGCATCAACAATGGCGTGGGGGCTTCTTGCTCAAATGACAGCTGGTTGCGAAGGTATAAAACGAGTTCATTTTATATAACTTTTAGCTTAAAAGGCAACTATGTCGCTAGTTCTAAGGTTGGCAATTGTAGAACTAAATTTTGGTGTGGTCGAATTATAATTAAAAGAAATATAACTACTGCTGGCAATGCTAAATTGTGAAAACTGCTAGAGAGTTTGCTATGTGATGACTTAGTGAAAAAATTACTTCTTGCTCAATAGACATGTTATATGTATAGATACATTGTAATGGAAGTCATCTAATTTGGAACGGAGGGAGTATATGTTATGTGATGACTTAGTTAAAATCCGAACGAATACATGAGAAAAATGTTTTGCAACTTTCAGACCAAGGCTTGGCACAATGGCAGACGAGAGGGAGACACAAGCTGAAAGGGTGTCAGCGCTTGAGTCATCTTTCAGAGAGTTTGCGCAGCGGACAACCAAAGAGATTGTTAACCCTGCGGTGGGAGTAACATTTGATTCGATTGGAGAGGCCTATGATTACTACAACCTTTATTCTTGGGAATGTGGATTTGGCATCCGCTACGGGAAGAGCAGGCAGAATGTGATAGGGACAAAGTGTATGCAGGAGTTGCTGTGTGTTTGCGCGGTACAAAAAAACATACACTAAGATTGTACATATCCATGTTAGTATCATGTATTATGCGTTGACAGTGAATGTTTCTTGTTCCTCAGGGTAAGCCTAAAGCGTCAAACATGACATCTAGCCGTTGCCAGTGTCCTGCCATGATTAGATTGCTGCGGACAAGCGATCGAGGCTGGTTTATAAGTGAGTCAAGGCTTGTGCACAACCACGCACTGCTATTGACATGTGCAGAGAAGCTGCATTTCCCTTCTCATCGACACATTGATAAATACACAAGGGAGTTGGTTTCACAACTCCGTGAGAATAACATTAACTTAAGCAAGGTTCATAGCATTATAGGAAGCTTTTTTGGGAAGATAGAAAACGTACCGTTCACTAAGAGGTCTCTTAGGACATTGTGTGGGAAAATAAGTAGAGAACAAGGCGATGATGATGTTAAGAAAACAATGCAGGTTTTCTCTGAGATGAAAGAAAAGGACAGCGAGTTTACCTACACCGTGCAGGTTGACTCTGAAAGCAGAATTCAGTCTTTGTTGTGGACAAATGGTAGGAGCAAGCTCCAGTATCATCATTTTGGTGACGTTGTTACCTTCGACACTACATACAAGACTAATCTGTATGACATGCCATTCGGTATATTTGTCGGAGTGAACAACCATTTCCAGAGTGTGCTGTTTGCCGGTGTGTTGATGCGCGACGAGAAGATAGAAAGTTTTGAGTGGGTGTTCACAGAATTTGTGAAAATGATGGGTGGAAAGAGGCCAATTACAATACTGACTGGTAAGAACATGTCATTACATTTATGTTTTTTGAGTAACATGTATGATATTCTTGATGTTTTACTCTGAACTAGCGGGGTGGCCCGCGCATTTGCGCGGCTAGAATGACGATTTATATTTTCCTATCATATTTATTTCAATTTAGATTTCAAAATATTTTGGTTTGTGTGTTTTATGTTCAGCGTGCATTTATGATGTACCACTACAGTTTTCTAAAAAAGGAATATGTATTCTGTATAATCTTTCAAGATTTAAATAACCCACTGCCACTTGAAATTCAACGAATATGCATTTCTCATTCATTCTCATAATAGAACCCCAACACTATATATTTGGACCAAGAGTCACGGCTTGTCAAAATAGTATTGTTTAGACATCCTAAAGTTTTATTACATCTGATATGTTTATCTGCACTCCTTAGTGCAAGGGTACGTACCCAACAACATTGCCTCATGTCAAGCAATTTATGGCGGCAATTTTGTTTACGGGTACCCAGATTTGCACAAATATCATAGTTGGATTATAGTTGCCTTTAGGCAGAATAATTTCATCAGATGTTCTTCAGTAAATACATTCTGCTTACCATAAAGACTTATGCTCTGAGGAGAACCAAACTCGATATGTACATTGGTTTGGTAGAGATTATGATAATATGGAATTCTTTGAAACAATTGATCAACCTCTAAACATTACCGAAAAATGAAGATTTTATAATCCTAGTTGAACGATCTGCCGGCTGTCAAGTCTATATATATCCATAGTCACAGGATTTATTCCTTGGAACAAAACTGCGTAGAGTTCACCTTGAGTCCAATATAGAATCGCTCTACCTCGCTCCTCACATGGCGCCCTGCCGTCCATACATCCTTCACTTTGAATTACTCATGCAATTCTAGGAATTCCTATCAAAGTAGTGAAATCAAATACAGATTTATTGCTAGTTTAAACACATCCTAGAAAACAAAATTCAGTCAGCGCTGTTCATTAGCATCAAGGCAGTGGCGAGTCTATGGAACTAATAGTCTAATACTTTCCATTTTCTACTATAGACACTGATTTTTTTTTAAAATCTTCATAGCTCCACATTCTAAAAACTCATCCGCTTACATTCATCTCACAGTGTCCAAGTCAGTCAACATCATCAGCTCCTTTAAGTATTGTAATTTCTTCTGTCATTCACATATATTTCCTTGGTTAATTCTTTTCAGTGATGGTGTCATGCCACAACTTAAAAACTGAAAAAAAACTTAATGCTGCAAGCAAATACAAACTTGAAACTATACATACCTTTATTGTTATACTGATATCCGCTAAACATATTTGTTGATGCAACCTCGCCAACAAAATCTGAAATTTTTCATTAATATCCAGCCTCTTTGGAACAAAACTTGAAACTGGAGTAGAGACTATATTATCTGCACATGCAACAGAAACTACAAAAGGTTGAATATATGTTCCTGAATAAATACGTGCTCGCTTCCACAAAAAGTTATACTGTGAGGAAAACCAAAGATACGTACAGATTTGGTAGCATTACGATAAAGATGAAATCTTTGGAGCAATTGATGAACCTCTAAACGTTAAGGGAAATGAAGCTTTCTATTATTATCAGATCTGACGACTGTCCAGACTAAAGAGTGAGAGTAGCTGCATATGTTCCTTGTAACCAAACTATTTACATTTGACCTTGAGAACAATATGGAACCGCGGCATCCTCCAATTTCAATGTTAGGAAATCAACTACAGATGTATCAGTTATTTTAAACACATCCTAGAAAACAAAATTCAGTTAGTCTTGGTCAGTAGCAGCACTAATACTGGGGGAAATATTACTACACGTACGGAGTAAAAGTATTTGGTAAACTTATTTTACTGAAAACTTCAACTGATATATACTTGGAACAAATCTTTAATATATTTTGTTCAATTAGAAGGAAGAGGCGAGGCTTAAAAAAAGAAGCATACTGATATCCTTTTCTTCAATCTACAAATCTCTTGTGACCACTCGACAAATTTCTGCATTAATGATTTAGAGCTTAACCTCTGCCTCAATATTAATTACAGAGCGGTATATTTTCAAATTCATATCGTATGATGTAAACTAAGACAAAATATTTAGCAGCTGAACGAATAACGTGTAATACACATATGTACAGTTTCAGCGGATCAGCAAAAAAAAAAAAGAATCCAAACCTGTTTCGTGTCACCACCATCTGAGCCCATACATGCATGTCATTGTGACATGAGTCCCTGGCCATGCAGCTCCTGAAATCACAAAGTATATACTAACAATATTCTTCTAAATTATTGGTGCATGCACAAAAATTTATATCACCTACTCTTTTCGTATTGGGTGGCTGTACAAATGGCGCATGTGACAGCACAAACTTCCGCCGATCACTGCCGTTAGATGTAAACAACCTGTGAAGAAAGGCCCTTTTATTTCTCTTGTACATGCTAAATCAATCAAAATCCTGAAGCTGGTTAGCGAATAAATTTATAAAGGTTAGTGAATCAATTGGATTCAGGTCAAGAGATCGGATGTGCACATGATTTCGCCATGACAATACATTGAGAACAATCTGCGTGAAAAGTCTTTTCAATAGCAGCTCTGAAATCACAAAGTATTATGAACCTTGTCGACATAAACAGTCAAGATACTTTATTGGTAAATGCACAAAAATACATATTACATACTCTTGTCATATTGGATGGCTGTACGAATGGCGCCGGTGACAGCACAAACTTCCGCCGATAGCTGCCGTTAGATCACATGTGTAGACAACTTCTGAAGAAAGGCCACAGTGAAGAAGATTCTTTTATTTCTCTTGTACACGCTGAAGGCTGGCTAGTGAATCAATTTACGAAAATGTTCGTGAATCAATTGGATTCAGGAAGAGATCGGATGTGTACCTGCATGGTTTCGCCGTGACCATATATACATCGAGAACAATCTGCGTGACTCACGCCGGCCGACACGCACCTAATGTAATCTGGACGGCTGCTCCTTGGAAGCTGATGGATCAACCTACTATGGTCTTGGCCAACTATATCCGGCAAGAATCTGCAGCCCGCGAGTTATAGGACGTGAGATCGCCCTCCCCGGCCGGTGCCTCCGGCGAGTTGTAGGACGTGAGATCGGCGCTCTCCTGGCTGATACCTTTGTCCGACCGGGGCAAACTGTTGTAGGGACGTCGCCTGGTCGAGTACTTGCAGATGGCCTCCTCTCCGATGTCTGCCACGGGCCTAGACGGCAGATCGATCGCCGTCGATTATGCTGGGACAAATAAACGCGAGTCCGCCAAGCATCCATTGATTGCTAGGAGTCGTACTTCCTTTTGGCAAGGCTAGCCTTCGTATTTGAATAGGAAAACGTAGAGAAGAGTCCATGTATAGTGCAATATTGTTAGACACGGTAGATTGGATCGATCTCCTTGTTTTTAGATCCGTTCTTGCCTTCTTACGTGGTTGATAAATCTGTACCGTTTATACATCTTAGTTTTAGCGTAACAAATCTACACCGTTGGTTGTTTGTTGTTTTAATAATATAATAGATCGTACTATTAAACAGATCAGGCAAGGGCAATGGAAGTTGCTATTGAAAACGTTTGGCCCGAAGCGACACATAGATGGTGCAAGTGGCATGTTTTGCGCAAAGCCAAAGAGTCCCTTGGTACTCACTACAGCAAGAAAAGTGGGTTCCGGACAGAATTCCACAACCTCGTCGATGAGATGGTGACAGTTGGCGAGTTTGAAGATGGGTGGAAGAGTTTGATGGAAAAGTATGGACTATCTGCAAATACTTTTCTTGTCCAGGCTTACGAAGTGCGTAAGAAGTGGGCCAAACCGTATTTCAGTGGGAAGTTTTGCGCAAAACAAACAAGCACGCAGAGAAGTGAGAGTGCAAACCATGTGTTGAAGAACTACGTGCCGCCTGCTTGTCCGATGAATATCTTTGTTAAGCAATATGCAAAACTGCAGTATGACAGGGAACAGGAGGAGGGGTTCCAAGAAAAAAGGACCAGGCTGGTAAGTGGATGATTTGTATTGGATATATATACATATTGCCTACCGTTTTCGGAGGAGTGTACATTCTGTTTTATGCACTAATGTTGACATTAACTCAGGCGGGTGCTGTGCTGAAAATTAATATCCCACTAGAAAGACATGCAAGCAAGGTGTACACCAGAGCAATGTTTGAAATGTTTGGAAGGGCTTTATATGTTGCTGGGTCATTTGTTGTCCAGACAGTAGAACCAATGAGGAAATATGTGGCGATACATGTCAATCCAGCATCTAGGCCAGACTGGTTCAAGAGCCGTTACGAGGTGAACATTGCAGACGATGGTTCAACATATACCTGTGAGTGTGGAAGATATGAGCATATGGGTATGGTGTGCTGTCACATAATTAAGGTAAGCAACGATGTGCGTAACATTCAAGTGATATAGGGAAATTGTGCGAGGAAGAAAACTAACAAAAAGTGTTTTGATACAGGTGATGATCACTCTTGATGTGCAAAGGCTTCCAGCTCAGCACATTATGAAAAGGTGGACAGTTGATGCAAGAGACATACTACCTGACCATATAAAACACTACCAGAAGGATATGGGCCCTCCGGAAGAAATGACATTCAGGCATTCCGCAATGTATATAACCGCGCTGGAGGTTGTTCATTTGGGAGATAGCAACCCTGATGCTTTTGAATGTGTTATGACATGATTGTGTGATCTCAAAGCAAAGGCAATTGGTCTGTCTGGTGACAAGGATGGACTGAGCATGCTGGAGAAATCGAGAGCATCTTCATTGTCAAACTCGGTTGGGTCCAGGCAAACTGCCGGAAGCAAGAAAACGCAAAGCGCTACTGCCACTGTTCAGCTCGATGATACTTGCTCCAACACTTTGGTTGCAGGTGGTAACGCGCAAGATGGTACAGCTGATGTGACGTCAACTAACCCCACATCAACTGCCGGGATTATTGCGCCTGAGCGTAGGCTTAAACGTGGACTTCCAACGACAGCGAGAGACAAACCGCCGTACGAATAGACCGGGAAAAGAACGAGGTTTTGCAGTATTTGCCGATGTGAGGGACACAAGAGCAGTACTTGTCCACATCGAGGAGACCGTCCGGTGAAACCAAGAAAAGATCCCCAGTGTAGCAACTACGGTTTGACTGGCCACAGGAAGCCCAGCTGTACAAAACAAATGTTCAGTTTGATACCAGGTGTTAACATTCCTGATGCCTTGTAGTTCATACATTTTTTTGATTTGGTTGCTCAAAAGGTCTCGTGCCTTGTACTATTGTAGAGTATATCTGTTGTAACTGTTATATTTGGAGGCATGGTTGTAAAGCTTGGACCCTGTACTGTCACGTTTAATGATCGTTTTCAAATTTGAAATTTGAATTATAGACGGCAATAAATGAAGCCTTCGCCTGGCTGAGGGAGGTGTGTATAAAGGGCAGGTTGTTATGGTGTGAGAGTACAAAGCTCGGATGCAGCCAAGCCCATATAGGAGAAATGGAGAACCTCGATGCTTTACCTGATGCAGCCAAGTTTGAAACGCCCAAGAAGATCTTTCAGCACACCGACAACGAGAGCAACAAGGTTAGTGGGCTCGTGTACACGTTCATCCAGATCTGGAAACGGTGTTACCAATTTTGGTCTTCTAATTCTTGCTGTTTCCTGAAGGTCGACGATTGTTTCACGATCATTGGTATGATTGTGAGCTCGGAGGATGTTGGTGATCTAGAAGAGCTGTGGTAAGCTACACAAAACCAACCGAGAGATGGTTGTGATGCCTGTTTGTATCTTAATGGATTGTTTTGCAAACCTAAAGGACTCTGCTGACTCTCAGGACAAGAACAACCGAAGGAGGGCGGGGTAAAAGCATTGAAGAAGGTGGGATTTGTTTTTTTTTGCATTGTGTGCGTTTGTTCTTTTTCCTTGTGATATGCAAACTCTGAAATGGTAGAATGTAACTGTCCTGCTAAATTCTCTTTCTTAGAATCGTGCAAGGTGCAACGGCAAGAAACTTGATGCTTCTGGGCGAACTGTGCTTATGATCCGATCATGCCTGGATGTGGCAGACGATGACGAATCAAGTGGTGATTCAGACGATTCAGTCCTTGTTCCAGTGAATTTGTTCCGCGATTCGAACGATGAAACTGATAGCGTGAAGTGTGGTGTGAAGAGGGCAAAGCTATCCTAGGTTTTAGTTTCCTTAGTGACTAGAATAATTTGATGCGTCTGTGGTACAAGATTATAAAACTTGTATAACTGTTAGGCGTGCCGATTTGATGTAACGGGGATTTGAGATATCAGTCAGTTGTCGTAAAAATATTTATAGTAATTCGCGGTTAGTGGAATTGCCGTTTTGTTTTGTTTTGTTTTGGTCTGATTTTCCGTTGTGTTGCATGCGGAGAAAATTCTTCCCGTACACTGTAGTACAGCGTGCGACCCTCATGGCCCATGATGTACAGTAAGCCCGTACAGGTAAAGGGAAGGAGCCGTCTGTCCCGTGGTTGTTTGCCCTGGATATGGGTGTGCTTGGGCCTCCGAGAGCAAGTGGACCCCTTGTCTTTTGAAATCGTCAACGCTTGTCAAAGCATCAACGCATTGAATAGGAGTCCTGGATAAGATTTTTTCAGCACCGCTGAGTTCAAAAATATGTGAAGAAAACGATTAAAACGTACGTGCCTACTACCACGCGTCTGCGGCAAAGCGTACTTATGGCCATTTGTTGCTCCCTGCAGTTCGTAGCTAGCTCTGAAGTGCGCGTAGCTAGCTCCTTGTTTTTCTTTGCTTGCTTGAAAGAGGAGCTCCGATTTGATGTTTCGGCAGAGCAGGGGTGATGACATAGTTAAGAGGGGTGCTAGCTGTAGAGAGAAGAAGAGAGAGTGAGAGTAGTAGAAGAGAGCTCCGGTTGGGTTGCGAACAATAAACACATAGCAGAACCCACAAGAGCGGATAACTCCAGCAGGTTCGTAGGTGGGAAGAAGCCTGGTCCGTCGACGAAGATCCAATGGTGAGTGAAGAACTTCCGCCGCTCGATCTTTTTGACGGATGAATGTGGTTTCCATCTTCTCAGTTTTTTGTTGGATCTGTTGATGATTTCTTCCTCTGTTCTTCTTATTCAGAAACGAACAAGGGACTTTCTTGTGTGTGTGGGGGGGGGGGGGCGATTGCTGGCGGTGATGAGGATGACATCGAGGTGGAAGAGGAGTTTGTTGTCCGTCTGTCTGCGGGTAGAATCCTTAGGAGTGGGGAAGCAATGTCAATAGTTGTTTTGCTCCAAAGGATCTCTGTGACGCAATAGAGAAGTGGTCAGATCAGGCACTGAACTTGGTTAGGAGTATAGGCCTCTCTGGTCTGCTCACGATGGACCGTTTCTCCCACTTCAGCCGTGATTTCACGCAGTTTCTATACGAGTGTGTAGATTCTAGAAAAGGAAGGCTAGTGTTAGGGACAACCGATTCGCAACGCTAGATGAGGCATCGTTCTGCAGGGTGGTAGGATGTAGGCCGGGGGGATCTATCACACTATATAGGTTGCGTGGAGCACCCACCCTCGTGAGATCATGTATGCTAGAGCTGCCGTAGGTTTGCCGGGCTGTGCAGAGCTCACCACTTACATGCTGCTTGATCTGCTGAAGAGAGCGCGGAACCAAATAGTGACAGGCATACAAGCGAGGCAGTTGACGCTTGCCTACGGATGCTGGCCTTGTCTGTGTACTTCAGCCCAAGGGAAAAGAGGGGGTGTGTTCCCAGAGATGCATACCTCCTTGCCCAGTATGCTGACAACTTGGAACAAGTGAACTGGGGGAGGTACGGAGTAGAGGAGACCTTGGACGCTGCATATAGAGTGCAGGAGGCGATGCGTGGTAGCGTCCGCGGATTTACCATCTACGGGTGCCACATGTACATGCAGGTATGTGTAGAATCCGATGATATATCAAATACGAAAGTTGCAACTCTCAAGATTGTGCTGCATTGATTTGCTTCATATGTTGTAGGGCCTAAAAAAATGAATTGTGCTTTGTTGTGCAGTGCATGTACTTTGACAATGTAAACACCGGATGTATGGTATTAACCCTGCTCTCGAGCCACGCATCCAGTACTATAACGTGCCTGCGTTGAAGACATTGATCGCGCGGGACACACTTGTGACGCCGTACGAGAAGATATTTGGGATGTTTAGGGTGAGTAAAAATGTTGATATTACTTAACAATGGATGTTTGTAAGATACCAAACATCAGAACATGATACACTGCTTGAATTTTATGTTGCATCTGTTCTGTTTAGTCTAGTGTGTGGTTGTAGTTTAGACTGTTAACATCCAACAGCCTTGTATAATGACATGTAGGAATATTGTTCGCAGGGCCTCACTCAAACCGGAGCACTGCATATGGGGGTTGCACTCAGGTGCGGAAGAGAGTTCACACGTGAATTTAACGATTCAAGAGCCAGTGGTGGAGCTTCCCAATTTGCCAGATGAACAACCTGTTCGTGCCCTGCCTCAAGTGAACAATGACAACATTGGCGCAAAGGTGAGACCATTGTGATATGTTGGCCCTGATTACTTTTCCATGCAAGTTGTTCTGGTTAGCAATAATCTATATTGACTGACTTCAAACATTCATAATATAATTGTCTAGATTAACAACATAATCGAAATAACTTATGCTTAGCAAATATTCCTGCTTCTTTATTTCAGTAGCAGCTTGAAAAACAATTGACATGAACAGTATTGCAACTTCTCAAAATACCAATTATTCGTCCTTGATAAAACATATTTTATCGAAACTAGCTATATGAATATTAGATGTTCATATCTGTCCTTCCTTTATGAAAAGATTCATGCAGATGATTTCACATCACGTGCAAACTACTCTCAAGATTGGATCTTTGAGTTTCATTAATTTTCTTGAACTTTTTTGACAAATGATGTCATTAATGAATGTTCATCATTCTGTTTTGTAATTGGATCCATATATCATGTTACTGGACATTTAAATGATTTTAAATAAGCTAGTGATTTAATCATCAAATTCCTCACATGACTTCCCTTTTATACTTAATTCGAATTGTATAACTTACATGTGTTCCTGGAAAAAAAGAAATGATATGGAAACATTTTCATGTTTACCCCCTCATTCTAACAGTTGCCCAAAAAGACTATCAGTCTTAATTTACTATTATGATTTTGACTCTATAATCATGAGATGACACTTCTCTCCAATTCTAAAGTCAACAAGTATTTAGAACTATGTGTGGAAAACAACTGCAAAAAAAATGGCGCAAGGGTGAGACCATTGTGATATGTTTGCCATGCTGGCATTTTCTTGCAATTTGTTCTGTTTACAGTGAGTTGCTACTGTGATGCAGGCTATAGCGTGGTTGGTGAAGGGGTTTGACGCGATGGCCCATGCAGCAGCTGACCGTGAAGACAATTTCAATAGACAGGTGGCAAACAGCATGCCAATGTCTCCTGCTGCCCTACAAAGCTTCCGCGACGTATTTGATAAGAACCAGCAGCTGACAAGATGCAGGGGATGCAGTACTTACTGAACCATCTTTCGGAGAAGGGGATAGGTAGATTAATACCAAGCATTGAAGAAAACCTGGCTAAGATCAACCTGGCGTTGCAAGGTGATAAATTCTTCCACAAAATTCAATTGCATATGTTCAAGTTGGATTGTTATCTAAAATCTGTTATGTCCCATTGGTAATAGGTATAGCACCACCTAGAGTAAGGCTGTTGGACTACACAGATTCATCCATCAAACACTCTCACACGGTAATTGTCCTATTTCTAGTATCTACACAATTTGGAGAAATAATAAATTATCAAAAAAAGAACTGTGCAAAAAAAATGATGATACCTTACATTACTTGTATTTTTTAGATCTGCCAGCTGTTATAATGGAAAGCCCTGGAGTTGGAACATGTAATTTCGAGTATGTCCCAGTTGATGGGATTGGAATGGTGTCTACATCGTCTAGGCCCCCTGTTGGTTTGGCTCAGCTGATATCCAATAGTGCTGGTTATGATGTTGGACAAGGTTTGATTAGTCCTCTTGTTCAGTCAGCGGTTCGAAAGGCTGGAAATTATGTCTGTGTACAGAATGCGGTTAGTGGGAAGGGGTGCCACTCTGGAGCGTCATATAGTCCGGGAGCTTCGACGCGTGTGCCAGATGTCTCTGTCCGTGACAATGGTGGATTTGTTTACAGTCCTGTGCCAATACGGTGTGTGCCCATGGAAGGCTTCCAGCGGTTTGACAGCGATGTTGAATCACAAAAGAATGTCGCTGGGTCCTTTCAGCCTCTCTAGCGCTGGTATGGTTAGCACTCATGTATTGTTACGCCAGTGAAGGATGATTGGGAGCCACTCAAATGTTTGGTTTCAACTGCACTAGAACATGAACTGTCTCCAGCTCCATGCCCATCCATACCAGGTAACAAAAAAAATTGCACCATTACTGTATCTGATGGTGGTCGGGTGATGGTACTTATGCACCGCAAAGATGACATGTGTACTTTGTGTGCAGCTCAAGATTACACACCTTCACCCGATAGCAAAAGGGGGGATGTGAATACGTCTCCAATGCAATAGGACAGAATGACCTTGACAGGGCATTAGTTGGGGGCAGCAGTGTAGAAGGTAACTGATTTCTAAATATATTGACTGCCCTTGCAATACCGGTTAATGACAAACACTATCGTTAGTTGCAGACCGCGGTAAATCAGTATACGTCAGCGAATCGGAACATGGACAGTCCTCGCGGACAGATACTGGATGTGTCGCCAGCATCCTAAATGCAAATGATAAGCGCGAGATCATTGTCTACACAGCTTCAAAGAGTGAGTTGTTGTACATATGTTGTGTTGGTGTGTCCATGTGTTTTCTGTGGGTGGTTGGTGATGTATGGTTATTAGTGCATATCTTGATGACTGTTCTGGTTACAAACTCGTAGAGAAAAAGCCAAGAGAACCAAGGTATGTCATACGTGTTGAGCCAAACTATGTGCTGGTGAACAAGAAAAGGGACTTCAACGACGTGCCAGGACTAAGCCCATTTTCAAATGGGTTTGAGTATAATTTCCCATGCGAGGATGCTGCGCTCGCAGGATACAGAGAAATGATATATTGCGACCAAAGGCAATGAAGAGGTTAGACATGGTACAAAAAAGTAAATTACCAAAAGATGCATCTGTGTAAAAAATGTATTGAATATGTTTTGTGACTTCTTCAGGTTGTGGGTTATTCATACAAAACCATGTCTTCTTAAGATGAATGGTATGGATTGCCTCACTGCATTCCACAAAGAGGGGGGCTGACAGATAAAGGATTTGAGTCGTCTCGAGAATGCTGGTGGAGGCTGATGATCATTGGTATGACGGTGACACGTCAAGGTTTAGGCATTACATGCTAAGGAATGGATGGTATGTATTTTACTATGTGATGTTTATTTGATGAGATATATGTCTTGTTGTTGACTCCCTACTGATTATTCTTACAGGATGTTGTTCTTGGAGGGGGTAACTGTGCAGCACGACGCGGATTAAGGACATGTTCATGGGCACAGACATAGGCTACGACATTGAGACTTGCCAGATGGTAAGTACCTAGTTGTATGAAGCTCATGTTGGTTCCTACTGAATAGTGGATTACAAGTTATTTGGACTGATTGCAGATATGGATGCCTCACAAGAGAGCAGAAGATGACACCTATGTTCTATACGGGGTTGATCCATTCCTGGAAAAAGTTCATGTACTTGATCCAAAAAGGACTTGCATGGGTCGTCAGGTGCTTGAGCGGGTACACAAAGACATCTGTGTGAAGATAATAGATGCATTTGTCACCTGCACAGAGAGTTTCTATGAAGATTGGGGTCTCAAGAGGGAAGATTTCGAGTTCAAGTACCATCAAAACCTCAATCCAGCCAGCTCTGAGTAAGTATTCTTTATATTTATTAACAGTATGGGGGAAATAGAAACAAAAGTCTAACATTGTTGTGGAAACTGCTGCAGCCGTGACACTGGGATGTACGTTGTGTACTACATGATGAACTTTAGTGGTTTGGGTTTGGATGACACAACTGATGAGGTTAGTTGGTTTCATTTTTTATATTGCAAACATGTTTTGTGGGTGAAGTAGGACTAACAACCATATCATCCATTTTGAAAACAGAAACAGTTGGTTCAGCTGAGAACTGAACTACTGAACATGGTGCTTACGATGCCGGGGAACAAGGGACATCCTCCCAGGATGTGACGAACCCAGATTTCTAGAGTGACTCCTATGGTTCGGAGTGATGACAACAAACATGATGTGTGGTGCAGCCATGTTTTACCGTTGAACAATTCTGAAAACTAATGTGTGACCAAGGGCCTGTGTGAAACTATGTTATTTGACTAATATGGTTATGTGATGTAATATGAAGCTGCACCTTGCTATGCCGTGGTTTATTCGAAAAACATGGTTATGCTTGCATTTTTTCTGAAAAATTTCGTGGTCATATGGTTTGCAACGACTGTTGCTATTGGTTCTTTTTCTGTGAACATAACTAGCTAGATTTGTTGTTCTATGGGCCTATAGTAAAGCGATAACATACGCAGAAATTTGATGTGTCAAAAAACTGAGCTTTGGTATGACAACTTCTCTTACATGCTAAGTGTTCTGATGCCATGCTGGTTATGGCAACGTGAGTTGTTTCCTGGTGACAAGGGAGATGGTGTTCGTATTGGAGCCTCGACAGGATTCGTGGAATGCAAATAATGATGTGAAAGTTGAACTTGGGCATAACAAAACTACAAAATGACATCTCAGGTTTCTAACTCAGCAAGCGCAATATTTTTACATTACCCACAACAACACATAAGGGAACTGTTTTAAGGCCGGACGAGCAAGAGATGGTCTGGACGATTGCGAATGAGGATATCCTAACAAAAAGTTTATTACATAGATAATTTGGTAGTTTCATCCATGCTAAAAGTACTGACAACAAATTGGATGACTCCGGTGATGTCCCGTGAATTGGCCATGTACTGTCCTCTTCAGCTTTCCCCGATACATCGTGGAGGAGTGCAATTCACATTGTTTTGCAATATTTCCTGTTTTGGATGAAGTATATTTATGTCTGGCTCGTGAATGAATAAAAAACATTCTAGATTGAGAAAATGATTTATGTATTTCCTGCTGATTATGTATGTGTTGATGAGGCCATTTCAAACCGCTGGCAAACAGACACTATCCAGATGTTACATTCTAAAAACATCAAATGCACGATTGCGGTACTTACCAGGAAAAAAATACTAAACTTCCATGACTCCAACCAGTTCTGCTAGGATTTGTGCCAAATTCCCTTCTGTGTCTCGAAGTTGTGCAAGTACAAACCCTTTCTCCTTGGCAATAGCTTCCTGCAATACAAAATGCAAAAAAAGTAAAGAAGACTGCCATCTTGGGGTGTTTTTGCAATCTAAGAACAAGCGTCGTTAACTTACATCTGATAATTGTTCCTCTAGGGATGTTCCATTGAAGTGCCTAGCAATGTGTATTATGCAGATGTCTGACTCCTCCCTACGTATGAAACAAACAATAAAAAACTTTCCAACATGATCACAATGGAAGTTTCAGCTGGAACGAGTGTTGACTGTGCTAACTGGGTAAATCGGTATGACAAAAAGGAATGGAATTTCTTCGTCCAGTCAGAGCATTCCACCTTCCACGATGGGAAGAACTTGTGAATACACATGAATAACGCAATGTGGATTTTGCCAGAAACAATCTCATGAAGCATCTTTCTTGCTGGAGAATTAGGAATGCTGGTTGCAGGGTCAAAAACGTGTATAGTTTTCGACAGCATATCCCAAGAATATAGGCACCATCCAGACTGAAGGATAACAGGTACATGTATCTGCACATAAAAAAAAGTTGGATGTATAAAAATTTGCAATGCATACTTTTGAAAAATGGCATGGGTCCTACCATCCTGCAATTGCATAAGTTGAAATTGATGTGTTCGCCTGTGAACTGTGCCTGGACTGATTTGAGTTTCCAAGCAATCTCCCCGGACAATATGCTAGTCTGTGGTAAGCAACAACATATGTTCAGCATGCGATGCTTTTTAGTGCATACGGAAAAATATAAGTAACTGCGGTGAAACGGGTGAATTACTGCAAAATCTGCTTCGAAAAACAATCGCCATGCATCGTCTAATCCCTTGTATAGAATACTCGAATCTATTTGCTGAAGCCTTCGGAATATGATAGAGCATAGCTCATGTTCTAGCATATCGTTGCCAACGATTTGTGTGACAATGGTCATGACCGACATGGAAATGAACCGTGGTTTCAGATGCGTTACAAATGACCTGTTCAATTGTAACAAAGTAGTTAGCTGATGCAAATGCTAGATGGCTGTTAAGATGGAGGTGATGAGATTCAGTACCTATTCATGTGGGCAACTGAAAGGGAAGACATGATTGTGAATAGTTTGTCTTGAGTTGCAATTGATGGGTACTTGATGTCTCTTGATTCAGTCTAGTGTGGATCCGCGAACCTGCTGTGATGCACGTGGTTCATTACGGGGAACTCCTTTGATGTATGGTCGATCAGTACAGCTTCAGGGGGCGGGGTTGAAACATCGTTCAGCATGACAATGGTGGAAATGATGGAGTCAGACCATGATTTGACAGACTCTGAAATGCCTGGGGAATGTTTAGGTTTACGTGGAAGTGGGGTTTTTTACTTCCGCATAACATGTTGAACGATGACATTGTGGTTAGTTTATGTACTATCGGTAAGTGTAGATGATGTTTATCTTTGTTGCAAACACATTATTTGCGTACCTGAACTTCTTGCTTCACTGATGCCATCTGAAGCCTCAAACATATTGAATGGGTCAGGGGAAGTTGCAACCAATGGCTTCAATTTGACAGGCGTGTTTATAATTGGTGAAGAGCGAGCTGTGGATAAAACATGAAACACGCGAATATTATTTGTTGATCAGAGGTGTGCAGCTGTATAACATTTAAAGTGAACCTGGTGATGGCGGGGGGCGTGCATGGGGAATTGCCTCAGATGATGTCCTGGTCCTTTTGTTCATGGTTGATGATGAGCTCTCTGGAATGTCGTGTACGGGTGTAAGAAATGGAAGCAAACAAGATTGAAAAGCATGAATTACAACCAGGAATGAAAAACAATTACCATCTGATTCATCTAGGTCTAAGCGGCGGCGGTGCATGTTCGCTTTTCCTGGGGAATCACCTTGAGCAATTTTTTGGGCTACGCACGGCAATCCGCGAATGCAGCACATGCAGGTTTCAGAAAGTGTGGATACAATCTTGTCGAGGAACCTCGTGTTCTCCTGGTGCATCTGGTTCCTTATTGAGTTGCAGTGCTGGAATACAACAGCATTGTGGTGCTTCAGCATCATACCCATCTGGTTAGTTGCATGTACATGATACGAGATGTTGGAACCTGATTTTGCAGTGGATATAAAGACGCTAGGAATAAATGAAAAAATAAATAAATAAGGACTTTACCAGCTGTGGATATCTATCCTTCATGTAGTTCCCAAAATCAGACCCGCTGACAGCAGTTGTCGAACCAATTGCTAAAGTCCGTGTGTCACTTGCATATGCATTGGACATCATCCTGTTCGGGGCGATAGCAGAGAGAGGCTGAACAACTAAAGAAGACCCGGCTACGACGTTGTTGTGGACAATTGGGGTTTGCGGTGTGGATACCATGGAACCCTTTCCGTCTGTATTTTTTGCATTGTAATTCGGGCGGCGTCTCTGAGGTGCAATAGGTGTGAGCCTATCTGGCTGAGTGTCCCACATACTCCTTGTGTAACATACCTGATCAGCTTGACGTAACTGAGATTGAAAATATGGCTAGTTGTTAGCAGAAATGTTGTTGGCAGACAAAAAACAACCACTTCGATGTTTATACTTACTGGCGCTGCACCAAAATCCTCTGGGCCCTTCATGATAGCTCCACATTGATTGATCATCCTTCTAAACTTGACATCGTCAAAACATGATATGCGGGGTAGCACGTTATGACACAGGTTGAATATACCCAGATTTAGACTGTCAAGGTAAAAAACCTTAAGAACAAGAAAGGTTTGATCAGAAAACAGTTAAGCACATGTAACATTTACTGAATTGATGTCTAGAAAAACTAAAACCCATTATGAAAATCTCAAAAATACCTGGCAAAAAAGGTGGCAACCTTGCAAGTGCGTGGTTGAGCTGGATGACTGAGTTTCTGACTGAAGCTTCTGCGCAGCTGCTAGCAAGTCTTGAATAACGTATTCACACTAGTTGAATTCGATAATGAATTATGTGTTCACGATTGCAGACCAGTAGTCGATGTTTGAATAGTCATGTTTTGTGGACGGAGCTAACAAATGTCCCATCACGAAAATCACGAAAGCCATTTTAAAGCAGTCTTTCTCAGCATTGGTGGACGATTTTTCGCTAAGTGACCTGGTGATGACAACTTCAGCTGCCTTTAGAATGTGACATCCTTTGTCAGGCATTCCTAGCATAGAGCGTATGAACTGAACAGATTGTTCCGTGCACACATATTGTGGATCATGAATGTCGCGGGAACCAGAAGGTATGCCGAACACTTTGTGTACGTCGGCGGCCCAAAACCTAATCTTCCTGTTTTGGTCTATGACAATGGATCTAGATGGAGCATCTATCCTAGACATTATCCACTTGCTGAACTTCAAGTTCATCTTGGAAATGTGGGGGAGCTTGACCAACCCAGAAAAGCCTATTTCTTCTAAGAGGAATTTCTTGTAATCACAAAGCTCTGAAATTACAGAAACCACCTTCTGAATAGATGTTCGAGACGTTGTTGAAGGCCCAGGTGTGCTATTGCTGAATGCATCGTCCTGCATAGACGAACCAGCTCTGTCTTGGCTCCCGCTGCCGGATTTGTGAGTGCCGGAGCTTGGGAAGGATGAGGAACCCATGAGCTATTGAAAAAAATGTACTCAGTTGACGCTGAGTAGAAGAAAAACAGAAAGGAGCAGAAGCCATGAGTAAGCGATGAATCGAAACTGAAAAGCTTTGCACATCACCTTGCTTGTTCACCGACGATGAACCCCGGCGATTCACGAGTGATGAACAGGATTGGTTTGATGAGGAGCGTATTAAATATGACCATGCATTAAATGAGGGAGTTAAACGAAGCAGTAAACCACTCGTTGACAAAAAGTAAAGTTGCGGTAAAAAAAGTAGCACAACGATCTTTACTATTACATAAAAAATAACTTTGTTACACAAGGTGGTTACATTATGTCGGATGGATGGTTAACGAAATAACTAATTATGTCTCTTAACACTCACACCGAGTGTGACAATAGATATTACAAAAGAGCACACAAACTACATGTAGCTGTCATGATACATGGAGCCGCTCATCCAAGGATTTCTAGAACTTGGTGAGAACAACAACAATCGCCATCGCAATCATCTCTAACCCGGTAAACAGCATGTTCTTCATTTCAGTTTGGTGCTGCAGAAGGAGAACTTGGAATTCTCCGGATGGCTGGACTGGAGGGGGCTGAGGGGCGGCGCCAAACACATAACCCCGCCGAGATCGGAGGTAGTCTACGTACGCGCTCTCCCATTTCCAGAAACTGCAAGCGCCAGTCTAAGAAAACAAAAGAAATGCTGAAAAGGGGGTCGAAATCAGTTGCCATAAACATACAGAAAGCTGGATACAGATGAACAAAGGAGATTGAAACTAATGATGCAACAAGAAAACAGATCTGTACTGGGCGATAATCGCACACCCCTTGAAACTGGCACTTGTAGAAATGCCTGCCAGGGTTCTTCGCGGTGTTGGAAATGTACCACTCAATGATCCCGTGGTGACATCTGGGGCATCGGATTAGCGGAAGGGGAGCGATGTCTTCCTGGGCACCGTGGTTTGTTGCGGCGCTTGAAGACGCCGAGTTCTCCGTTAACATTCCGATCAATGGCGAAGATCGGAACGAACAAAGTTTTTGGTCGGCAGATGGATCTGTGTGGGGAAGAACAGCAGATGACAGGAAAGGGCAGGATAGAATGCTTGGATGATACGGGGGTTAAGAACATGCGACGGTGGGGAAGAAGATGGGTAGACGGCTGTCGTGGTGGTATCACGGCAGATGCCATGGGTATGGCTAAGATGGGGCTCGCTTGGACACTGGGGGATCCGGGGAGGGTTTGCGCGCTAAGGAGCACGCGATGAAGCACACACAGACTCAAGAACACACCGATCTACCCAGGTTCGGGGCCCTCGTATGGAGGTAAAACCCCTACTCCTGCCTGCCTCTCTCTGTATATCTCAGTGTATCACAAGTACAAGATGCTCCTCGAGCTGTATGATCCAACAATGGTGAAGTGGTGAAGATCTCAAGGAAGAAGGTGAAGCAACGGGGGAGAAATGGAACTCAGGGCATCGTCCCTCACGCAGGAGGGGGTGATGCCCTCTATATAGGCCAACCGAGTTACGGTTATGCCCCTTGAAGTACACTGTTGCCATGCCATTGAGGAGTCATCATGGCACTCCTGTCAGGAACAGGACGTGGCCTGCCCATACCCTGCTACCCAACGGTAGAGCTAGAATGTCCCCTCTGACACGGACAAGACGTGGCCTGCCCGCACCGGTCTCGTAGCCTTTCCCCCGCTTATCCCAGAGTCAGCGGTCAGAGATGTGCAGCCCCGTAGAACCCGAAGCACGCCTCTGCCAGGCTCCATAACAAACGCTCCGTGT
Organism: Poa pratensis; assembly: GCA_947311845.1. NCBI lineage: Eukaryota > Viridiplantae > Streptophyta > Magnoliopsida > Poales > Poaceae > Poa > Poa pratensis. Next base: position 80,327,056 of record CAMZMU010000052.1, on the reverse strand, counting down.
CAGACGGGAAGTGACAGGAGCATTGACTCCCGCCTGACATAAGGCTCCTTGCCTCGGTTAGCCCGGCACGGATGTGTCGGGCTCCCCTCGACCTTAACCCGGCATGGCTATGCCAGATCATCTCCTTTGGCTAACCCGGCATGGATATGCCGGACTCTTTACCTCGGTATGGATTCCTCACCTGCATATAAGAGCAAGTTGGTCATACCGACACTCATGTGTCGGCATGGTTATGTCGGGTAGGGTATGTCGGCCCGAACATGTCGGACCAACCATCTCACTTAACACATTCCAGTCATCTCGGACCTGAATAGCTCGGTCACTTCCATACCTCGGACCACATTTGGTCACATTTAGCACCTTATCATGACCCGACCCGGGGGTAGCCCCCCGACATTTGTCCCCGAAGCTGGTGTGGTCCTACAGACCTGAATGGAGGGCCGCACCAGGTTTAACAAAACTCAAACATCCGAGACAGGTTTCCAACTTCCATGTGTCGGAACCACCTCAACGTCATGAATCCAAACCTTCTTACTTTCCCCACTTTTACCGACATTTCCCAGATGTCGATGTCTCCGACCCAATGAGAACCCCGGTCGAATAGTTTCCACGGTGCTTGACCGAGATTCACTGCTTATCTCCTTGATTCCCACGCTGACACGGACATGCCTCTACACACACTGCTCACACGTCGCACCGGCCCCGCCACGCGTCACATCATGTCAGTGCACTCGAGCACGCTTGACCGCATGCCGCACACGTCAGCGAACATTTTGAATTTCCCGCCCGTTGGTGCTCCACTAACCGCACCACGGGCGGTTGCTCTCCTGTGGCCCACGATGTGTCCGGTTGGTGCGGTTGCACACACCGCTACGCACGAAGATCGTGCACAACAGATCGTGCAGCGATTTCGGAAACCGCCCGATGCCGCTTCGTTAACCGCGCGCCCGTTGCGCCCATAAATAGGGGTAGGGGACCCCATCTCCTCCTTCTTCCTCACACTTCCCCTCTACGCCCCCATTACCGCTGCCGCGTGAAGCTCTTCATCACCGCCGCACGGAGACGCCCATATCGCGCCGCCGACCGGATTCTTCCGCGCCGTCGCACGGAGTAGACCATATGTCACCGTCGACCGGATTCTTCCACGCCGCCGCACAGAGAAGACCAGAAGCCACCGCCGACCGGATTCCTCCGCGCCGCCGCCGCGCCGGAACCTCTGCCGCAGCGCACTGCATTCCTCCGGTGAGTTCATCCTCTGACCGATCCCCTCGATCAATTTAGGATTAGAATCCTCTCCGCTGCTCCCGCATAGCTCTTCAATAGATTTAGCTTTTCTCTCTTTTCGTAGATCTTCTCTCCCATGCTATATCCATAGAAACCTGTTTTTCCGAATCCATCTACTTTTTTGCCCTGTGAACACACCCAAATGCTCATCTCCGGTGACTTCTCGCATTTCCTGCAGATTGATTCTTCCGAGATGTCTTCCCGAGATACCCTGGAGCCCTCCGACGTTCCCGAGGAAGAAGGAGCTGGCGAACGCGGTGGATGGGAGGGATATGATGCCACCCAGCCCGAGATTGACTGGCTGAAGCGGACCTGACACATTCCTGCGCAGGTGGAGTGTCGGATCCCGGGCCATGAATTTGAGCCCGACGTGCGACCCGGAGAACGGGTCGTCTTTATCGCGCACTTCCAGCGTGGTTTCGGACTCCCGGCGAGCAGATTCTTCCAGAGTTTCCTCGACAAGTTCGGGCTCCAACCCCATCATCTCCCGGCGAATGCCATCACCACCCTTTCTTCCTTTGTCTCTTTCTCCGAGGGATACCTCGGCCTCTGGGCTACGATCGAGGTATGGGCCAAATATTTCCAGCTCCGGAAACAGAGTATCACGGACCCCATCAACAAGGACCTCCCCAAACTCATGACTGCCTGCGGAGCAGCCACCATTACACCCGGAAGTTCTCCATCTTTCCCCGGATACCTTGCCTTGAGTCATGCCGGAAATGGCAAAGGACTTTCTTTTACGTGAAGAGTCCGGATGGTGAAGATCTCCTTAAGTTGCCCGAATGGGATCTTGCTCCCCTAATGGACAGCTCAACTGGGACTTCCACCCCGAACTTTCCATCTCCGAGGTCAACTCGATCCACAAGTACGTCGAGTCATTTCAGAAAGAGGAACTCGTGGTTGATGACCTGCTGCGGACATTCGTCATCCGCCGAGTCTCCCCCCTCCAGGAGCGAGCTCACAAGATCTGCCAAATGAGTGGCCTGTTTGACCCCACCCGGAGCAGCACTCATGCTTTGGACAACGCTGCGGTGAAACGTCGGGTCAGGGCCATCGCCAAGACCAAGATGGATGACGAGTGGGAGTGGGGAATGGAGCCCCACCACCGATACAAGCCCCCGAAGCACGTAAGTACTCACCCACTTGAACCGACACAACTTTCTTGCCGAGACAACCCTTATGTCGGCAGCGCACTTATTATCAGTGTTGGGGATATACCTACTAGGGGTATCACCAGCATGGATCAATCCGGCTAGTCCAGGGTGGCCCGCAGTGGTGGTGAAGGCTTTGCCTACCGGGCGGCCCAGATAGCTGACGACCAAGGAAGGCGGATGCCGGCAAGGAGGAGGCCCAAGACTGAAGCCCATGAAGCCACCAAGACCAAGACGGAAGGCGGCATACTTGCCGGCTAGGTTTAGGACTCCGTATACTTGCTGGATACGTATTCACCTTGTAACCCTAGGTCCAGCCGCCTATATAAGCTGGACCTCGGGGCGCCTTTAGGGCAACTCTTTGATAGACAACCAGCTCATTGTAACCTGTTCACGGCGATATTGCCTTATAGTGAGTTATAGCAGCACGTAGGGCACCGCCACCGCCGTGGTGAATGAAGCTGGGTAAACCGCCGTGTACAATCCCGACCTTGACGACGTCCACCTTCTTGCCCTACGTTCACCCTCGGCTAGCAGGACCCCGTCTCCTATCCAAAATGCCGATACGACGACAGTTGGCGCCCACCGTGGGGCATAAGGCGTCAGGCGTCACGTTCCAGGCGGGAACATCTCCGGCTGTCCGCAGCCGGCGAAATCGTCACCAAGCAGATCACATCTAGCTGGATCATCTGCTCCGGCAGTCCGGCGCGATCTATCAACATGGTCGAGTAGATCGGCCCAGCCCGCGCATCCGTGCCAGGACCTACTTCGACAAACAAAGGCGGCGAGCATCTGTCCGGCTAATTTATTTTGGCCCGGGGCTCAACGCCGGCAATCTGATTCGCGACGTGCAAGTTGCCATCACACCGGTTTGTCGAATCCATCCGTACTGGAGATCAGATCAAGATTTATCGGCAGTTTCCGTAACTGGCCAAGATCAGCAGATCGATCACATCTCACGTGTGCTGGCGGCAGCACAGCGCGTCAGCCGGCAAGGCGGCGAAATCGGAAGCCATCCGACAGCACCATCATCTGCGCCGCCGGCTGACGGAATTACCAGATCGAAACTATGCCGATCGTGGCGTGCATGGAGTCTACAGCGGCTAATCAAATCTCGTCATGGAAAGATCACAGGGAAGCTAGCGCATGCATGCAGAACGCCCGAGGCGAAACCTGCATCGTAACATGCTTTGCTAATAGCTACTCCAACAGATCAAGTACCGAGGTTGTCTAGTTCAAGGCTACCAATTCATGGCAAGCTGAACATACGGCCAAGTACTATTTCGTGACGTGATTAGTCAAAAACCTTTGGATTTAGTGCATGTAGCACGGTTTCGAAACCTACTATGATTTCCGTTCCACGACGACTATTCAAGTCGACAATTCTCGCCAGTGCACGATTGTCAGCGGGACGCCGCCATCGTAGCATCAGGCTTTGACGAATTCATCGTCAGCCAACACTGCTTCGTTTCGACGTCCAGTATAGGCGAATTCGTCGCCGAATTGCTATCTGTTATTTCCGGTCGCCCAAACCAGGCCAGTTTGGAAAGGCATGGATCGGCGAAAAACAGCTTAGCTCCATGTTTTTTGTTAACGCGGCAAAGCGGCGTATTTATCGTCGCATTCCGACGTGGCACGCCATTAGTCTGGCAAACTATCGTCGCGTTCCGCGCGGCACGCCGTCTATCCGGCATACTTGTCGTTGCGTTCCATATTAATGCTAAACGCATCACGACGTCTTTCCAGCAAGATCATCATCGAGTTCCTGCTTAATCGCTAACTCGGCACAACGCACGTTCCAGCTTAATTGTCGTCACGGTCTACTCATCGTCGGCTACTCGTCAAGCACGGAGCCACCGACAAGCTGTGGCATGCAGCATAAGAGGAGAACTCGGAAGCCACCGCCTTGCTGGAATCAGCCCGGGGGCTGCCGCCTACATCCTGGGGCTGTCTTCTTCAGCCTGGGGCTGCCGGCTACATCCTAGGGCTGTTATATTCAGTCCGCCGTCTTCCGCGTCGTCCTCCTCCTCGACATTGACGTCAGCAAACATCAAAAGCTAAGTACTTTATAACATTTAATTAATCATATGGTCATGAAATAAAAGTCTATGGTTTGCTCATTATGTTCTGAGATCATGTCGTCTTTTGTCTTTTCATATGATCATATATTCTTAGTATCAAAGTTATCCAAAATCTGCTCCGTGCTAAGTGGTTCAAACTTTTAGATACTTGCCGCCTCTGGGCCAAATTAAGCAATCATTTTGCACCGCCTAATATCCTTATTCTGATTGTTTATATGTGGGTTGCCTAGTAGTATGTTTTTGGCACCAACACGCCGGCTTTGGTCTCTGAGTCTAAACTATCTGGTACAAGCCCTGGTTGACTCAGCTGAAGTAACTGCGCTGCGGTACCGCCAACATACAAAAAGCTAAGCATATATGCCAGATTAATATTAAGGGGGCCACATAAAATTTACAACCCCTAAGTGTTTGTTCCAAAACTACCGGCTCAGGCCTTACATTTGTCCAGCTTACAGTAAAAGTTCATCTTAATGCAGCTATGTTTACTATGCAGGATATTTGACACTTGGGGCTGCGGTCGCAGCACTTTCATCGAGTCTTGAGCCGCCTTTCCGTCAAGGCGGCACTAACCTCGGCAACTACAATCATCTGATCTACAACGCCACAAGTTCTTCTGAGCATCGAGCCGACTTTCAAGAAAATCGACTCAACGCTCGGGGGCTGCACCTAGGCGGATCAAGAAAACCTCTGGCGAACAAAGCCTGGGGGCTCGACATCGACGCTGCCCCTCGCCAGATACTCGGGGGCTTGACATCGACAATGCCTTCGCCCGATACTTGGGGGCTGCACATGCAGCTCCATCATCAGCGACGTAGCCGCCTTGTCGTCAGCGACACGGCTGTCTCGTTTATCGCCGCGTTCCAGCTTAGTTGCTAACGCGGCGCGACGCATCCGTGGCACGGCTGCCTTGTCGTCAGCGACACAGCCGCCTTGTTGTCAGCAACAAGGTCACCTTCGTGGTACGGCCGCCTTGCCGTCAAATTTCAGTCTAACCGTATCTGCAATGTTAGGCGGGACGCCGCCATCATCGGGTTCGGTTTAGGCAAATTAATCGCCAAATTACTAGTTGTTGTTTCCGATCGCCCAAACCTGGCCAGTTTGGGAAGACATCGATTGGTACAAAACAACAAAGCTCCACGTTCCGGCTTAATTGCTAATGTGGCACAGCCGCCTTGTCGTCAGCGACACGGCTGCCATCATCGCCTTCGTGGCACGGCACAAATGCCATCATGATATCGTTCCACTTCTCCTTGAGTTCAAACTGTCGTGGACCAAGGATGACATGGACACGTCAACTATCGACTTAACCAGTCAACATGACAAGACACTGCGTGGAAGATTCCTGACAGGAGGTCAGGCCGTCTTTCCCATGTTGGCAGCAATGCATCCGGCATCTTTAGTCGGACTGCCGCCTAATCCAACGATGGAATGCTTCAAGCTCTTCAGCCGCCTACAACATCAACAACAAGGCGGATATCGCAGACGAAAGAAGACGGCGCCTGAAGAACTTAAACCCTTCCAGGGGCTAATGTTGGGGATATACCTACTAGGGGTATCACCAGCATGGATCAATCCGGCTAGTCCAGGGTGGCCCGCAGTGGTGGTGAAGGCTTTGCCTACCGGGCGGCCCAGATAGCTGACGACCAAGGAAGGCGGATGCCGGCAAGGAGGAGGCCCAAGACTGAAGCCCATGAAGCCACCAAGACCAAGACGGAAGGCGGCATACTTGCCGGCTAGGTTTAGGACTCCGTATACTTGCTGGATACGTATTCACCTTGTAACCCTAGGTCCAGCCGCCTATATAAGCTGGACCTCGGGGCGCCTTTAGGGCAACTCTTTGATAGACAACCAGCTCATTGTAACCTGTTCACGGCGATATTGCCTTATAGTGAGTTATAGCAGCACGTAGGGCACCGCCACCGCCGTGGTGCCTGAAGCTGGGTAAACCGCCGTGTACAATCCCGACCTTGACGACGTCCACCTTCTTGCCCTACGTTCACCCTCGGCTAGCAGGACCCCGTCTCCTATCCAAAATGCCGATACGACGACAATCAGTGTGAACTGCCATCCTTGAATTTATGTTGTAGAGATTTAGCCGACAAACAACTGAAGATGGGGTTCACCCTCCGAGCATTTGGGCGAAGATCTACCTGCCCCGGCCGTGCCCGAGACTGAAGATCCGGATTCAGAGGACTTCATGCCAATTCCCACAGCTCGCGCCCTGCCTCGGGTAAGCCTCAAGCACAAGCTTCAGTCCGAGACTGGCCAGATGACGATGATGACTACCGAATCTTAGAGCCTATAGATGCTATCCCCATTGCATTTTCTTACCCACTATCCTCGGACCCAGCTAACCCGACCGGCCCAAGCACAAGTCGCAAGCGCGCAGGGACCGGTACCTCAGGAACCGGGGCAGCCGCAACCTCGGAGCCTCCTCCGAAGAAGAGTCTGAAGAAGTCCGGCAAGATAGTTCGGACCAAAAAGCCGCCAGTCACCGAAGGGTACTGAATTATTTCCAACACATTTGCTTTCTCTATTCCTTAACCGGGACAATTGTTTCCCGAGATTAACTTCTTCTTTTATCTCATAGAAGTGAGGTCCTTCGTGTCAACCAGAGTGCTTCCTCGATGCGCTCTCCTATACCAGTGCGCGAGGTAGCTCAGGGCCCCGAGGCAACAACTGCTAGCCCAATCCGGGCCAATCCTACCTCGGCCTCCCCTACGCCTGCCGGCACACCGCCGCCGACCTCTCAAGCCGCTCCTGCAGGAGCTCAAGGGAACCCGGAGACTTCGTCCCCTGACCAAGATAGAGACTCTGGGGTCCACATTTTTGACTCCGACATATCGCGGCTAGAAACTCCGGTCCTCCCGGATCAGCAGCAACCACCTCAACCACCGCCACCGTCGCAACAGCAGAAGCAGAAGCAGCAGCAACAACCACCGCCGGAACAACAGAAGCAACACAAGCAGAAGGAGCAACACCAGAAGAAGGACAAGCTGCAGAAGAAGGACAAGCCTCCACAGCAGCCACAACAACAGCCACCCCTGCAGCGATCACCGCGTGGCCCTTCTCCTTCTGCGTAGTCTCCTTCGGCATCAGCCCGGAAGGCCACGCCCCCGGCCAAACAAACTTCGGGCCAATAGACTACCGGAAAAGAGCTGGAAGTCTTGGACAAGCAGCAGCCCAAGGCGAACCTGAATCCGAAGCAAGCTCTGGCTGCTGCCGTCTCCTGAGCTTCTCCAGGCCGCTGGGGGTTTCCTGTGGTGCGTACTGCGAGCGGCCACAGTCTAGGCTCACTGGAGCATTACGATATGGACTGGAATGCCGCCGACCTCAATGAGGTCTCCTCCACGGATCCCGCAGTGCTTCATCCTGCTGGCCCAAGTGTCGTGGCCCAAACCATGCACACACTACAAGTTGCGGCCCTTAACCAGCAGAGTTGCCGAGGTAAACTTTCAACTTAGCCTCTTCTTCTCTTACAACAACTTACATATACTCTATCCCCAGTCCCCGAGATTCAGGTTAAGTGATTGACACTCAACCGAGTTAAAATCACTTGGCGCGAATGTTCCAAAAAATTTCAAGTTCCAGTCCCCGAGACCGGGTTAAGTGATTGACACCCAACCGAGTTAAAATCACTTGGCGTGAATCTTCCCAAAAAAGTTCAAGTTCCAGTCCCGAGACTCTTGTCGAGCTTAACTCGGCAGGAATTTTCACAAAATCCGACATTCAGTCACCGGGACTCTTGTCGAGCTTAACTCGGCAGAAAACTTAATCCAATCCGACATTCCGATTACTCGGTTTGAGTCCTGATAACAATACTAACATTTCCATCTCTTTCCAGAAAAGCATGAATGCTCGGACCAAAGTGTTCCACACTTTGCTCCCTGATCACAAGAAACTGCATGACTCCCACAGCGCTTGCAAGCAGAGCAGAAGACTTGGGAGGATGCGCACCAGAAGGCGCTTAAAAAAGAACATGACGAAGTGTCGTGGCTCTAGTCCGAACTCCAGCGGGTGCAGAATCAACGGGAGGATGATGCCAGCGGCTGAAAAACGAGATGCAAACTGCTGTCGCCGCAGAGAAGAAACTCCGGGAAGACGCGGCTGAGAAGCACAAGGAGGAACTCCACCAGGCCGAGGTTGGCGTTACCTCGGCGACTGAAGCCCTGGATGCCCTGAAGGCGAAGTGCAATAGCTGGCTGGAGCAACTTGCCTGTATTAACCGGGAGATGGACAGTAAGCTCTTTCTGTCCTTCATCTTTTTTCTCATACCGACATTTGCCATATGTCGGATTATGATTTTACTTTGATAACAGCTTTTCCTACTATAGAGCATTTCGTGCACACTCAAGTTGCTGCCTCCAACATAACCAACAAGGCCCGAGAAAGAAGATCCGAAGCTGGCCCCATCTCGGATGAGTGGGATATCGAAGATCACCTGACTGCCATGAAAGCTCGGATTTCTCTTGAAGCTCCTTGGCACTGAGCTCCTTGAAGCCAGCATCCATGTCTACCAGACACTATGGCCTACTACTCCAACCCCGGAAACCACCGCTGAGCTAGCCACATGCCTGCATGCTGCCGAGAAAAGACTTCGGGAGTGGAGATCTTCTTCAGCTCGCGCCGGGGCAGACCAAGCGCTGACCTTTTTGATGTCTTGGTACGAGGAGATTGAGCTCGAGAAGGTGAGGTCCCTGCGCTCCGGCTCCATATGGACTGCAGATCCCATCTTGGTCGAGCGCCGCAAAAATGTCGCTGCTTTCATGGCCAGCTATGCTGAAACTCAGTACTTCATCCCCGGGGATCTCTACTCCGACGCTGAAGAATATGCCGCTGACAGCGATGACGAAGAGACCGATGAGGAGGCAATGGACGAGGAACTCGAAGCTGAGGCAGCCAACACTGCCACCGACACTGCCGCCGAGACTGCCCAACAGCCAACGATCGACACTTCTCCAGAAGCGGCCTCCGACACTGCCGGAGTCTCGGCTACCACTCCAACTCCCGATGCTGCTCCGACATCTGAAGATGCTCCTGCTCCCGAGGTTACTCCTGCCACCAGCAGTGTGGACCCGAGTTCTTCCGGCACCGCTTCCTGAATTTCTCAAGTAGAACTATCAAATCCCCGGAATGCCGGGTGCAGATGTAATATACTTTAAGTGTTCACCGAGCTACCTCTATTTTGCTACTTTTATTCGAACGGCTTAATGCCGGACCACTTTGGATCAAGTCCCCGAGTTTACTTTCGTGTTTACTATACTTAGTAACCTTTGCTCTTGTCTACCTTTTTGGCGTTCGACAGTCGAGTCACAAGATCAAAATTATAGCATACAGTACTTAGTAAAATTTTGAGGTATGATTCAAAGTTATCCGACACAAGGAAAAGGAATGAAAAACCGGGGTTAGTAAACGACATATGTCGGATCATTTTAGGACCGAGTCCCCGAGTCCACTTTCATGTTTACCACATACCACAACCTTTGCTCTTGACTACCATTTCGGCGTTCGTCAGTCGAGTCACAAGATCACAACAAGATAGCATACATTACTTGAACTTTGAAACGAGTCAAAAAATCATCCGACACATGAACGACACATAAAAAACCGAAATAAAACACATGCATATGGACAAGGCAGTCCCCGAGTTACAGCTCGGAGTGCCGACATTTCATTTGAAAAGAAACCGAGATACATACATTACGTCCTTTATGAGTAAAAGGGACGGAGTAGAGCTACATTCCAGGGTCGTTTGGTCTCCTCTCGGACTTGTCCATTACATTTTTCCTCGGTGCCTGTGCATCTATAAGATAGTATGAATCATTGTGCAGAGCTCTGCTCACAATGAACGGTCCCTCCCATGGAGGTGACAATTTATGTCGGCCTGCACTTCTCTGCACCAGCCTCAGTACAAATCTCCTTCTCGGAATACCCGAGGGCTGATTTTCTTGCTATGATAGCGTCGGAGATTCTGCTGGTATATTGCTGACCGAGATAAGGTCAATTCTCGTGCCTCTTCGAGCAGATCAACAGCATCTGCCCGAGCCTCTTTTGCCTCGGTTTCAGTGTACATCGCAACTCTCGGCGAGTCATTGTATGTCGGTTGGCAGAACTGCTTCTGCTCCATAGACCAGAAAGAATGGCGTATAGCCAGTTGAGCGATTCGGTGTGGTCCTTAGACCCCACAGTACTGCTGGTATCTCCTCTATCCAACAACCCGGAGTTCTCAACAGGGTTCGATCAACCGAGCTTTAATGCCGGCCAACACCAGTGCATTTGCTCTTTCCACTTGGCCATTTGCCTCAGGATGTGCCACCGAGGCTATGTCCACCGGATTCCCTTTTCTGCACAAAACCGAGCGAATTCCCCCACAGCGAAGTTGGTGCCATTATCCGAGATAATGCTATGGGGGTATCCATACCTCAAGATGATGTCCTTCAAAAAGGACACGCTGTGTGACCATCACACTTCCGGATAGGCTTTACCTCGATCCATTTGGTGAATTTATCCACCATCACCAGCATATGAGTCATGTTACCTCGGGCTGGTTTGAACTCTCCCACCATGTCCAAACACCACACAGCAAAGGGCCAAGTGATAGGAATTGTCTTCAGTGCCGAGGCTGGTAAATGGATTTTCTTGGCGAATCTCTGGCATCCCTCGCACCTTCTGACAATATCTTCTGCCTGTTCCATAGCCTTGGGCCAGTAAAACCCATGCCGGAATACTTTAGCAACTAGGGCTCTTGAAGAAGCATGATGACCACATTCCCCTTGATGAATTTCCAAGAGCATTTCTTGTCCCTCTGCTGGTTCGACACAGCGCTGCAACACCTCGGTTACACTTCTCTTGTAGCTCCTTGTTGATGATGGTGTAAGCTTTGGACCTTCTCTGCACTTGCCTGGCCTCCACTTCATTGCTCGGCAAACTCCCATCTGTCATGTACGCCATGATTGGTTGTGCCCATTCCGGGACAGGGCGCACAGGAAAGACCGGGATCTCTATGTCTTCATCCATGGGATCAACCGACATTGCTTCCTCCGAGATTAGGTGACCAGTCCCCGAGTTCTGCCAAGCAGTCCCCGGGTTTTCCCAAATGCATCCGACATCAACGTCCATGGGGACAGCGCCAGACTCCGGTTTAGCTGGGATAAAAATTGACTCAGACTCGGGGGATGGCTTGATCGATGGTTTCCTCAGATGCTCCAACGATATCCCGGGCGGAATAGCTTCCCGAGACGAACCGAGCTTGGATAACACATCAGCAGCTTCATTCTCCGCCCGAGGTATGTGCTTGAACTCGCACCCTTCAAAGAATCCCGAGATCTTCTGGACATGAAACCGATACAGCGCCATATTGGCATCCAGAGCATCCCAGTTTCCTGAGACTTGCTGCACCACCAAATCCGAATCTCCGAAGCATTCAATCCGGCGGATGCCAATCTCCTTGGCCACATTAAGCCCATGGACCAGTGCCTCATACTCTGCCACATTATTAGATGCCGCGAAATGAATCTGCAGCACATATCTTAGCTGATCCTGCTTGGCGAGGTAAGGACTATTCCGGCACCTAAACCAATCAAAGTGCATCTCCAATATTGTTAAAGTCCGGCAGGGGTGTATACTGCATCTCGGCCCAATCCACCAAGAAGTCTGGCAAAGCCTGAGATTTGATAGCATCTCTTCTCTCATAGTGTGGAGTGTAAGGTGATACCTCGATAGCCCATTTGGCTACTCGGCCAGTTGCATCTTTGCATCCGATGATCTCCGAGATAGGAGCCTCACACACCACTGTGATTGAATGCTCTTGGAAGTAATGTTTCAACTTCTTTGCAGCCAGATAGACACCATATGTCATTTTCTGGTAGTGAGGATAGTTCTGCTTGGATAGCGAGATTACCTCGCTCAAATAATACACCGGCCTCTGCATGGTTTTGCCCTCTTCTTCTCTTTCCACCACCACTACGACACTCACAACTCGGTTTGTGGCTGCAATGTAGAGCAACATCGGCTCTTTGGGCAATGGTGAGGCCAGTATCGGTGCTGTTGACAGCATCTTCTTTAACTCGGTGAAGGCCGCATCTGCTTGCGGAGTCCACACGAAGTGAGTGGTTTTCTTCATGAGCTGATACAAAGGCAATGCCTTTTCACCCAACCGGCTTACAAACCTCAAAGATGCTAAACATCCAGTGAATTTCTGCACGTCTTTGAGACATGTCGGTAACCTCATGCTTTCAATAGCACGGATTTTTGTCGGGTTAACCTCGATACCTCGGCTAGACACAGGAAACCGAGTAATTTTCCTGCCGGCACACCGAATGTACACTTATCCGGGTTAAGTTTCATTCGGTATTTTCTCAAGTTTAGGAATGTCTCTCTGAGATCATCGATCAGAGAGGACTTTTCTTTGGTTTTTATGACGACATCGTCGACATACACTTGCACATTCCGACCTATTTGGTCATGCAGACATTTCTGCATGCACCTCTGGTATGTTGCCCCGGCATTTCTCAAACCAAAAGTCATGACACGATAGCAATAAGCCCCGTACGGGGTAATGAAAGCAGTTTTCAATTGATCAGCCGGGTTCAGAGGAATCTGATGAAACCCAGAGTAAGCATCTACAAAGGATAACAGCTCACACCGGCCGTGGAATCGATCACTTGATCTATCCGAGGTAACGGGAATGGATCCTTAGGACATGCCTTGTTAAGGTTCGTGAAATCGATACACATACGCCACACTTTGGCCACCAGAGGCTCATCTTTCTTCTTCTCTACCAGGACCGGGTTAGACAACCAGTCCGGGTGCAGCACTTCCATGATGAAACCAGCCGCAAGCAACTTGGCCAGTTCATCTCCCACCATTTTCTTCTTTCATCCGACAGTCGACGTGTCGGTTGCTTCACAGGCTTCATGTCGGGCCTGACGAACAAAGAGTGCTCAGCCAACTCCCTCGGCACACCTGGCAGGTCTTGATTTGACCATGCAAAGATATCCCGATTCTCATGGAGGAAGTGGCTGAGCTCGCCTTCCTATTTCTCAGTTAACCCGGAGCCAATGATGACATTACGGTCAGAGCATTCCGGGTCAACGTTGATCTTCTTCGTCTCCTTCGGCACCTGGAACGAAGCATTCAGCTCCGGGTTAATCACTCCGGGCATGTCGAGCTGCGTGGCCTGAGCCATGGCCACCACTTCAAGGATCTTCTTCTTCTCAGCAGAAATGATCAGAGACTCGGCTAAGCAAGAACCAGCCGAGGCACACTCCATGGAGCGCTTGTAATCACCCGAGATAGTGATAATGCCGTTAGGGCCCGGCATCTTCATCTTGAGATAGCCCACATGGGTAGATATCATGAATTTGGACAGCGCGGGCCTACCAAGCAATGCATGGTATGGACTTTCGAGGTCCACTACCTCGAACTGGAGACTTTCAGTTCTGCAGTTGTCCTTGGTCCCAAACAGCACATCCACCCAAATTTTACCCATGGGAGCACAAGAAACCCCCGGCACTATGCCATGGAAGGTCGTGCTACTTGGCAGCAGCATGTTCATCGAGATACCCATCTTCACCATGGTGTCTCGGTACATAATATTAATGGCACTGCCATTTTCAATCAGAACTCGGCTGAACCGAACATTGATGGTGGGTCCAATGAATGTCGGATCCACCACCAGAGCTTATCCTCCCGGAGTTGGCATAACTCGGGGATGATCCTTCTGCTCCAAGTAATCTCTTGCTCAAACCAGTGCATGAATTTCGGTACTGCCGGCATAACGCGTTCACCTCCAGTGCACGCCGCCGCAAGCTTTTCTTGTCAGTTGCCTCGGTCACAAAGACCACATAGCTCGCATGAGCCTCTCTATAATTCCCCTGGGGATAATCATTCTGATAACTCGGGCCAGCGTTGTTATTGTTTCCTCCGACAGTCACTTGATTCACAGGCTTCGGAGCAGCTTGCCTCTGAGCCGGCGCATTTACCGGGATAGCATTTGACCCGGTGAGCGGTAAGTTCTGCCTCGGCGGAGTTCGCTGAGGTGCCCTCCCTGATTTCCTACAGCTCTTGCTCCTTCTCCTTTAGCTCGGGAGTACCAGCTGCACTGCCGAGTTGTGTGATTCGCCAGCTTGCGGAAGTCGGTGGTGTGGAAGCTGCATGGTCCATCCAGCATGGACTCATAAGTGAAGACCTGCTTCTGATCCCCCCAGGGTTTCTTCCCTTCTTGATTCTGGCCCCAAGCTGGGCCATTGTACTTCGGACGCTGATTGCTGCCGACATCTGGCTGGTCCTGGTTCACTGCAGCAACTTGATTCGAACCATACCGGTAATCTGGTTCTCTCCTCTTGGTGCCGAAGTCTTGGCAGTCATTCTAGCTGGCCCGGGTCTGTTGTTCACCGGGTATCTTCTCCTCGGCTCGCCCAAGTCAAGCAGAGGCTGTGTCAGATCGCCAAGTGCATAACTATCCGCAATGCGGATTTTCTCGTCCAATGTGGAGGGCATTTCCCTCTGCAGCTTCTGCCAAAGCATGGAGCCATGTCGGCATCCCTGCGCAAACCATGAGATGGCCTGTGCTTCCACAACTCCTTCACAGGAATTGCGAATGTTGCTCCACCGAGTCAAATAATCTCGGTCAGTCTCGTCATCCCTCTTCCTGCACATTGCAAGCTGCTGAGGTCGGTTTGGCCTCTTGTAAGTGCTGGAGAAGTTGCTAACGAAAGCATCTTCAAAGTCCAGCCAGCAGTCAACACTGCCCTCCCTCAAGTTGTTGAGCCAGATCCGGGCTGGCCCTTCCAACATTTGCGGGACATATCTCACCGCCCATCTGCGGTTACCTCCAGCGATGTGCACTGCCGACACATAGTCAATCAACCAGTCCTCTGGCTTAGTGCTTACATTATAGGTTTTGATACCTCGGCTCAATTGGAAACTCGGCACCGGCGGTTCTCTCATGATCCGTGGTCCAAAACAAGCTGGACCAGGTGGACCTTGCGCTTTCAACATCTCGGACAAGTAGATTCTGTCCAACTTGTAACGAGCGTCATTCGGAGCTAACTGGCGAGATCCCAGCCGAGCTCCCAATGCACCCTCAACCCTCTGATACCTGGCTCGCTCCATGGCTGAGTTTCCATCATCATATCTGTTGGCCCCCTGACCAACATACTGCGGCTGCTGTTCATACTCAGCCTCCTGGTGCTGCTGCATCTGCTGCGGGACTTGCTGCTGATACACCGGATTCCGAGGTGGTTTACCTCGGCCAGCCGAGGCAACAGGCCCGACATTCGTGTTGCCTGGACCGAGGTTACTTCTACCTCGGCCAGCGTTGGCCTGCCCGCTATCTGCTTTCCGGCATACGCAGGATCATACGTTTGCAGCTGTTTGTTCTTACCGGAGTTTATACTACGGTCACGACCTCCACCGCTATGCGGAGAGGACTTGCCCCTTAGATCCACTGGCTGCTTTAGCATAGTGAACTATCTGGGACCCACCAGCACCGGGGTTAGCCCTACGAAAGGCCTCGTTCTGCCGGTGTGCAGTACCAACCAATTCATTAACTCGGTCCTACTGTTTGCGCCGAGCTTCCCCGGTCAGACCAGGTAACTCGGCTCTTACTGCCTCGGCAGCTCTAAGAGTCTTGGCAGGAGAGGTATACTTCGGCCTTCCTGCCGACATACCGCTAGGTGTTCTACTAGAAGCAGATCTACCATTTCCAGCTATTTCGGCATTGAGACCTTTGCCTCTCTGACGCACATGCTCTATACGGCTAGGATGATCTGCTACCGGTGTGAAACCATGAGCTGCATTGTACTCACGGAGATTGATGCCGAACTCTCTCCGAAGCTCGGCCACCTCAACTGCCTCTTGGTGCAGCTTCTGTCACTGTAGCTCTAACTCGGCAGCGGTCAGGGCAGCGTCTGCTCCACTGACCACTGGCACAGCCAGCTTCTCGATGATTTCCTCCAAGGGAACGGGCCTGACCGACACGTTGGATGTGCCGGCCTGGAAGTGCTGCTGCCCCTCCATCGGAGGCTTTGCTGTGCGGGCGGACTTTTCGGTGGGCTCACCGAGCTTCTCCTTGCCCGCACCAGGCACAGGCCCGGTCATCATCACCTCGGCGCAGCTCTCGGGGCGAGAGATAGGCCTACCGCGAGCTGCACAAATAGAGGGAGGATCCTCTGCTACAAGCACCAGCTCTGGGTACTTGCAGATGAACTCGGTGGCGACGTAGGTCGTGAAGGTGCCGAAGTTCATGAGGCAGCCGTTCTTCGGGAACGGCCGCATGCCGAAGCACCCCGCATTGTCGCTGATGAAGTTCAGCGACCCGAGCTTGCAGACGAGCCCGGAGACGACGCGCTCGTCGGAGTCGATGATGGAGCCCGTCCGGATGATCACCCCAGCCAGCGCCGCTGCTTGCCCCACGGTGGGCGCCAACTGTCGTGGTGGTATCACGGCAGATGCCATGGGTATTGCTAAGATGGGGCTCGCTTGGACGCTGGGGGATCCGGGGAGGGTTTGCACGCTAAGGAGCACGCGATGAAGCACACACAGACTCAAGAACACACCGATCTACCCAGATTCGGGCCCCTCGTATGGAGGTAAAACCTCTACTCCTGCCTGCCTCTCTCTGTATATCTCAGTGTATCACAAGTACAAGATGCTCCTCGAGCTGTATGATCCAACAATGGTGAAGTGGTGAAGTTCTCAAGGAAGAAGATGAAGCTATGGGGGAGAAATGGAACTCAAGGCATCGTCCCTCACGCAGGAGGGGGTGATGCCCTCTATATAGGCCAACCGAGTTACGGTTATGCCCCTTGAAGTACACTGTTGCCATTGTAATAACCCAATTTTTTTTTTTTGATATTTAAATTTACTATTTTGACAACGGAAACAAGAGAATCTATCTATTATATAATTAAAACACAAGACAAACAACGGTCTGGATTCGTCCTTTTTACGTTAGAGCAAATTAAAGGTGGAGATTAACTACATGGATCCCACGTCGGAAGTAAAATAGGTAGCCCTCTGTGGAGTTCGTATGTAACATGGACTCTATGCTTCATCGTGAGACCGCAGAAAAAAAATGTTGTACCGAATATATCCCCTGCGAGGTGACCATAGGCAGCCAAATTGACTATTCCTTCCAATTAACAACTACTAGGGTTTGTGTCCGAGAAGCAACGGCGGCAGGAATCGGGAGGCGAAGGATCGTCGAGCAAGCGGCAATAATCCGGAGGCGAAGGGATCGTCCAGCAAGATCTGAAGCGGCGAATATCGTGATCGAGATCAGAAGCCGACACGACGCCGCGGGTCACTAGGAAGCAGTCATCGACGCCATACCCATCCAGCATGAAGCTTGCATGTCAATCGCCATGCTGCATGCAAGCCTAGACGAACTAACCTGGCCAGGGCGAAGCTTCCCTACAGGTAGGCTCCTCACGATGATGTCAATTTTCGGCCGGCCGGCCGGATAGCCTGAGTATGTATGTACGTACTCCACACATGACAGTATTTTATACAGAGACATTCATGACTGATTTCCTATTACATTAGAGCATGTGCCGCAATGGTTTCTCAACGAGAAGGAGGGCTGCGATCTCTTCTCGATCGCAACTAGACGAGACGACGATGATGGATGAGACAATATCCGATATGCTTCCTTTTTTTTAAGGGTGTTCTCCGCTGCTTGACTTGGGCAGGCATTAGAGATTCAAAGAGTAGGCCGTCCGCGTGGAGCACTGGAGAAGGCAATCTATAGGGGCCACAAAGGCACGAGTGAGCAGGTGCTTGCTTGGGTAGCGGGCGGACGCCAAAAAGACATCTGTTTCAGTTTCAGGGCTCAAAAGGTGGGGTGCTCCTCAAGATGTTTGAATTCTTTGTACAATTTGTTGATGGGTTGAAAAATTTACGTATTTATCTGTCACGTTCTAACTTGAATTGTTAAGATGTTTTGTCTTGGTTTGCATCGTATGAAATTAATTTGACAAATGTATAGACATCAGAGCAGCAGGAACTGAGCCTCAGGTCGAGCTCTACAAAATTATTACACAAATTTGTGGAGTGATCATGAGGGAATATTTGGACCTAAGAAAAGGATCTTTGGTATTTTTTCTGCGTCTTTTGAAATGTACATAAAACATAAAGTGTCGGCCATGGACATACTACTGTTCCCCACTGTGTATTAGTTTTGTTACAATACGTATGAAGTAACATAGACTGGAAGTATAACCTCAGTTCAATTCTTTGGTAAAATGAGCTTACAGTCAAGTATGCATTGACATTATCTTATCATGGATTAGCAAGTGCAATTTCAGCCGCTAACTGAATTTACTTTTTAAATTAATTTTGCAGGCCATAATAGCTACACAGGCAACATTGATTGGAAGTATAGCACCAATCTAGGATATATATAGGATATGGGTAAAATAATGAGCTTTCCAAAATCTTTCAATCAATGTGCTCACATAATTTTTTCCTGGATTAGTGAATGCTAATAAGCAAGGAGGTGCTTTGCGAAACATGTAACAACTAGCATTTTTCATAAAGTCGAGGAAGTTTCTGTTGGACTATGTTTTCTGGTATTTATGTTTCCCGATATTAATATGATCTAGGTGGGCTATATTCATGTCGCTTGGTTAATATGAGCACGGTACGTGACAACATGACCGAAAGACCAAATGACTGGACACCAGCAAATCGAAACACAAGCCTCGACACTAGCTCATCGAAGTCGATCAATACAAGTCGCATCGCTAAATCGAAGGCACGTCAACAAAGCGCAGAACAAGACAGCCGGAGGTCGGCGGATCAAAGGCACGCCAACAACTTTGAGTGGTAGCTCCAACCTTCAGGTAATAGCTGCAATCTTCATGTGGGTTCGATGTTTCCCTTCCAACATGCAATTTTCTTACAAAAACCTTTAATTATTAGTTAGAACACATATAACACATATTTAGTTAGAAGATGGGCAAAATAGGTTTTACTGTGTTTTGTTGTTCTTCATCAGATTGAGACATAGCCTGGAGCGATAGAATATTTAAGTTTACAAGCATTAAGGAATTATGTAATTTATTTGGGAGGTGCAAGGGGCGAACTGCATCGACATTGCGCAGGAACCAGGATCGCCAGCAATGAACGGCCTTGGTTGTTTATGTCCAGAAGGCGGCAGTTGGGTTTTATTTCTTTTTCTTCATGGCGCACAATATTTGTCTTGGAAATTGTTTCTGACTTTTTTAGTTTCCATGCAGCTCCGATGCCGCCGGCAAGCATACTTTGGATAAACTTGCCCTGTACACATAAAAAGTAAGTTTGACTTACTCATATATTGTCATATTTAATATTCTCTAGACATAAATAAGTGTACAATTCAAATAGTTCAATCAGTGTAGGAATCTCCTTAGATTTAATTTTATAAACTCAAGTAGTAATTTTTTCACTGAAGGTATACTCTTAAATTTGTATTCTGGACCAGAATGTATTGAATCAACATACACCTGGATGGGAATTTCCTTATATGTGAACAACTGTCCAACTTTAGCCATCGGTCTCATAAAGAGCAGAAGTTCCCTAAAATATTTAATTATGTGCCGAAGCAGTTTTTGACTCCTCACTAAAATTGGTTATTAATTATATGATAGGTTGATCATCATTTTTGCTTTCCTATGTAAATATTGTGCAGGGCAATATATTACTTCTACTCTGTAATTGAGCATATAACCATCCCACGAGTATACACAACTCCCTTATTATGTATAGATATTTGTAGAAAATCATGACAGCCAAACCGAATGCTAGATGGACGCCCATCCATGTAAATACCAAAGATAAGGCAGAATCTAAATTTTGACAACTAATATGCAACAAAAATATACATTGATTACTGAAACATTAATGCTTCAATTTGTGCGGAAAAATTGTTTGTCATATATGAGTTTTGGAGCAAAAATTGGTGAAACTAAAAATCTATACTTTACGTACAAACTCCAAATAGGAATTGACGGGACATAACTATTAGTATAAATTACATATTAGATACGTGGATAATTACATTGTTTTTAATCAATTAGTGTACTACTATCATGTGTAAAAGCATCATATATAAGCATCACATCGCACTAATAATTAATAATTGCAATTCAACATATTTTAATTGGGGTTGTGGAAGAGAACAGGTACAAGATTATCAAAAAAAGTGCATTTTGGCCACCAAATATATCAAAAATAATTGATAAAAAATTCAAAAGTGGTATAATAAATATGAAAAAACATATGAATCAACACATAACAAAGCTAGCCGCGCAAATGCGCGGGTCACCCAGCTAGTTATATAATTAAAACACAAGACAAACAACGGTCAGGATTCATCTATTTTACGTTAGAGCATATCAAGGGTGGAGATTGGCCACGTATATATATCTCACGTCGGAAGGAAAAAAATACTAGCCCGCAGGCAGGTACACCAGGCCGACTCATATCCAGTTTTTATTGAGATATGGACTCCGCAGTTTGCATGAGACATGGAATCTGTGCGTGTCTGGATAGAAATTCAAAGACACGCAGGTCACAGGATCAAAACTAATTACGAGGGCAAGACGATTTTCTCTCGCCGGAGAGCATTGGGCGTCATAGATCGTTATTGTGCGCCTTTGGCAGGATAGGACCTGATGGTCGTCAGATCGACGGCGTGGCGGCGCGCCTTTGGCAGGATAGAACCGGACGGTCATCAGATCGACGGCATGGCTGCGGGCGCGGTAACTATACTGGTGGTGGCAGCTCGAGGTTTCGGTGGCTGCCTGAATTTAAGGAAACCGAGCTTCATATCGTTTCAGGCGGCGTTGATGGAGTACAGGACTTCCCCAGAATTTCTCCTCTTGGATCATGGACACACACGTTTAATCAAATACTTAAAGTGCAGAGATTGCTTCACCTGCAAGGCCATGGAGAACATGATCGCAATCTGATTGATTGCCGTGGCCATGCAGGCTGCCACGAAGTTCGTGCTGCTGGTCAAACTCGAGACCGACGAGGATCATACACTTAGTAAGTCAACCCCGTTCTGTCAAATTCAGACTCACAGTCGACATACCCACGAGATCGATTGATATGTAGTTCGTCAGAGTTGATATCTGCTTCTATAAAACAGGCCACGATTGGAGTCCACGAGTCCTGCGTTGAAGTTCAGAGTACTGGACAATGTGCCACGAAGCATGCTTCCCATGTCTTTTCAATTGATTGGCTTAATTTGGTCTGAACTGATGGTGTACGCAAGCAACTTTGCGACATTACACGCTGCACGTCTCCACTAGGGCTTCCTCGACTGATAGTCCTATCCCTGCGATAATTTTCGACGGTAATATTTTCCATGGGTGCAAACATCTGGTAGCTAGCTGAAGAAGAAACCACAGAAGGAGTGAAGGACCCTCTTACGCCGTGCACTGGTCGGCATGGCCGCGCTGGCAAGTTGCCCGCTCCTGAACTTCTCCAGCAGCGGCATGCCCGGGCCGACGCCGCCTCCCGCACCACGCGTTGATGTGCACCGCCCCAGCGTCGTGGCCCTGCGACATTCGTATGAACCAACGGAAACGACCCTTTGACATCGCGAATTCGCGATCATGCTGCCGCATCGACGACGCTTCCGTTATCTACTTATCTTGCCAGCGGCATATATATCGGCGTTTCTTCAACTACACCATCAATTTGGCACAATATGCAAGTGGAGGACGTTTCTTTGAGGACCTGGCCACCGTAAGGAGGAAGATCTCAAGGAACACACCACAATAGAGTAATGGTGTCGACTCAACGCGCATGCCAGGCGGAGGTGAGATTGCTCTCTCAGCCAAATCTTTTCTAAACACGCAAGAAAGGGAAATATGGGCGACTGTCTGCTACATCCGGCACCAGGCAGACCTCCACGGAAGCCTAGACCCAACAACTATTGGCAGCCCATCTAATGCATGCATCATGCAAGGTTTTATAAGAGGTACTCCGTATTAATGTTATTGGCAGCCTAGACACAACAACAAGGAGTAATAAGCTTTGCCAGTTTCAATCGGCTAGCATACATGGTTACGTTCTAATGCTTCATTCGGTTTTTTTTTTTGGAAAGGGCATTATTTATTTATTTATTTGCTTTTTGCAGGGATGACTACGTATCCCTATGGAAGCGAAACTATAAGATGAAGGCATGTGCTTATGATTTATTTCTCCCGGTATCTATGTTGTTAGGTTACAGACAACTAAATTGGTGTGAGGTTTTTGTTCACTAAGTCTGGTTAGTGTAAATAAAATAGATGTTATTCTAAAACCCCGTATTGATGGTATTATGGCTTTGTAGCTGCCCAAAATATATCCGTGTAGGAAATCCCTTATGTGAAGAATGTCCGCTTCACGTCAAGAAAAAAAGAATGTCCGCTACCTCTGATCTTCTTGGCGAGAAAGCATAAAATCGTTGGTGTTTCTTCTTGCCATCCACTAAAGCTTCCATACAACCTTTGTTTAGATATTTTATCTGTTCTTTATTTTTTGCATTTGTTATGGCCTTCTCGATAATTGTTTGTGGAATACATGACAGTAGGATACAGTAAAATCTTGGGCAAATGTCTGGTAACTTCTACGGCTTGCATGTTTGTATTTTCCCTGTATAGTAGGTCCTATGTTTGTAAATCTGTAGTTAAATAATGATATGCATGTTTATTTGTATACTCAATTCTCATGTAAACACTAGAAAAGGGTCAGAGTGAAAAAAAAATGTTGAGATTTTTCTTTAAAAAGTGCATTATTTTAAAAATATACCATTATATAATTGCCATATATTTTCCAAAATATGTTTAGTAATCGTATCTCTTAACAATAAATGGGGTATATTATGGCTCGCTACAATATTTCATGACGCGTACATACATATTTAAAATAGTTTTATACGTTATCTACTTTAACCTTTAGGGATGCGCGAATTTTTAAATAGGATGTACTTCAAATAGGATAGAAGAGACATACATTCTGGAAAACACTTGAAATGTTATGATGCATATATACGTGCTTCGAATTCAAGTGTAGAAGAGATATGCTAAGATTTTAAGAGTGTTCATTGAGGTAGAACTTCATTATGAGCATACGAGAAGGATTGAAACATGTGCATTTATGCGTACAAACTTTATTCATTAGTTCAGGCGAATGAACAAGAATGATCAAAATAATCTTTCTTCGTGTTATTAAACATGGCAGATCATTCCACGTGTAATTCTACACAGTTGATTACTTGCAAGAGTGTAGTAGAGTAAACGAGTCAACTTAATAGTACAGTATGATCAATGGTATAAATAATAAAACTTGGAATGCTAAACAATGAATTAGTTACTTGGTAATTGCAACAGATTTATCACCTGGAACGTGGAAGTATAAAAAAGCTCTACAAATTCAATATATTAGTTCTTATATAGATTTTGGTTTATTATTTCTGTTTGATTTCTAAAAAGTGAAATCAATTAGAAAAAGTTAAATCATATATCAAGATTCAAAATATATATGTGCTAGCCGCGCAATTGCGTGGGCCATCAAGCTAGTTTGTACTAATGAAATGATAGATAAAATAAGAAAACAGAAGGACCTAAGTGTAAGGTTCCTAGATATTTGTCCCACCGTTAGCATTATCTCTTACCATGGTTTTAAAAAAAAGGCAGGAGGCTCTGGTCTTATCCGTAGCACCTTGGCAGCCAATTTCCCTCGGTTCATTCTTATCAACTTGCACTAAATATCAATACCCCTTCAGCTGGAGCCTCTCACCATCGCCCAATCAAGTTAGCCGCTCTCTCTCTCCATTCTTTCTGTTCCGCCGATAGGAAGCTCTGCTTCTGCTCTTTGAGCTAGCCTTTAGAGGATAAGAGCAGACCGCTGCCGGAAATCTGTTAAATCAAGTCGGGAGTCCTAAGGTAAGCAACTAGTATAGTTAATCTAGTTCTGGTGGTTATTCCGGTTCATGCTGATCTCCTAGCTGATGTACTAGTGAATGATTTTCCTACATGCTAAAAGATCCACCGATCCATCTTTCCATTCAAGAGCATGTTGCACTTGCTTCCTACTAGTTCTGATCAAAATAGCTAAAGAACATTTGCACGTATATACTGGAGTAATGGTTAATCAGATGAACAAGTCAAATAGAGTCTCCCGTAATTAATCTGTCCTCTAATTTAATTACCCGCTTGCCGTCGGCGCCGCGACGACTGCCGGAGCTACGGCTGTGACCATGCTTGTCGACCCGGCGGCGACGGCGTACAAATGAACATTTATTTGTGCAGATGATTAATAAGATCATACAGAAATACTTGACACATGAACTGATCAAGTGAACTAAACTAGCTATGCATGAATATACTTGGAACGTGAACAGAGACAAGAAAGTGAAAGAATAATGATGACTAGCTCGTACATGCATGGCAACAGAACTAGTACATGAACCATACATGTATTTAAGAAGAATTAGCCACGATTAATCTTACTAAATATTAAATGAAGAACGTGTTAAGAAATAATGTCAGTACACTTACAAAACTTATGGATACTATGTAACATGCTTAGGTCCAGAGGAGACAGAAGTTTAATCCCCGAAGAAGCGCAAGGCAAGCTGCGTATACCAGAAATCTCTTGAGTGGTTTACTTCTCCTTGAATGATTTCTTTGGTTTTAATGCTTATTTGATTTGCTTTTGTTTCCTTGAATGATTTCTTTGGTTGAATTACTTATACCTGTTTTGTGTGATATTAATTCCCATATTCTCTAGAGCTGCTCATATGTCCATTTATTGATCAAGATAAAATATTGAATCATATATCAACAAAATGGTTGGCCATAATCATGAAAAGCGTGGTGTATCTAGCCTGAGACGGTCGATACCTGAAAGGTGTGGGATGTGAAGGCCCAGATGGGAAGACCCACACAAGTAGGGGACTCGGCGACGTGATTCTCAGAGATCGATACTATCACAAGGTGGGATTATGACAATTGGTTTTGCTGATACTCTGCAGAGACTAACACTTAAATATGATATTTGTGTGATGATACTACAATTGGTGGTATTTGGTTTATTATGCCAACTGGTTTCGAATTGGCGATATGGAGTGTTGAATTTTAATGAGTTGTGCATATGTGCAAAGTCATTTGAATTGTGTTTATTCTTGCTGAGTATGTTTAACATACTCACGTCCTTTTTTTTATCTGGTATGCGTAGACGAAGGTTAAGATCAAGAAGTGATAGATGAGGATCCATGTGGTGACATCTAGTGTAGTAGTCGAGATAAACACCAATAAGAGAAGATTCCGCTGCTAATGTAATAAAATAAAGTGTACTGTAATATTTGGATAATGAATATAGTGGAGACCTTGCTTGGCTTTTGTCGATGATATTTCACTATACTAGCCTTGTATGCTTATGGTGTTCTTCACCATAAGTGTACGACGGCTGTCTCCCAGACCGTGGTTTGGGGCGTGACAGCCATGCCACTGAGGAGTCATCATGGCACTCCTGTCAGGAACAGGACGTGGCCTGCCCATACCCTGCTACCCAACGGTAGAGCTAGAATGTCCCCTCTGACAGGGACAAGACGTGGCATGCCCGCACCGGTCTCGTAGCCTTTCCCCCGCTTATCCCGGAGTCAGCGGTCAGAGACGTGCAGCCCATAGAACCCGGAGCACGCCTCTGCCAGGCTCCGTAATAGACGCTCCGTGTCAGACGGGAAGTGACAGGAGCATCGACTCCCGCCCGACATAAGGCTCCCCTCGACCTTAACCCGGCATGGCTATGCCGGATCATCTCCTTTGGCTAACCCGGCATGGATATGCCGGACTCTTTACCTCGGTATGGATTCCTCACTTGCATATAAGAGCAAGTTGGTCATACCGACACTCATGTGTCGGCATGGTTATGTCGGGTAGGGTATGTCGGCCCGAACATGTCGGACCAACCATCTCACTTAACACATTCCAGTCATCTCGGACCTGAATAGCTCGGTCACTTCCATACCTCGGACCACATTTGGTCACACTTAGCACCTTATCATGACCCTACCCGGGGGTAGCCCCCCGACAACGGCACAACATCTCTCCACATTAACTTCGGCTTACGTCACTATGTGGGCCTCTGGTACAGGAAGCCGGCGGAATACGCGAACGATACGGTGGAGATACGAAAATATAGGCCTCGGATACAAGAAAGGGGGCAGATCCTAGCCGCGCGCTCTTAACGAAGGGGACGGTGAGATAGGGGCGTCGTAGCCGGGTGCTCCTCCGCATTTTTGTACTGAGCAAAGACATGAAAGTTTAGTGTGTCTAGACAAAGAACACAAAATAACGGTGTCCAAGAGCAATTTTTTGCGTAGCACCTTAATGTAATCTTTGAATTAACTGTGATACTTATTCTTTCCAGTATGGAGTAATTAAATCCTTCATGGTGTGATTAAAATTGTATAATTGCTGACGATAGCTGACGCAGACCACGAACCTCTGTGGGATTGCTTGTTCGGTCGTTCCCATAGTCCCATTCGACCACGCGACCGCCAAGTCGTCTTCTTTTCATCCGACGAGGCGCCGATCACGATCAGCAAGCCACCATGCTCGCGACCGCGATGCTGCCGGCCGCCACCCGCTCGATCGAGGGGCTGCTAGCCGGCGGCGCGGCCTTCTTGGCGGACGAGCTGCGGCGGCTTCAGCGGAAGCTCGATGACGCGGCGAGCCTCGCGGCTGACGCCGAGGAGAGGGAGGGCCGCGACGCCAGCGCTAGAGCTTGGCTGCGGGCGCTACGGGACGTCCTGTACCAGCTCGGGGATGCCGACGCAAACTTCAGCCGCGCCGCCGCTCAGCCACAGGAAGGCCGACGATCGGTACGCACTTGCTCCTGGATCCCCGTCAATAGTTGACTTATTTGATATGCCTGCGCACATGGCCTGAGCGCATGCATACACAACTTGCTACCAATAGCTGCAGACTTCATGAATTCCCCAACACTACACTACTATGAGCAGAGCACACATACAATGTCAGATGCGTATAAGGGCATCTCCGCGTTAGCGCCGGCCCGCACCAAAACCTGGGGCGAATTTACCAGCCGTTCGGCGGCCCAGGAAAACACATGGCAACATAAATTTGAAAGTTCTTGTTCCCGCCCAAAAAAATAGCCTGAGTTCGGCGATCAAAGCAGACACAGTTGGGCAATCATTACAAAAAAAACGGCACAGTTGGGCGATCAAATAGTTTCGATCAAGCCACAGTCGGGCGATCACGGCCACATTCGGCATTCTGCTGATGCAAAGATCAGATAGAGGCAGGCGACGCCGCGGCGTCAGTCGACGTCGACGATGGGCGTGGTGGTCGGAGCTGGCGCAGAGCTCGGAGTGGCAGTGTGATAAGGAGCATATGGGATGATCCTAGAGTTTTGCCCGATCTTTCACAGCGAGACAACCAAGGTAATAATTCTCCCAATTACACGATGAACGCAAACCTGGAGAAGAGAAACGAATCCAGCAAGCAACGTGATGAAGATCACCACGCCTCCAACCAAAGTACGACAATCCTTGATGAACACAAGAACCTCCGCAGCAATCTTTATTACAAACTGATAAACGACATCGCCGTCCCCGGAGGGATGCTTCACCAAGAAACACACGTAGTAGTTTTTAGACTAAAATTCTGAACCCCTTCTAACTCGCAGCCCCTAGCCGGGGAGGGGTGCTACAGGACCGCGCTACAGTATCGCGCTACTAGTGGACCCTACCTTGCCTTGGTTGGACAGGCCCAAACCAAGCCTAAACTCATAATTATTAAAAACTCTAATTATTTAAAATAGCAACACACGACTAATACATCTATGGTGGAGTCCTGAAATTGGGCTTCACCTCCTCCGTCGTGCCCGTATCATCCTCCCCCCTTCAAGAAACGTTGTCCCCAACGCGTGAGGGTCTGCCTGAAAAGGTGGCGTGATATGAACAACAGCATCACGCGTCGTCGCCATCTTCAAGTCTTCCCTGCCTACCTCACCACATCCTCCCTCTTGGCCTGCTCGACTGGATACAACTCTAGGCGCCTGCACCTCTTTTCGCCTCCACATGAACTTGGACTGAGGCGCCACCAACTTCTTCTTCTCAAATCTTGCTGGAACCTTGTATCGCTGAACATGAACCTGCTTTGCACGCCCCTGCAAAATATGAGTAATGCCTGGTCCACAAAGCTGACGAACACGTCCATCTCTGCCTGTGTGCATACGCATTGCTGCTCCAGCAAAATGCCTCACAGGTGTGCTCATATAACTGCGACGACCATCCACCCGCGGCGCCCTATGCACCGAGACATGATCAGCACAACTCTCATCAGTCTAAACACCTGCGTCAACACAAACTGGCTGTATAGCACATGCTGCAATATCCTTCCTCTCATCAGTAAGAGGCTGTACTTCAACTGGCGTGTCACTAACAAGTACTGGCTTGTCATCTACAGGCATAGCTGAAGTAATATCAACAGTAACGCTCTGCGCATCATGCTCCTCATGCTGCAGCTTAGCTAACCTAGGCAGTTTAGCCTTGCGCAACCTCTCCTTCTAGATCACCAGCACCACATCGGACTTGATTTGATCATCGCCCATAGGCCTCAAAGTCCGCTGCTTACCATCATGCACAAAAGAATATGTATTTGCTCGCTCAGCATGGTTAACATTGCGATCATACTGCCATGGACGACCAAGTAACAGCCCACACACCTCCAATGGCAACACATCACACTCTACCTCATCAACATAGTCACCAACTGTAAATGGCACACGCACCTTATGAGTTACCTTCAGCATACCGCAGCTATTTAACCACTCGAGATGCTTAGGTTCAGGAATACGCCATGTGGACAACCCCAACGCTGCCACCATTGCCTTGCTTATGCCATTAGTACAGCTTCCACCATCAATCATGAGCTTGCAGTCTTTGCCTTTTATCATGCACTGAGTCTGAAATAAACTCCATCACTGACCCTTGTCAATTGTGGTGCAAGAATCATTATGTACTCTCTTGAGTTGCATATTCAGCCCACTCAACGGTTCAACCTCTTCCACTGCAGTTTCAGCGCACACCACAACCTTATCAACATCAGGCTTCTTCTCAGAAATGGAAATTGTTGTTGCTGCCTCAGTGACCTTCGCGACCATGAAATGTGCTGGCACAAACCGTTGCCTCGCAAGGCGCTTCACTTCTTCCCAAGTTTCGCTGAAGCTATTGCCCTTTTTTTTAGATCGAACTGTAAACGCCTCCACCAAGACCTGGTTGGTTTATCAAAACGATCAAGAGCTGCAGAATAACAAGTATATGGCCCATAATCTCCAATGCGTGGCTTTAGCCAACGTTCCATGACCTCCTCCCATGCAAAATATTCTTCCGGTGTTGCTTCTATTTTCAGCCAAAGCCTTTTCAGACCTCCTAACGCCCGTGTTGCCGCAATATTCCTGCTGTCAATCATGGGCACTTCATCAAGTTCGCCTAGCCACTGATCATTATAGTGACTTCCTGCCATCTTTGACGTGTTGCAACTATAAATTTCGTTTTTTTCACTTGGAAAATGCACCGAACCTGGACAAAGATGTAGGCAAGCAAAAAAAAATGACTCCAAACAGATCCGCAGAAATCTGGACTTTCCAAACGGATCAAGCGCCACAAATTTCGGTTTCTGATTGCAAACCGTATTACCAAATCTGCACCACCCTTTCTATTCTTCCTGTCACACCACGTGATTCCTCTTTTTTTTCCTGCTGTTTGATCTCCTTTCCGGCCGGAACTCACGTACCCTGTACGAAGGAAAAAAAACAACCAAAGGCACCACGATCTCAACTCCCTGCTACGCACGTATGTGCGATCCGATTTTTTTTTCTCACGCTTTCCTTTCCTTTTTCCTGTGCACGTACGCGTACTAGCAGATGCAATCTGGACTCGCGGTACTGTAGCTACTGTAGCTCGCGAATTTGGGCTAGTACGTAGCAATCTGCTTGTCCCTTTTCTGCGTAGACCACGCAGGTCACGCTGCTCCTCAGCACGATCCACGTACGCTGTGCAACACCACGCGATCAGATCCACGCTGATTTGCAACGATCTCGTCCGATCAAATCAATCTGCACAATATCCTCCAATCAAACTCCTCCCAATCAACCGATCCAGATGAGATCGATCAACACAATCTCACTGTGAGCAACCCAGAAATCTGATACCACATGATAAGGATCAAGCCCGATGATCCTATGAGTTTTGCCCCGATCTTTCACAGCGAGACAACCAAGGTAATAATTCTCCCAATTACACGATGAACACAAACCTGGAGAAGAGGAACGAATCCAGCAAGCAACGTGATGAAGATCATCACGCCTCCAACCAAAGTACGACAATCCTTAATTAACACAAGAACCTCCGCAGCAATCTTTATTACAAACTGATAAACGGCATCGCCGTCCCCGGAGGGATGCTTCACCAAGAAACACACGTAGTAGTTTTTAGACTAAAATTCTGAACCCCTTCTAACTCGCAGCCCCTAGCCTTATATGGAGGGGAGGGGTGCTACAGGACCGCGCTACAGTACCACGCTACTAGTGGACCCTACCTTGCCTTGGTTGGACAGGCCCAAACCAAGCCCAAACTCATAATTATTAAAAACTCTAATTATCTAAAATAGCAACACACGACTAATACATCTAGCTTGGTGGAGTCCTGAAATTGGGCTTCACCTCCTCCGTCGTGCCCGTATCACAGTGTCAGCGGCCTCGAGGTCAACGACGGGCGTGGCAGCCTCCAGGCCGATGGCCGTGGCAGCAGTCTCGGCGTTCTCCAGGTCGATGGGCGCGGTCGGCGCAGTGGACGTAGGCTGGGTGGGTGGCGTCTCGGCTGGACTGGCCAAGCTCGTCGGAGTGTCGTAGCTCGTGTCCGTCCAGGTGTCGTAGCTCGTGTCCGTCGGGGTCGGGGCCGAAGCCGGGCCGATGTCGCTGAGGATGAGACGGCGCTGCGCCATGAACCATGTCCTCACCTCGGGGTCCATCGCGGCCGATCGCCCCCCATGAGGAAGGCGAGGTCGTGGTTCCCCTTCTTCGCCACGGTGCCGGTCCTGAGGAGGTCGACCTTGACCTTGGAGTTGTCCATGAGCGCCGCCCACCTCTTGTTGGCGGTTTCCTCCCTCTTGGCGGCGTGGGTCTGGGCGTCGGCGATGCAGGTCTCGAGGGACGCCTGGATCTTTGCCGCTACCCGCGTGGCTTCCCTCGCAGCCTTGGCTTTCTTGTGGCCCATCGGGGGACGGCCATCAGACGCACCAGCAGCCGCCGCGTACGGGATGTACTCCTTACCCTTGCCGAGCCCACGGCGTGTTTCCGCCCACTTCTCGCACCCCTCGATGACGATGAGGACGTGGAGGAACTTGAAGTCGGCCTTCTGGTCGTCCTTGTGCGCCTCGAGCATCATGACGATCTAAATGGCGACGGGACCGGCAGAAATGAGCTACATGGCGACGCAAAGAAAGGAATCACGACGGAAATTCTCACCTCCATCTCGCGGTTGGCGCCGCTCTTCGGCCTGTGCGCGACCTCTTCCTGTATGCCGTGCCACTTGTTGCAGGCGGCCTGGATGTTCGCCCAATGGTTGGCCATGGACTTCTGGCCGCGCTCCGTGACGCACACGTGGTAGTGGGGGTAGATCATCCGGCGCTCGTCGTACGCCGTCTTCACCCGCTTCCAGTAGTTGTCCAAGAACTGGTTGGCGCCGACGATCGGGTCGAGGCTGACCGTCTTCCATGCTTCGGCGAGGAGGACATCCGCCCTGGACGTCCACTTGATGCGAGGCTCGACGGGCAGCTTCGGCGCCGCCTTGGGGGCCTTCCTGGGACGGCGGCTGCCCGTGTCGCCTTCATTGGTCGGGCCTGCTCCCTCCGCAGCTGCAGGCGCCGTCTCCTCTCCTTCTTCCGCCTCCGCCTCCTTCGTTCCGCCACTGGCGCCAGACGCACCTTGGTCGTAATCCCCGCTGCCCTGGGAGAAAAACACCCCACCTTGCGAGAGGAAGCCCGGGCATGCCGCCGCCGCCGAGCCGGTGGTGATGATCTCGTCCATGAAGTTGTTATCTTGGGGCATCCCGCCCAACAGGGACTGCGCGGCGAAGGGGAGGGAACGGCAGAGCGACGACAAAGATGCGTAGCCTGGTGAGCCGACGTACATCATCGCCGAATGGTGGGAAAGGTGAGGTTGGGGTTGAAACCGCCATGGGGGTCAGCATCGACGTACCCTGGGGATTAGTGCGGGGGCGCGTTCCTGTCGGGGGGCTGCCCCCGGGTAGGGCATAGAGGTGGAAAGGAAACTCGAGCCGGGTCACTCGAACCAGATCTCTTCGACCGGATCGGTTGAGAGAGTCGGTTAATACTCACTCTTATTTAGGTGCAGGGAGACGCCAGAGAGGATCAGACAAAGTTTAGCCGGATCAGAGGAAGAGATCCGGCTCAGCTAGCCGGGTTGCCTGGAAGAGATCCGGCTCAACTAGCCGGGTTGCCTGGAAGAATCCGGCTTTCCTGCGATGTCGGATAATGCACAAAGACCAAGTATTGCCAGTAAGTTCACGAGTCCTGCAGGCCTCCTGCCCGAGGCTCGGAAGACAGCCAGGTCGAGCCACGGGTTTTCCGGGTCACAAGGCCCTAGGCACTGACTTGGCTAATTCGGGAAAGGGCGGTGGCCTAGGCTCTGATGGGCTACGCCGGCTTAAGCTCAAAGAGGAAAAGATAGACCTGCCGTTGAACTGACGATGAGCTGGACTGAGTGACAGTAGCCAGGGCTTGTCCTGTTCCTCTTGTCCATGCCATTATCATCTCCGGCCAGGGGCAAAAAGGTAATCCGGTTAGTGTATAAGTAGACCAGCACATCCTCCAGTGCGAGGAGACGAATAATAGAGCTCATTTCCCCCCCTTGGTAGCTTCTTCTTTGTAACAGCCCACTTTTGGTAATGCAAATTATGAGTAAAATTTTCACTTTTGCATTTCATGCATGCATCATTGCATCTTTGCTCAATTGTTCATGTGGAAACCAAGAATTTGGACAACAAGTTAAAACAAGGGAAAACAAAATGTCAAACTTGCCACCACAAATTCCACAACAAGGAAGACACTCAAACTTGCAAAACAATTACCTTGACATCTCATAATTGTCAAGGAGGTTCCAAGAGTTGAAATCAATATTTTGACTTTCTTCAAAACTCTAAAAGAAATATTTCTCTGGAAGTTAACAAATTGCAATAAACAAACTTCATGAACAAAGTGGTACCAAACTATTTTATTTCAACATGCCAATTTTTGTGGTGCCTTTACATGCTGTTGGAAGGCTACCCAAATTTTTGCAGATTTTTATAAAATTATTTAGTGCCTTAATAAAATCCTTGAAGTTGCTGCTGGTTTTAAAACAGGAGAAGGATCTCTTTGTAATTCCAGGAGGACCTGTTCGTGATGGAAGAAATTTGGCCTGGGGCCTATTTGCAAAAGCTGCTTCTCCTTCCTCTGTAGCGACCGAAGCAGCTCGAGCTACTCGGGCCGCACCGCACCAGCTCGCCATGCCGCGCCCGGCCCTTGCCCTGCCCTTCCCTGCACGAGGAGCACGCCACTGCGAGGCCCCACTGCTTTTTCCCCATTTTTTCTCCCCCATGGCGCTCCCATAGCCGCCACCGTCGCCGACGCATCGCCGCCGATTCCGGCCACCCCACGACGAATGAAGACCGCCGGAGGCCTCGCCGCGTTCCACTCTCCATCCTAGCCGAGGGAATCGCTCCGGGAGGGCTGGAATCACCGCCGCCGTCGTCATCCCCTTCGTCTCCGTCCGCCGCGCGCCGTGCACGAGTGCGGCCAACTCCGGCCACCTCCGACCCCGCCGTCCCCTCCTAGGTGCTCAGGGTGAGTTGCCCGTGCCGTTGCGCACTTCCCCTTCTCCCCTCTCGCGTTCGCTTGAAAGTCCGGCCGCCGTGCCGTGCGTCCACCGCGGACGTGCTCGCCATCGCCACAGCGCGCTCGGTCCGGTCGAGGAACCGGCTAAGCCGGGCTACTAACCGGCCTCCTCTGGCCCATACACGGCCTTGGGCCCGGTTTCAACCGGGCCACGAGCCGGGCGTCCCTGCCGCCTACCCGGCCTCTGGGCCGGCCCAACCGGCCTCTCTGCCGGAGGCCACTGCTAACAGGCCAGTCAAGAAACCGGTCTAACCGGGCTGTGGGCCGGGAAAACAGTTTTTCCTGTTTTCTTTCCTTTTTCCAATTCTGGTTTTTGTAATATCTTTTAAACGGTGCATCAGAAAATTGCGTGTAATATATGAAAATGATCAGCAGCTCAAATGCTAGCTAATCATGCTAAGTTCACAGCATGACAACAACTTTTCTCTGTGATGTTAACCGATAATCGGTGAAAAGAATTAAATTCGAATAATTATTTAATTCACTAATTATTCATCGGTACTCGGAAAATTACAAATGAGGTACCAAAATGATCAGAGGAACAAACCCTATCCATTCATGCCATGTTCATGCATATTTGAGTCACTTCTTACTAAGGTATTAAATGAATGAACAATGTGGTCATTAAGCTAAATATGGGGTTGCTTCCGAATAATTGCCCTAATTATTTGGCTCTCCATTTAATCTTGCTAGATGAACTAAATGATGCTATCTTTGCATAAAATGTCATGCCATCATGTGTTTGCGCATTGCATTGGTGAAGCATGTGTGGTGATTGATTGTATCTTCCCGTGTTTTGTGCACCGGTAGATCAAGGAGGTGAAGTGCCACCCCGTTTCTTGACGATCCCTACTACCAGCCGTATCAACAAGGCAAGCGTAATCCCCCCTCTGAGCATATCTTATCCTATTTTCCGCAATTATTTTCTCCACTATAATATTGCATGCGGTTCTAAATGTCTTTTGCCTGGATTAGAGTATCCTACTAGTTGCATTAGAATCCTGTTGCCAATACCTGTTTTACCTTCCTATTACCATAGGTTTGTATTGTTGGCCATGGAATACTTACTATGCTATGCAAGTGCTTAGCCATGCTTAGTGAAATGCCTAGTTGTACTAGGGATGGTGAATGCTGGAAACAGGTGTTAACTTGTGACAGTGATGTTGATGGTGGAGAATTGTGGAGATGGATAATAAAATGCTAAGAAGGTGGGGATGAGAGGCCACATGGAATGTGGTGGGTTGTCTCGTTCTTGCCGCCTAGGTGCGAGTTCTGTACCTCCTGAACCAAGACTGAGCGTGCAACCATGCGTGAGGCCTATGCAATTGCAGGAACCCTCATAGACTAAATAACTCGAGCGGGGCTAGCCAGGGTCCTCTAGTTTGGCTTTCCATTTGCGCGTGCGTGATGGTGTTGAACTGAGATGAGGATGGTGGTGTTAGGAAAATAAGTGGCCGTGGGGCGGGGTGTTGTGATCCTGGCAGCCCTACTGCCACTGATGATCCTGGAAAGTCCTTAACGAGGGAGAAGTCGACACCGCTCCCACCCAGCCGGCTTTCCAAGGAAGAGAGCTAATGCGCAGGTAATGGGCCGGACGGTACGCGTGGCAAACATTTGTACACCCCTGCAGGGTTAAATCTTTTCGAAAAGCCGTGTCCACGGTTACGGACGACTTGGGAATGGACGATGATCATAGAATAACTTAAACGGAATGATTAAAACTGGGTACTAGAGGTACCAATTCCACGAATGTAAGGTTGACTTCCTCGAGGGTGATTCGGGGAGGTGCCTTTGATGAACAGGTACAATGGTGATGTTGGTGATGTTTGAGAAAGGGATCTCAAAGAAAAGAGTTACTTCTTACCCCTCTTTGAAAATGTTCTAATAGTCGATGCCTTTGAGTTATGTTTTCATAAATAAAATCAGCTTTATGCAAAAGAGCCATAAAACCTTGAAAGCTAATCATCGAGCATATATTAGCTCTTAATCTTGCGAGTTCGTCGAACTCAACGTCTTTGCTTTTGTTTCAGAGGAGGACTTCACCGACTTCGAAGGTGGGTTCTTTGTGGACGTCGACGAGTAGTCTGGGGTTCCCAGGTGGCAGCTTGGGACATCCTGGAACAGCTGGCGCTGTGATGTTTATCTGTAGGCCTCTTAGGCCATATGTTGGTTCTTGTTGTTTAGAACAACCTAATTTGCTTCCGCTTGTTGTAATGTTGGGTCTGTGACCTCTGGTTGTCATTTGCTATCTTTCTCTATATAAGAGTTGAACTATATGATTTTGTGTCGTAGAGTCTGTGATGTGCCAGTTGTTCCACAAGTCTTGATCTTACTATTATGCTTTGATAGTTGTGCCTGTGTTAAGGCATCAATCGGGGTGTTGCGTTGTCTGGAGAGGTGTACCCAGCAACGCCTGCCAAAGGTTTTGGCCGGGGATTGGTAAACCCGTAACCTCCGGTTGTATCGCTTAACCGGTGACACACAGCATCACTGTATAGCAGTCGGGTCGGGGCGCCACAAGTTGGTATCAGAGCAGTACTGCCTGTAGGAAACCCTTCTACTGGTCGATGTTGAGTCTAGTGTTTGTGAAAATATTTTAACCTAAAAATGAGTTGTGAAAACCATCTTAGGATTCTTTTTACTCCTTATCTGGTTACCCTCTAATCTCGGAGCAATCTTACTCGATTTGAGTTTAAAGTTTTACTTCTCACCTGTTACTTCAAAATTAGGAGAAACGTGGGTGGGTTCGACCTTGAGTGTTATGTGTCACGTTGCTCCCGCTGCGTTGCAATCCCAAATCAACTCAGATGTTTCTACCGAGTAATCTTTGATCCTTTCTTTGGGTTTTAACCCACGGACTTGAACATAAGGTCCCGGATTGTGCCAACTAGAGTGTGTTAAGTTGTGATTTCTTAACTCTCACTAGTAGCACATGATGCTGATCTTTACCCAAGTTCTATCTTGTTGTTTTCTTTCAATATTATCGTCCCTAGTCTGTGTACTTGTGACGCTAATGCTATTGTTCGACCATTCGGAGAAAGATACTAACCGTGTCATTGTCAAATCTCCAGAATGGCTCGAGGAGGCCGTGGTGGTCGCGGTAACCACAATGATGATGAGGATGATCTGCCGCCACCACCCTCGATGGCTCAAGTCTTGATGGCCATTGAGGAGAACCGTGGGCGCAATGAGCGTTGCTTGAGCAGTTGGTGCAGCAGAATGCACGGAGGAACGAGTGCAACACTCTCACTGAGTTCCTGCGCTCCAGCCACCCACCTTTGCTGATGCTAAGGAGCCACTGGAAGCTGATGATTGGCTTCGTGCTTTGGAGCGCAAGTTCTCCGCGCTGCATGTCCCATTGGCGAGCAAGTCAACTTTGCCACCTATCTCTTGGTTGGTGCTGCTGGCTGTTGGTGGGAAAGCCATGTGGCTTTGTTTCCAGCCAACCATGTCTTCACCTGGGCTGATTCCGCACTGCCTTTCCGAGCGGAGTACATTCCCAGCCAATCATGGATTGAAGAGGAGGGAGTTCCTGGATTGCAACAGGGACGGATGGACCTCCGCACTTATGGTCGTGAGTTCAACCATCTCTCTCGTTACGCCCCAAGGGACGTGACCAATGATGCTGACAAGCAAGAGCTGTTCCGCAAGGGTCTGAATCCGCAGCTCCGCTATGAGCTTGCTTCCCTTCAGGTTCCAGACCTATCAGGAGCTGTTCAACCAGGCTTTCACCTTGAGCAAGGAAGAAAGGAACTTGAAGCTTCCAAGAGGCCCGCACATGGGGACCACCAGAGTTCCTCGGGTTCTGAGAGCAAGAAGCGCAGGGTGTTTGTCCCTACAGCGCCGTACCTCGTGCTCCCTTCATGCCGAGCAGGATATAGACCACCTCCTCCGCGCCCACTACTTCGACACTTGGGTAGGCGGAAGTGGGTACCGTCCTATGCTACCTGCTCCACCTGGACTCACTTGCTACACCTGTGGCCAGGCTGGTCACTACTCCAGGGAGTGCCCCCAGAAGGCACCTCTCGCTATAACTCCTGCACGAGCCCCTGCCACTCCAACTGGCAAGGCTGGACCTTGGTGCGTGGTCGCCTGAACCACGTCTCTGCTGAAGAAGCTGAAGAGGATCCTGGCGTCCTTATGGGTGAGCTTCGAATCAACAACCATCTTGCTACCGTTTTGTTTGATTCTGGAGCATCGCATTCATTCATCTCTATTGCGTTTGCAAAAGATCACCAAATACCGTTTGAGAAGATGAGCAGTCCCTTGATGATCTCTACCCCTGGCTCCAAATGGCAAACCGATGGCGTTACTCCTGAGGTCCAGATTATCATAGCATCCCTGTCCTTCCCTTTCCCGTTGATAGCCTTGAGGTCGAAGGGCCTTGATGCCATACTGGGCATGGACTGGTTAGCAAGATACCATGCTAATCTCGACTGTGCTGCTAAGTCCATCACCGTGACCCACCCTTCCGGTTACGATGTGCAGTTTTGGGCTACATATTCAGGACCTCCATCATCAGACAATCCCCTCTCCCCGGAGATCACCCTATGTTTCAT
Source organism: Poa pratensis (assembly GCA_947311845.1). NCBI lineage: Eukaryota > Viridiplantae > Streptophyta > Magnoliopsida > Poales > Poaceae > Poa > Poa pratensis. The sequence goes on along the minus strand of CAMZMU010000052.1, from coordinate 80,288,018 downwards.
GGAAGGCTTGTCCCCTCCTGAAATCCAGGACATACACGTGGTGTGTGACTTCCCGGATGTGTTCCCAGAAGAATTGCCTGGCATGCCACCTGATCGAAGTGTGGAGTTTGTCATAGACTTGCTTCCCGGTACTGCTCCAATTTCCAAGAAGCCCTACCGCATGCCGGTGGAAGAGTTGGCTCTGTTGAAGGAGCAAATTGATCAGCTGTTAGCTAAGGAGTTCATCCAGCCTAGCAGTTCACCTTGGGGTTGTCCGGTACTCTTTGTCAAGAAGAGGGATTCTACCGTGCCTCGTCTTGTCTCTGACTATAGACCGTTGAATGCGGTGACAATCAAGAACAAGTATCCTATCCCTCGTATCAATGATCTGTTGGATCAGTTAGCTGGTGCAAGAGTATTCTCCAAGATGGATCTGAGGTCAGGGTACCATCAAATAAAGATCAGAAAGGAGGATATCCCAAAGACGGCATTTGTTACTCGCTATGGCTCATATGAGTATACCGTCATGTCCTTTGGTCTCACAAATGCTCCAGCTACTTTCATGAGGCTCATGAATTCCATTTTCATGGATTATCTTGATAAGTTTGTCGTCATTTACATCGATGACATCCTCATCTATTCTAAAACCGACGAAGAGCATGATGAACACCTTCGGTTGGTTCTGACACGGCTTCGTGAACACCGTCTCTATGCCAAGTTCTCCAAGTGTGAGTTTTGGTTGGATAAACTTGTCTTCCTTGGACATGTAATATCTGCCAATGGTGTGGAAGTCATCCCCGACAAAATTCAAGCTATTCTAGACTGGAAAACTCCAATGTCAGTCAAGGACATTCGTAGCTTTCTCGGATTGGCGGGTTACTACCGCCGATTCATCGAAGCTTTCTCCAAAATAGCCAAGGCATTGACTGACCTTCTCAAGAAGGATAGAAAGTTCGTATGGACTGCCGAAGCTGAAGAGAGCTTCCAAGCCCTGAAAGCCAAGCTCACGTCCGCTCCTGTGCTTGTCCTGCCGGACACAAGCAAGGATTTCGTCGTCTTCTGTGACGCCTCTCTACAAGGTTTGGGCTGTGTGCTGATGCAAGATGGCCATGTTGTGGCTATGCTTCTCGCCAACTTAAGCCGCATGAGCTCAATTACCCACTCATGATCTAGAGCTTGCCGCTGTGGTCTATGCTTTGAAGCAATGGAGACCATACCTGTTTGGTAACCGTTGCGAGATCTTCTCGGATCACAAGAGTCTGAAGTACCTCTTCACCCAGCCGGATTTAAATCTCAGGCAAAGGCGTTGGTTGGAGTTAATCACGGACTACAATGTGAGTCTGAACTATCAACCCGGCAAAGCAAACGTCGTGGCTGACGCGCTAAGTCGGAAGTCCTATTGCAACAATCTGATGATTGAAGAGGCCCAACCTCCCTTCATGAAGAGTTCGCCCGTTTGAACTTGGAAATGGTTCCCTCCGGCTATCTAGCAAATCTGGAGATCAAATCTACTCTTGTAGACCAGATCAAGGATGCTCAGAAGCGTGACAAGGGTATTCTGAAAATCAAGGACAATATTGCTAGCGGGAAGTACAAATGCTTCTCTGTCGATGAATCCGGAGTTGTTTATTTCGGTGACCGTCTAGTGGTACCCAAGAAGCGGAAATTGAGAGAGCTGATCCTTCAGGAGGCTCATGATACACCTCTCTCTATCCATCCCGGAAGTACCAAAATGTACCAAGACCTTCGACCACAATTCTGGTGGACTCGTATGAAACGGGAAATCGCCAAGTTTGTTGCTGAATGCGACACCTGTCGTCGGGTAAAAGCTGAACATCAAAGACCTCCTGGCACTCTCCGCCCTATTGCTGTCCCGGAGTGGAAATGGGATGAAATTGGTATGGACTTCATCACCGGTTTTCCTAGATCCCCCAAGGGCAACAATGCAATTTGGGTAATCATTGATCGTCTTTCCAAGGTTGCCCACTTCCTACCCGTCCGTGACGAGATACGGCGAGTCAACTTGCCGAGTTGTATTTGGCTCGTATTGTTCCATTGCACGGGGTCCCTTTGAGGATCATATCGGACCGTGGAAGTATCTTCGTCTCCAAGTTCTGGCACAGTTTCCAAACTGCCATGGGGTCCCGTCTCAACTTCAGTACCGCTTACCACCCCCAGACTGATGGTCAGACTGAAAGAGTGAATCAAGTTCTGGAAGACATGCTTCGGGCATGTGTCATCTCTTTTGGCCAAGGTTGGGAAAAGTATCTCCCTTTTGCGGAATTCTCCTACAACAACAGCTATCAAGCTAGTCTGGGCATGGCTCCCTTCGAGGCTCTATATGGAAGAAAATGCCGCACTCCTCTAAATTGGTCCGAGACCGGAGAAGAGCACTCTTTGGTCCGGATGTGATCAATGAAGCTGAGGAGAAGGTTCGAATCATAAGAGAGAATCTGAAATTGCTCAGTCCAGGCAGAAGAGCTACTATGATAAGCATCATCAGGAGATTCATTATGAAATTGGTGATAAAGCTTATCTCCGTGTCTCTCCCCTTCGAGGCATTCGCCGCTTCGGAATCAAAGGAAAATTGGCCCCTCGCTATGTTGGTCCGTTCACCGTCCTGGAAAAGCGAGGAGATCTTTCTTATAAGTTGGAGTTGCCGGTCAAATTTCCGAATGTGCATGATGTGTTCCATGTCTCCCAACTCCGCCGTTGTTTCAAGGATCCTACCCATGGGGTCAATCATGAGGAGCTAGATCTCCAGGAAGATCTCACTTATCATGAACATCCTATCCGTGTTCTGGATGAAGCCGAAAGAAAGACTCGTAACAAGACCACCAAGTTTCTCAAAATTCAGTGGTCTCATCATTCCGAAGAAGAAGCTACTTGGGAACGAGAGTCTAGTCTTCGTGAGGAGTATCCCGACTTCTTTTCGCAACCTTAGAATCTCGGGACGAGATTCCTGTAAGGAGGGTAGAGTTGTAACAGCCCACTTTTGGTAATGCAAAATATGAGTAAAATTTTCACTTTTGCATTTCATGCATGCATCATTGCATCTTTGCTCAATTGTTCATGTGGAAACCAAGAATTTGGACAACAAGTTAAAACAAGGGAAAACAAAATGTCAAACTTGCCACCACAAATTCCACAACAAGGAAGACACTCAAACTTGCAAAACAATTACCTTGACATCTCATAATTGTCAAGGAGGTTCCAAGAGTTGAAATCAATATTTTGACTTGCTTCAAAACTCTAAAAGAAATATTTCTCTGGAAGTTAACAAATTGCAATAAACAAACTTCATGAACAAAGTGGTACCAAACTATTTTATTTCAACATGCCAATTTTTGTGGTGCCTTTACATGCTGTTGGAAGGCTACCCAAATTTTTGCAGATTTTTATAAAATTATTTAGTGCCTTAATAAAATCCTTGAAGTTGCTGCTGGTTTTAAAACAGGAGAAGGATCTCTTTGTAATTCCAGGAGGACCTGTTCGTGATGGAAGAAATTTGGCCAGGGGCCTATTTGCAAAAGCTGCTTCTCCTTCCTCTGTAGCGACCGAAGCTGCTCGAGCTGCTCGGGCCGCACCGCACCAGCTCGCCATGCCGCGCCCGGCCCTTGCCCTGCCCTTCCCTGCACGAGGAGCACGCCACTGCGAGGCCCCCACTGCTTTTTCCCCGCTTTCTCCCCATTTTTCCTCCCCCATGGCGCTCCCATAGCCACCGCCGTCGCCGACGCATCGCCGCCGATTCCGGCCACCCCACGACGAATGAAGACCGCCGGAGGCCTCGCCGCGTTCCACTCTCCATCCTAGCCGAGGGAATCGCTCCGGGAGGGCTGGAATCACCGCCGCCGTCGTCATCCCCTTCGTCTCCGTCCGCCGCGCGCCGTGCACGAGTGCGGCCAACTCCGGCCACCTCCGACCCCGCCGTCCCCTCCTAGGTGCTCAGGGTGAGTTGCCCGTGCCGTTGCGCACTTCCCCTTCTCCCCTTTCGCGTTCGCTCGAAAGTCCGGCCGCCGTGCCGTGCGTCCACCGCGGACGTGCTCGCCATCGCCACAGCGCGCTCGGTCCGGTCGAGGAACCGGCTAAGCCGGGCTACTAACCGGCCTCCTCTGTCCCATACACGGCCTTGGGCCCGGTTTCAACCGGGCCACGAGCCGGGCGTCCCGGCCGCCTACCCGGCCTCTGGGCCGGCCCAACCGGCCTCTCTGCCGGAGGCCACTGCTAACAGGCCGGTCAAGAAACCGGTCTAACCGGGCTGTGGGCCGGGAAAACAGTTTTTCCTGTTTTCTTTCCTTTTTCCAATTCTGGTTTTTGTAATATCTTTTAAACGGTGCATCAGAAAATTGCGTGTAATATATCAAAATGATCAGCAGCTCAAATGCTAGCTAATCATGCTAAGTTCACAGCATGACAACAACTTTTCTCTGTGATGTTAACCGATAATCGGTGAAAAGAATTAAATTCGAATAATTATTTAATTCACTAATTATTCATCGGTACTCGGAAAATTACAAATGAGGTACCAAAATGATCAGAGGAACAAACCCTATCCATTCATGCCATGTTCATGCATATTTGAGTCACTTCTTAGTAAGGTATTAAATGAATGAACAATGTGGTCATTAAGCTAAATATGGGGTTGCTTCCGAATAATTGCCCTAATTATTTGGCTCTCCATTTAATCTTGCTAGATGAACTAAATGATGCTATCTTTGCATAAAATGTCATGCCATCATGTGTTTGCGCATTGCATTGGTGAAGCATGTGTGGTGATTGATTGTATCTTCCCGTGTTTTGTGCACCGGTAGATCAAGAAGGTGAAGTGCCACCCCCGTTTCTTGACGATCCCTACTACCAGCCGTATCAACAAGGCAAGCGTAACCCCCCCTCTGAGCATATCTTATCCTATTTTCCGCAATTATTTTCTCCACTATAATATTGCATGCGGTTCTAAACGTCTTTTGCCTGGATTAGAGTATCCTACTAGTTGCATTAGAATCCTGTTGCCATTACCTATTTTACCTTCCTATTACCATAGGTTTGTATTGTTGGCCATGGAATATTTACTATGCTATGCAAGTGCTTAGCCATGCTTAGTGAAATGCCTAGTTGTACTAGGGATGGTGAATGCTGGAAACAGGTGTTAACTTGTGACAGTGATTGTTGATGGTGGAGAATTGTGGAGATGGATAATAAAATGCTAAGAAGGTGGGGATGAGAGGCCACATGGAATGTGGTGGGTTGTCTCGTTCTTGCCGCCTAGGTGCGAGTTCTGTACCTCCTGAACCAAGACTGAGCGTGCAACCATGCGTGAGGCCTATGCAATTGCAGAAACCCTCATAGACTAAATAACTCGAGTGGGGCTAGCCAGGGTCCTCTAGTTTGGCTTTCCATTTGCGCGTGCGTGATGGTGGTTTGAACTGAGATGAGGATGGTGGTGTTAGGAAAATAAGTGGCCGTGGGGCGGGGTGTTGTGATCCTGGCAGCCCTACTGCCACTGATGATCCTGGAAAGTCCTTAACGAGGGAGAAGTCGACACCGCTCCCACCCAGCCGGCTTTCCAAGGAAGAGAGCTAATGCGCAGGTAATGGGCCGGACGGTACGCGTGGCAAACATTTGTACACCCCTGCAGGGTTAAATCTTTTCGAAAAGCCATGTCCACAGTTACGGACGATTTGGGAATGGACGATGATCATAGAATAACTTAAACGGAATGATTAAAACTTGGGTACTAGAGGTACCAATTCCACGAATGTAAGGTTGACTTCCTCGAGGGTGATTCGGGGAGGTGCCTTTGATGAACAGGTACAATGGTGATGTTGGTGATGTTTGAGAAAGGGGATCTCAAAGAAAAGTGTTACTTCTTACCCCTCTTTGAAAATGTTCTAATAGTCGATGCCTTTGAGTTATGTTCTTCATAAATAAAATCAGCTTTATGCAAAAGAGCCATAAAACCTTGAAAGCTAATCATCGAGCATATATTAGCTCTTAATCTTGCGAGTTCGTCGAACTCAACGTCTTTGCTTTTGTTTCAGAGGAGGACTTCACCGACTTCGAAGGTGGGTTCTTTGTGGACGTCGACGAGTAGTCTGGGGTTCCCAGGTGGCAGCTTGGGACATCCTGGAACAGCTGGCTTTGTGATGTTTATCTGTAGGCCTCTTAGGCCATATGTTGGTTCTTGTTGTTTAGAACAACCTAATTTGCTTCCGCTTGTTGTAATGTTGGGTCTGTGACCTCTGGTTGTCATTTGCTATCTTTCTCTATTATAAGAGTTGAACTATAATGATTTTGTGTCGTAGAGTCTGTGAAGTGACAGTTGTTCCACAAGTCTTGATCTTATTATTATGCTTTGATAGTTGTGCCCGTGTTAAGGCATCGATCGGGGTGTTGTGTTGTTGGGAGAGGTGTGTCCAGCAACGCCTGCCAAAGGTTTTGGCCGGGGATTGGTAAACCCGTAACCTCCGGTGGTATCGCTTAACCGGTGACACACAGCATCACTGTATAGTAGTCGGATCGGGGCGCCACATTCTTCATCGTGAGCTCTCACCATTGTTGCTTCATACAGCTCGAGGAGCGCACTGTACTTGTCACTATTGAGATATAAAGAGAGTAGGCTAGTGCTGCAGTAGGGGTGTTACCTCCACAAGAGGGCCCCGAAGCAGGGTACATCGTGGTGTGTTTTGTGTTCTTGGTTTCTTGGTTTCTTGTTCATGTTCTTGCGGATTCTTGCGTGTTCTTGCTTGTGCACTTCTTGAGTGCATAAACCCTCCCCAGATCCCCCAACGCACATTCGGCCCCATCTTAGCCATACCTATGGCATCTGCCGTGATCCCACCACGACAGTTGGCGCCCACCGTGGGGCAGATTGAGGCGTTGGAGGGAGTTTACATCCGGACGGGCTCAGGCGAGCGTGTGCTTTCGGGTCTTATCGCCAAGATCGGCGAGTTCACCTTCGTCAGCGACAATGCAGGGTGTTTCGCCGGCAAGCCTTTCCCCGAGCATGGCTTCCTGATGATGCTTGGTAGCTTCGTCACCTACGTTGCTGTCGAGGCTGTTCACGAGTACCCGGCGCAGGTGCTCGTGGCCGGGGACTCTCCTTCTTTCCGCGCAGCTCTCGGACAGCGTAGCGCTCGCCCCGGGAGTAGCGTGGAGGTGATGATGACCGGACCAAGTGCTGGAGCAGGCAAAGGAGATGCCGACAATAGCATGCCCGAGGAGCTGATCACGCCAACCGATCCGGTTGACAAGCCGACTCGGACGGCCAAGTTCCCAAAGGAGAAACCAGGTCCGGTTGGTCCACTTGGTATGTCAAGTAGGGAGGCTCCCTTGGAGGATGTCCTGGAAAAGTTAGCTCGGCCAGTGGCACCTGGGCAAATGTAGAACTTACTATAGCTAAGTTAGAGGCAGAGCGCCTGAGGTTGCAAAGAGAAGCCCGGTTGGTGGTAGAATCTAGGCAAGCATTTGATAGAGATATGAGAGAATATAATGCTGCCAATGGTATTACCGATGGTTTCACTCCGGTAGCGCCTCACCCGCGCAAGAGAGTAGATTTGCGCAACAGGGGTAAGGACCTCAATGATGAGTTAGTTAGAGCCGCAAGATCGAGCTCAAGTAAGGCTACTAGTCATAGATCGGGTACAGGCAAGCCGGTGTATAGCTCCCCGGCTAAGAATCTTAGGGCTGCAGCGGCAGCGCGAGCCGAGTTGACCACACTAACCGGGAATGCTTGGCGCAAGCAAGCAGAGAGGGTCAATGAGCTGGTAGATGTGTGTAACCGGCAGAATGAGGCTTACCGGAAGGCTAATCCAGATGCTGGTGGTTCTCGGGTAGTAGTGTCGGCTAAGGCGGTTAGCCAGAGGTCCAAGGGGCAAGCGTCATCCCCGCATGTCGGAGTTGACCGGGCTCAAAGTGTGAATTCGGGCAAGAGCAAACAGCTGCAGGCCTATGATGCTGAGTATGCCGGCAAGCAGCTAGCTGCTCAAGGAAGAGGTGGCCAGAGCAGAAACAATGGCGGTCAAGGCAATTCGGGGGCCGGAAGGGGTAATTCGGCTGGCCGAGGTCAACCACCTCGTCCTCCCGGGCAGAATCAACCCCGGCAGGAGCAGCAAGTAATGGTGCAAGCGCAGCAGCAAGGTGGTGGCCAGGCGGGCTACCGCTATGATGATGGTAATTCGGCTATGGCGCGAGCCGGATACGAAACGTATGACAATGCACTTGCATCCAGACTGGGACCTCGGACGTTGGCTCCGGATGATCAGCGTCTCAGGTTGGATAGGATTTACCAATCCGAGAGCCTGGAAGAGCAAGGCCCACCAGGTCCTCCGTGCTTTGGGCCTAGGATCATGAACGAGCCGAATGTGCCGTTGTTTCAGCTTGGCCGAATCACAAAGCCGTATAACGGCATCACTAAGCCGCATGATTGGCTGATAGATTATGTATCTCCGGTGCACATTGCGGGGGGCAATCGCCGATGGGCGTGTGGGGACCCCGGACTAGCTGTCCGAAATACCCGATTATGCTTAAAACAACGATCCCGTGATCAGTCTGTCGTTGCACATAATCCGAATTGGATACCAAAGTTTACATCCATTACAGTACCGAATAAAAGTCTTACATAAATGGTCATTTAGACCAAGTTCTTACATAGGTGCCTTCATGGGCCAAACCAAAATATATCAGCGGAAGCTACGGCGTAGTAGACATCATATTCTAACGATGACAACCCGACAGGCAGCTGACTTGTGGAGATCCTTAGTTGGCGTAGAAGTCGCCATATTCCTGCTCTGCGTAGTGTTCCTCCTCGTAGTCTGGCTAGGACAATAGCCAGGGACGAAACCAATATGAGTACATTTGAATGTACTCGCAAACTATCCCAACATGAGTATGCACCAGTTTTATTTTAGTTGACAACTTTTCTGATTTAAAACATCTCTATATCTTTATTGAAAAAGGTAAGAAGAGCTTTATAACTATCTTTAAAGAAGTCACCTTTTTCATCTGTTTTTCCAAAACTTCTCCTCTTTCCGACCATAGCCCGTCATGGTCCACTTTCATCCAACCACCTCATACCGATCCGTTGGTATAGGTGTAGGAAACATTCTCCACTCCATTTTTCTTTTAAAAACTCAAAGCCTTTTTAAAACTTGCACAAGGTCTTAGGACAGTCTCCCAATTGTCCATATCCGAGGACTCGGCTATTCGAATAGTTTTTAACACTCTGCAGAGGTAGCACGCTTTTAACCCACATCCATCCGGCAACTCATCGTGTCTGCCACGTCTCGCCATACCAGGTGTATGCGAAGTAAGCCGCCGGCCATAGCCTCTTATTTGCTCATGCTAGTATAGGATCCTTCCCATATGACACTTTCCATCAACACCCAGTCCAGTTTCCCGTCAGAAACCCTAAGTGTGAGGACTCATAGTTTTGTCCGGCGGTTTATGGTGGAACCTTCTATCCTCCCCACCAACTTGTGTGAGGACCCGGGTCAGGGGGTAGATCCTCGGACCATCCCCTCATGCATAACGGAGTCATCTCCGTCGATGAGGTATCCCATACTAATAAGAGCAAACTACATGACTACGCCTTTTCCCATATGTGGTAAATGTGGTCGCACAGGGTAGGATTGGTTTCCATAGTACTAGGACACTGTGCATTTTTCACAAACATCACCATTTTTCCACCTTTCCAACACAGCACCGACATCTCGTCGTTCCATAAACTCACAAGACATTTCAAAGGAGTTTTGAATAAACAACATTGTTTTCCCATCCTAAAGTTTTATATAAACTACGACATAGGGTGGCAAAATAATATCCATATATTTTTGAAATGGGTTTTGTAAATCTTGCTTTGAGAGTAAACATATTATGAAAGTAGATGCATATGTTGGTAGTGCAAGCTCAGAGAATAGCTTGCCTTGCTTGGCAAAGTGATCTTGCTCTTGTTCTTCAAATTCAGCAAACTCTCCTTCCTCGATATATCCGACAACGTTCTCGTCTAATTAACAAACAAACAATACAAACAATCACTAAGCTATACAAGCAATCACCTCAACATAACCATCATTAACATCACAATTGGCTACTGCACACATCAAACTACACAATTTGGTTTTTAAATAAATTGAATTAAACATTATTTAATTAAGTCCAAATTATGGCAGAAACTAGTTATTCATGTTTAATTCCACAACTTGAGTTCTGTTGGTCACAAAAATACAAATTAAAATTCTATGGAAAGCCACTGATGTGTAGAATACAACCCAATTTGAATTGGACCATTTGGAGTTACCAAACTCCCTACACATTGGATTGAATCCAGTAGCTTAATAATCAAGTTTTAGCTACCAATTAAATTATATTGTTCCAAAAATTAAACCCTTTTAGGGGTAACTAAACATGGATATATGTGAGCTAACAAAATTGGTCCTAACTCATTTGGATCAACCAATAAACATATTTGTCTGTTTTAGTCCAGAAGGGTTTATTTTAAAGTCAGCAATTAATATTGCTTAATTAATTCTACCAAAATTAGGGGAGCTAACACAAGGCAGTACTAAGCTAGCAAAATTGGTTTGGAATTATTTGGACTAGCAGAGTATCAGAAACAAACAAGTTTAGAATTTAAACCTTCTGTGGCATTTTCAATAATACTTTTTAACTATTTAATGAAATGACATGGACCAATTGTGTTGGTTAAACACTTTCATAAGCTTTCCAGAACAGTTGAGTTTGATTTATTTGGATTCCTAAATCTCGAGATATTGAATTTCAAAGTTGATGCCAGTACTGTTTTTTTCCAGAGAAAAAGAAATAGAAATTCCCTCTCTTCTGGATAATGTTGAGATTTCTGACTAGTGGGGCCTACTGGTCAGTGACTCAGCGTGGACGTGGATTTGATTAAAATACTGACGGGTGGGGTCAGGCCGTCAGTGGCTCAACTACAGCGAAGCGTTACGCGGCCGTTGGATCTGGATCCAACGGTCCAAGATCAAAGGCAACGGCGGCGACCAAAAACTGGCGGCGCCGCCGCGCCGGCGGCACGGTGATGATCGGAGACTCACCTAGAGGGCTCGGAAGATCGCGGAGACGACGCAGATCGACGGCGGAGGCTCGGGGAAGGCGATGGTGCGAGCTGTGCTTGCTGGGGAAGGCTGGTTCGTCGGCGGTGAGGTCGCGCACTTCGTCGGCGTCGGGCAGCAACTTCGGCGGAGCGTCGGGGTCGCGTCCGTGCACTAAAAAGAGGGAAAAAGCTCTCTGGTGAGTGCGGTGTCCACAAGGAAGAGCGTAGAGGGGTCAGAGGGAAGAATGGGGAGGTGTGGCGAGGCGGTGGTGCTCGACCTCAACGGCGGCGTCGGGCACGGCCGTGCACTGCCCTCTGGCGGTGCACAGAGCAAATTGGAGCGAGGGAAAGCTTGGGAGGGAGGTGTGGTGTTCCAGAGAGGCCTCGGGGTGCTTTTTATAGGGCCAGGGCGGTCCACGATGGTCGGGGTCTACGGCGGCGGCCATGGCGCGTCCACGGTGATCAATTCGGCGATTACACGGCGACGGTGCAGAGACTCGTGGTGGCTTGGGGCTTAACGGGGTCCGGCAAGCTTCTAGAGTCATCTAGAAGAACGGTGCGTGTCGGGGAGCTAAGGGGTGGACGAATTTTGCCGGCGCCGTCCAAGTGCTCTACGGCGGTCAGCGGGGAACCGCGGCGTAATGGCGACGGGAGGGGTGCCCGTTTTCTTCCCTGCGGGTGCAGAGAGGTGCAGGGGTGCAGAGGCGAGGGAGAGCGCGGCCAGGGGGGTCCTGGCGGCGAAGAAAACGGCGTCGACGGTGAAGGCGACACGGCGACGGTCGTCGGGTCTGAGGTCGATGACCTTTTTGCAGAAAACCCCTTCCTCCCTCTTTTCTTTTATTTTTCAGTTTTATTTCAATATCCAGAAGCTTTTCCTGGATTTATTTGAGGTACTTAAGTATTTTAGAAAATTCTGCAAATATTTGTGGGGCCTCCCCATAACATGTAGGAGCTCCACAAAATTTGGCATTGCCAAATAAAATGTTTGGCAACATTTTCTTTCATAGTACTTGTTTAAGGTAATTTGATTTATTTCTATTTGTTTTTATTTTAGAATTTTAAAACAAGTTCAAAAATAATATTTGAGAGGGGAAAGTGGTAGGAACAAAATGGGGAGTGTTTATAAACCCACTCCACTGAATTTTGTTTGAAACCATTTGAAATTCTCACTTGGAGAATTTGTGGAATACAAATGTCACTTTTGTTTTTCTTGCTTTATTTGCTATTTCAATTCTTTTCTTTTCTTCTTGCTTTTATTTAGAGCAAACAACAAACCACTAGCAAGAAGGAATAACACAAGCAACAAGAATTAAACCATACAAGCAACAATTTGCAAACAACACATAATAATTAACAAAAGTTTTTGTTGGCTCCCAATTTTGGAATATAATATTGATTAATAATTTTGGGATGTTACAATCCTTCCCCCCTTAGAATAAATCTCGTCCCGAGATTTGCTAGGCTTCGGTTTTAAGGAGGTCTGGGAATTCGCTTCTAAGATAATCTTCGCGTTCCCAAGTTGCTTCTTCTTCAGAGTGGTTAGTCCACTGGACTTTGTAAAACTTGATCGCACGTCTTCGGGTAACACGAACATCTTCTTCGAGAATTTTGAGGGGTCTCTCACGATAAGTCAGGTCTTGGTTCAGGTCGATGGAGAGGTGGTCGATGTTTTTGAAAACATCAGGCTGGTCAGGAACTTCAAGACACTTCCGGAGCAAGGAAATGTGGAAGACATCATGATAATCTCCTAACTCCTGGGGTAACTCCAGCTGATAGGATACTTCTCCTCGACGAGCAATGACCTTGAAGGGTCCAATATACCTTGGTGCTAACTTTCCTTTGACATGGAAACGCTGCATTCCCTTGAGGGGTGTCACTCGGAGATACACATAATCTCCGATACTGAAAGTGAGATCACGGCGCTTGGTGTCAGCGTAACTCTTCTGACGGGATTGGGCAGTTTTGAGACGTTCACGAATAAGCTGAACTTGCTCTTCAGCTTCTCGGAGGGTATCTGGTCCGAACAATTTGCTCTCTCCGGTATCGGACCAATTCAGAGGTGTACGACACTTCTTGCCGTAAAGGGCTTCAAAAGGGGCCATTTGCAGACTAGACTGATAACTGTTGTTGTACGAGAACTCTGCAAACGGAAGACAATCTTCCCACTTGGAACCATAGGATAGAACACATGCGCGAAGCATGTCCTCTAATATCTGGTTCACTCGCTCAGTCTGGCCATCGGTCTGGGGATGATAAGCTGTGCTAAAGGCTAACTTGGTTCCGAGGGCTTCATGAAGGGATTTCCAGAATCTTGAGGTGAATTGCGTGCCTCTATCAGATACAATCTTCTTAGGCACACCATGCAGGCTCACTATTCTGGAAATATACAGGTCTGCTAACTGAGCTCCGGTATGAGTGGTCTTGACAGGAACAAAGTGGGCAACCTTGGTCAGTCGATCAACGATGACCCAGATGGAATCATGGCCTCGGTTGGATCTTGGAAGTCCGGTAATAAAATCCATTCCAATCTCGTCCCACTTCCACTCGGGAATTTTCAAAGGTTGAAGCAATCCAGCGGGTCGCTGATGTTCAGCCTTGACTCGCTGACAGATATCACACTTGGCTACGAATGAACCAATCTCTCGCTTCATTCCATGCCACCAAAATCTTCTCGAAGGTCTTGGTACATTTTGGTTCCGCCGGGGTGGATTGAATAAGGGGTCTCATGGGCCTCCTTCAGGATTAACTCCTTAAGTTCCGTGACATTGGGCACACAGATACGGTTATTGAATTTCAGCACTCCTTCAGCATCTTCGGTAAAACCGGGTGCTTTGCCGAGGGAAATTTTCTTCCTAATTCCCTCTATACTTTCATGACCTTTCTGGGCTTCTTTGATTTGATCCACCAGGGTTGGGGTTAACTCTAAATTGGCGAGATAACCATAGCTAACAAGCTCTAGTCCAAAATCTTGAAGTCTTGAACAAGGCTGGCTGTTCGGCTTGGATCAGGGCATTCAGGGTGCAAGGTTTGCGACTAAGGGCATCGGCAACTACATTAGCCTTTCCGGGGTGATAATGGATTCCAATATCATAATCCTTGATTAATTCCATCCATCTCCTCTGTCGCAGGTTCAGATCTTTCTGGGTGAAAATATACTTCAAGCTTTTGTGATCTGTATAGACCTCGCAGCGATGTCCCGCAAGATAGGGACGCCACTTCTTAAGAGCAAAGACCACAGCAGCTAACTCCAAGTCATGGGTTGGGTAATTCTCTTCATGCGGTCGCAACTGCCGGGACAGGTACGACACAACTTTGCCTTCTTGCATCAGAACGCAACCAAGTCCGAGGCGTGATGCATCGCAATACACGTCGAAACTCTGGGTGACGTCTGGCATGATCAGGATTGGGGCTGAGGTTAGTTTCTTCTTCAGTTCTTGGAAACTATCCTCACACTTCTGAGTCCATTCAAATTTCTTGTCCTTCTTCAACAGTTGGGTCAGAGGTTTGGCTATACTGGAAAATCCTTCGACGAACTTGCGGTAATAACCGGCAAGTCCGAGAAAGCTTCGGATTTCAAAAACATTGGTTGGGGATAACCAGTCAAGAATGGCTTGTATCTTCTCAGGGTCAACAGAAATTCCTCCAGCGGATACAATATGTCCAAGAAATGCCACTTCACTGAGCCAAAACTCACACTTGCTAAGTTTGGCATACAGTTGGTGCTCTTGGAGGGTCTCCAAAACTAGACGCAGGTGTTCAGCATGCTCTTCTTCGGTCTTGGAATAAATAAGGATGTCATCAAGGAAAACTACCACGAACTTGTCGAGGTACTCCATGAAAATCTTGTTCATGAGATTCATGAAATAGGCTGGGGCATTGGTCAGACCAAAAGACATCACGGTGTATTCAAACAACCCGTAACGAGTGGTGAAGGCGGTCTTGGGAATATCTGTCTCTCTGATCTTCAACTGATGGTAACCTGTCCGAAGATCGATCTTTGAAAAGACTCGGGCTCCGTTCATTTGATCGAACAGATCCTCGATCTTGGGAAGAGGGTACTTGTTTTTAATGGTCACGTCATTCAGCTTGCGATAATCCACACACAGGCGTGTGGTACCGTCTCTCTTGTCCACAAAAATAATGGGTGATCCCCATGGTGAAGCGCTTGGGCGGACAAGACCTTTGCTTAGCATATCAGCCAACTGTTTCTTCAACTCAACCAGTTCTTCCGGATTCATCCGATAAGGCTTTTGGGATATGGGGGATGTTCCTGGAATAAGCTCAATTATGAACTCAATATCCCTATCTGGCGGCATACCAGGCAATTCTTCTGGGAAAACATCCTTGAACAGATGAACAACACGGATCTCATCTAGGGCGGGTCGAGCTATGCTCTCATGGCAGCCTGGGTGAGGTTGACTAGTTTTAGACACATACTCCACTTCTACTTCTTTGTCGGTGGTGATGGATACAGCTCTTCTGGCACAGTCAATCCGACCATGGTACTTGGCTAACCAATTCATACCGAGTATAACATCGATGCCTTGGGTTCCCAGAACAATTAAGTTTACTGGAAACTTCTCTCCTTTGATCTCAAGGGGTACATCGGAGCAAAACATCTGGGTCTCTACGGTGGATTCTGGGATTTGGACGACCATGGGTTTGGGTAAGAGGCTCTTAACTAAACCTCCCTTAGCAACAAATTCTTGGGTAACAAATGAATGGGTAGCACCAGAATCAAACAGAACAGTTGCAGGTACTGAGTTGACAAGGAACGTACCCAGCACAACATCCGGAGCATCCTGAGCTTCTTCAGCATTGATGTGGTGCAGACGACCCTTGGCAACAGCAGCATTTCCGCGAGGTGCGGCATTCTTGCCATTTCCATTTCCATTGCGGCCTTGACCATTGTTCTGTGCCGGCGCATTGGGGCGTTGGACATTCCTCTTGGGATTGGGACATTCTTTGGAGTAGTGACCCTTGTTGCCGCATTCAAAGCAGATCACATTGGGATTGCGGTTGAAGTTGTTGAAGTTTCCTCCGGGACGGTTATTGTCATTGGGACGGTTGAAGTTGTTTGGGCGGTTAGGGTAATTTGGGCGTGGAGCTTGGGGTGGACGATAGGCAGGCCTGGTGTTCTGCTGAAAGATACGAGGTTTCTGGCTGCTCGAGCCTTCCTGAGCATTCATCCTCCTCTTGCGACCTTCATACATCGACTTGCGCTTGGTCTCCAGCTGGATGGCTTTGTCCACAAGTGACTCCAGGTCACGGAAGTCATGGATAACCAAAGCACACTGAAGTTCATCATGAAGTCCACTCATGAAACGCTCCATCTTCTTCTCTTCCTTGTCGGTGTCATCAGGAGCATACCGAGATAAGTCGGTAAACTCCTCAAGATAACCGACCACATCTCTACTTCCCTGCCTCAGTTTGCGGAACTCATCCTTCTTCCTCTCAATAAGTCCGTAAGGAATATGCTTCTTACGGAACTTCTCCTGGAACTCAGCCCAGTCGATGACATGACCAGCTGCTGGAGAGCCTTGGTAGTTTCCCACCAAGCTCTTGCAGGTCCAGCGAGATAGTGGGTTGCATACAGCACTTCTCATTTTCTCCCACAGCAGCAACTTCAAGATTATTGCCGATGGTGCGAAGCCAATCATCGGCTTCTAGTGGGTGAAGTCCCTTGGAGTAGGTGGGTGGGTTGGTCTTCTGAAAATCACCCAAGGTAGATCGCTGGTTTCCATCACCATTGCCGTTACCACCATTGTTGTTGTTGTTGTTGTTGTTATTGTAAGCGGCTGCGAGTTGTTGTAAGGCAGCGAGATGAGCTTGGCGCTCTTGCCGGGCATTTTCACGCTCCTCCATGATAAGTGCGAGAAGTTGGGTGGGGGTTGGGTCCGGTGGTGGTGGTGCTGATCCTGATCCTTCCGCATTGCTGCGACGGGGTGGCATCCTGAAGCACACCGGGTATAAGAGACAAGGCAAGAAAAGTTCGACTAAGGGAAAAGATGATCTCTCAAGCGGTTGATTAATCCTAAGAGTTATATGAAAATAGTTCACACAATTTTAAACAAGACAAACATACTTATATTTCACAAACAATACATCAAAGAGTTCACATCAACATCAAGCTTACAACCTCAAGCTTACAACATAATATCTGGTTTCCAAAAGAACCACTGCTACTACTCGACTAGCTATAGGGGGTCAACCTAATCCTGCGGTAGTGATCAAGTCACTCGCCTACTGAGGTGGAACCTCCAGCTCTAACACGTCAGCATCTGACTGGTAGGCTGGCTCCTCGGGATCCTCCTCCTCGTCCTCGAGAACTGGCTCGAGTGGCTCCTCCTCCTCGTCAACTAACTCCTCCTCATCATCCTCCTCCTCACAGTCCATCTCCTCCACGAAGTCATCATCGTCACTGAGGAAAGCGTCGTTCTCCTTGCGGAGATCCTCGCCCTCCTCCTCCATCTCGTCAGTATGGTGCTCAAGATCCTCAATCAGTCCATCCTGCTCTGCCACCTTCGTGCGGAGCTTCACGATAGTCTTCCTCAGCTGGGCCCTCTTCCTGAGAAGAGCAACCTTCTCCACCATCAGCTTCATCTCGTTCTCGCGAAGCTCAACGAGCGACTCGCGGTCGAAGTGGAGCTGAATCCTAGTGCGCAACAGATCATCCTGAGTGCACTGAAGTAAGATCTCCATGTCCATGATGTAGCTCCCAAACATCGGGTGGTAAGGTGAAGGAGTAGGGTGTCCATCACAGTTGCGCCTCCCGTAGAACCGGAACCGGGAGTCTACTAACTCCGCCTTGTGCTCCTCACAAAGTCGGGATAGCATCCTCTGTGTAGCGTACAGAGACCGTCAACCCAGGTGGCCTCCTTGGTGGTGAAGATGAGTGTCCGGGAATTGGGAGACTTGATGTTCCTGCGAACTGACGATCTGATGAGCCAGCTCAGCCTTCCAACACCGTGAACATCAATCTGAGCTCCCTCAAACTCTGGAGCGGGGCGACCTAACAGCTTGGTCAACTCGAACAAGTCCCTCTCAAACGTCAGCTTGCTGTCCTTCTCCAGCTGAACGAACTCGGTCCAGTGGAGTGCCATCTACAGTTTTTAAGCAAAATTTTAAGTTAGTTAGATGACAAGTAAATCAAAATTTTAATATAATAGGGCAACAAGTGAGTCAAATTTTAAACTTAATGAGAGGTGTACAAAATTTTAGGGATACTAAGGAAAATGTAACAATTAATGAGAGTAAAATTTTGCATGAGTAAGAGGATTGGAGGTAAGCAATTTTCGAAAATACTTCATTCTTTCTTTTTAGAAATTCATCTTTTTGTAACATTTGACAAACGACCATGCTAACTAAGGTTTCCTAAAGTCAGGATGGCTCTGATACCAAGTCTGTGGGGACCCCGGACTAGCTGTCCGAAATACCCGATTATGCTTAAACAACGATCCCGTGATCAGTCTGTCGTTGCACATAATCCGAATTGGATACCAAAGTTTACATCCATTACAGTACCGAATAAAAGTCTTACATAAATGGTCATTTAGACCAAGTTCTTACATAGGTGCCTTCATGGGCCAAACCAAATATATCAGCGGAAGCTACGGCGTAGTAGACATCATATTCTAACGATGACAACCCGACAGGCAGCTGACTTGTGGAGATCCTTAGTTGGCGTAGAAGTCGCCATATTCCTGCTCTGCGTAGTGTTCCTCCTCGTAGTCTGGCTAGGACAATAGCCAGGGACGAAACCAATATGAGTACATTTGAATGTACTCGCAAACTATCCCAACATGAGTATGCACCAGTTTTATTTTAGTTGACAACTTTTCTTATTTAAAACATCTCTATATCTTTATTGAAAAAGGTAAGAAGAGCTTTATAACTATCTTTAAAGAAGTCACCTTTTTCATCTGTTTTTCCAAAACTTCTCCTCTTTCCGACCATAGCCCGTCATGGTCCACTTTCATCCAACCACCTCATACCGATCCGTTGGTATAGGTGTAGGAAACATTCTCCACTCCATTTTTCTTTTAAAAACTCAAAGCCTTTTTAAAACTTGCACAAGGTCTTAGGACAGTCTCCCAATTGTCCATATCCGAGGACTCGGCTATTCGAATAGTTTTTAACACTCTGCAGAGGTAGCACGCTTTTAACCCACATCCATCCGGCAACTCATCGTGTCTGCCACGTCTCGCCATACCAGGTGTATGCGAAGTAAGCCGCCGGCCATAGCCTCTTATTTGCTCATGCTAGTATAGGATCCTTCCCATATGACACTTTCCATCGACACCCAGTCCGGTTTCCCGTCAGAAACCCTAAGTGTGAGGACTCATAGTTTTGTCCGGCGGTTTATGGTGGAACCTTCTATCCTCCCCACCAACTTGTGTGAGGACCCGGGTCAGGGGGTAGATCCTCGGACCATCCCCTCATGCATAACGGAGTCATCTCCGTCGATGAGGTATCCCATACTAATAAGAGCAAACTACATGACTACGCCTTTTCCCATATGTGGTAAATGTGGTCGCACAGGGTAGGATTGGTTTCCATAGTACTAGGACACTGTGCATTTTTCACAAACATCACCATTTTTCCACCTTTCCAACACAGCACCGACATCTCGTCGTTCCATAAACTCACAAGACATTTCAAAGGAGTTTTGAATAAACAACATTGTTTTCCCATCCTAAAGTTTTATATAAACTACGACATAGGGTGGCAAAATAATATCCATATATTTTTGAAATGGGTTTTGTAAATCTTGCTTTGAGAGTAAACATATTATGAAAGTAGATGCATATGTTGGTAGTGCAAGCTCAGAGAATAGCTTGCCTTGCTTGGCAAAGTGATCTTGCTCTTGTTCTTCAAATTCAGCAAACTCTCCTTCCTCGATATATCCGACAACGTTCTCGTCTAATTAACAAACAAACAATACAAACAATCACTAAGCTATACAAGCAATCACCTCAACATAACCATCATTAACATCACAATTGGCTACTGCACACATCAAACTACACAATTTGGTTTTTAAATAAATTGAATTAAACATTATTTAATTAAGTCCAAATTATGGCAGAAACTAGTTATTCATGTTTAATTCCACAACTTGAGTTCTGTTGGTCACAAAAATACAAATTAAAATTCTATGGAAAGCCACTGATGTGTAGAATACAACCCAATTTGAATTGGACCATTTGGAGTTACCAAACTCCCTACACATTGGATTGAATCCAGTAGCTTAATAATCAAGTTTTAGCTACCAATTAAATTATATTGTTCCAAAAATTAAACCCTTTTAGGGGTAACTAAACATGGATATATGTGAGCTAACAAAATTGGTCCTAACTCATTTGGATCAACCAATAAACATATTTGTCTGTTTTAGTCCAGAAGGGTTTATTTTAAAGTCAGCAATTAATATTGCTTAATTAATTCTACCAAAATTAGGGGAGCTAACACAAGGCAGTACTAAGCTAGCAAAATTGGTTTGGAATTATTTGGACTAGCAGAGTATCAGAAACAAACAAGTTTAGAATTTAAACCTTCTGTGGCATTTTCAATAATACTTTTTAACTATTTAATGAAATGACATGGACCAATTGTGTTGGTTAAACACTTTCATAAGCTTTCCAGAACAGTTGAGTTTGATTTATTTGGATTCCTAAATCTCGAGATATTGAATTTCAAAGTTGATGCCAGTACTGTTTTTCCAGAGAAAAAGAAATAGAAATTCCCTCTCTTCTGGATAATGTTGAGATTTCTGACTAGTGGGGCCTACTGGTCAGTGACTCAGCGTGGACGTGGATTTGATTAAAATACTGACGGGTGGGGTCAGGCCGTCAGTGGCTCAACTACAGCGAAGCGTTACGCGGCCGTTGGATCTGGATCCAACGGTCCAAGATCAAAGGCAACGGCGGCGACCAAAAACTGGCGGCGCCGCCGCGCCGGCGGCACGGTGATGATCGGAGACTCACCTAGAGGGCTCGGAAGATCGCGGAGACGACGCAGATCGACGGCGGAGGCTCGGGGAAGGCGATGGTGCGAGCTGTGCTTGCTGGGGAAGGCTGGTTCGTCGGCGGTGAGGTCGCGCACTTCGTCGGCGTCGGGCAGCAACTTCGGCGGAGCGTCGGGGTCGCGTCCGTGCACTAAAAAGAGGGAAAAAGCTCTCTGGTGAGTGCGGTGTCCACAAGGAAGAGCGTAGAGGGGTCAGAGGGAAGAATGGGGAGGTGTGGCGAGGCGGTGGTGCTCGACCTCAACGGCGGCGTCGGGCACGGCCGTGCACTGCCCTCTGGCGGTGCACAGAGCAAATTGGAGCGAGGGAAAGCTTGGGAGGGAGGTGTGGTGTTCCAGAGAGGCCTCGGGGTGCTTTTTATAGGGCCAGGGCGGTCCACGATGGTCGGGGTCTACGGCGGCGGCCATGGCGCGTCCACGGTGATCAATTCGGCGATTACACGGCGACGGTGCAGAGACTCGTGGTGGCTTGGGGCTTAACGGGGTCCGGCAAGCTTCTAGAGTCATCTAGAAGAACGGTGCGTGTCGGGGAGCTAAGGGGTGGACGAATTTTGCCGGCGCCGTCCAAGTGCTCTACGGCGGTCAGCGGGGAACCGCGGCGTAATGGCGACGGGAGGGGTGCCCGTTTTCTTCCCTGCGGGTGCAGAGAGGTGCAGGGGTGCAGAGGCGAGGGAGAGCGCGGCCAGGGGGGTCCTGGCGGCGAAGAAAACGGCGTCGACGGTGAAGGCGACACGGCGACGGTCGTCGGGTCTGAGGTCGATGACCTTTTTGCAGAAAACCCCTTCCTCCCTCTTTTCTTTTATTTTTCAGTTTTATTTCAATATCCAGAAGCTTTTCCTGGATTTATTTGAGGTACTTAAGTATTTTAGAAAATTCTGCAAATATTTGTGGGGCCTCCCCATAACATGTAGGAGCTCCACAAAATTTGGCATTGCCAAATAAAATGTTTGGCAACATTTTCTTTCATAGTACTTGTTTAAGGTAATTTGATTTATTTCTATTTGTTTTTATTTTAGAATTTTAAAACAAGTTCAAAAATAATATTTGAGAGGGGAAAGTGGTAGGAACAAAATGGGGAGTGTTTATAAACCCACTCCACTGAATTTTGTTTGAAACCATTTGAAATTCTCACTTGGAGAATTTGTGGAATACAAATGTCACTTTTGTTTTTCTTGCTTTATTTGCTATTTCAATTCTTTTCTTTTCTTCTTGCTTTTATTTAGAGCAAACAACAAACCACTAGCAAGAAGGAATAACACAAGCAACAAGAATTAAACCATACAAGCAACAATTTGCAAACAACACATAATAATTAACAAAAGTTTTTGTTGGCTCCCAATTTTGGAATATAATATTGATTAATAATTTTGGGATGTTACAATCCTTCCCCCCTTAGAATAAATCTCGTCCCGAGATTTGCTAGGCTTCGGTTTTAAGGAGGTCTGGGAATTCGCTTCTAAGATAATCTTCGCGTTCCCAAGTTGCTTCTTCTTCAGAGTGGTTAGTCCACTGGACTTTGTAAAACTTGATCGCACGTCTTCGGGTAACACGAACATCTTCTTCGAGAATTTTGAGGGGTCTCTCACGATAAGTCAGGTCTTGGTTCAGGTCGATGGAGAGGTGGTCGATGTTTTTGAAAACATCAGGCTGGTCAGGAACTTCAAGACACTTCCGGAGCAAGGAAATGTGGAAGACATCATGATAATCTCCTAACTCCTGGGGTAACTCCAGCTGATAGGATACTTCTCCTCGACGAGCAATGACCTTGAAGGGTCCAATATACCTTGGTGCTAACTTTCCTTTGACATGGAAACGCTGCATTCCCTTGAGGGGTGTCACTCGGAGATACACATAATCTCCGATACTGAAAGTGAGATCACGGCGCTTGGTGTCAGCGTAACTCTTCTGACGGGATTGGGCAGTTTTGAGACGTTCACGAATAAGCTGAACTTGCTCTTCAGCTTCTCGGAGGGTATCTGGTCCGAACAATTTGCTCTCTCCGGTATCGGACCAATTCAGAGGTGTACGACACTTCTTGCCGTAAAGGGCTTCAAAAGGGGCCATTTGCAGACTAGACTGATAACTGTTGTTGTACGAGAATTCTGCAAACGGAAGACAATCTTCCCACTTGGAACCATAGGATAGAACACATGCGCGAAGCATGTCCTCTAATATCTGGTTCACTCGCTCAGTCTGGCCATCGGTCTGGGGATGATAAGCTGTGCTAAAGGCTAACTTGGTTCCGAGGGCTTCATGAAGGGATTTCCAGAATCTTGAGGTGAATTGCGTGCCTCTATCAGATACAATCTTCTTAGGCACACCATGCAGGCTCACTATTCTGGAAATATACAGGTCTGCTAACTGAGCTCCGGTATGAGTGGTCTTGACAGGAACAAAGTGGGCAACCTTGGTCAGTCGATCAACGATGACCCAGATGGAATCATGGCCTCGGTTGGATCTTGGAAGTCCGGTAATAAAATCCATTCCAATCTCGTCCCACTTCCACTCGGGAATTTTCAAAGGTTGAAGCAATCCAGCGGGTCGCTGATGTTCAGCCTTGACTCGCTGACAGATATCACACTTGGCTACGAATGAACCAATCTCTCGCTTCATTCCATGCCACCAAAATCTTCCTCGAAGGTCTTGGTACATTTTGGTTCCGCCGGGGTGGATTGAATAAGGGGTCTCATGGGCCTCCTTCAGGATTAACTCCTTAAGTTCCGTGACATTGGGCACACAGATACGGTTATTGAATTTCAGCACTCCTTCAGCATCTTCGGTAAAACCGGGTGCTTTGCCGAGGGAAATTTTCTTCCTAATTCCCTCTATACTTTCATGACCTTTCTGGGCTTCTTTGATTTGATCCACCAGGGTTGGGGTTAACTCTAAATTGGCGAGATAACCATAGCTAACAAGCTCTAGTCCAAAATCTTTGAAGTCTTGGAACAAGGCTGGCTGTTCGGCTTGGATCAGGGCATTCAGGGTGCAAGGTTTGCGACTAAGGGCATCGGCAACTACATTAGCCTTTCCGGGGTGATAATGGATTCCAATATCATAATCCTTGATTAATTCCATCCATCTCCTCTGTCGCAGGTTCAGATCTTTCTGGGTGAAAATATACTTCAAGCTTTTGTGATCTGTATAGACCTCGCAGCGATGTCCCGCAAGATAGGGACGCCACTTCTTAAGAGCAAAGACCACAGCAGCTAACTCCAAGTCATGGGTTGGGTAATTCTCTTCATGCGGTCGCAACTGCCGGGACAGGTACGACACAACTTTGCCTTCTTGCATCAGAACGCAACCAAGTCCGAGGCGTGATGCATCGCAATACACGTCGAAACTCTGGGTGACGTCTGGCATGATCAGGATTGGGGCTGAGGTTAGTTTCTTCTTCAGTTCTTGGAAACTATCCTCACACTTCTGAGTCCATTCAAATTTCTTGTCCTTCTTCAACAGTTGGGTCAGAGGTTTGGCTATACTGGAAAATCCTTCGACGAACTTGCGGTAATAACCGGCAAGTCCGAGAAAGCTTCGGATTTCAAAAACATTGGTTGGGGATAACCAGTCAAGAATGGCTTGTATCTTCTCAGGGTCAACAGAAATTCCTCCAGCGGATACAATATGTCCAAGAAATGCCACTTCACTGAGCCAAAACTCACACTTGCTAAGTTTGGCATACAGTTGGTGCTCTTGGAGGGTCTCCAAAACTAGACGCAGGTGTTCAGCATGCTCTTCTTCGGTCTTGGAATAAATAAGGATGTCATCAGGAAAACTACCACAAACTTGTCGAGGTACTCCATGAAAATCTTGTTCATGAGATTCATGAAATAGGCTGGGGCATTGGTCAGACCAAAAGACATCACGGTGTATTCAAACAACCCGTAACGAGTGGTGAAGGCGGTCTTGGGAATATCTGTCTCTCTGATCTTCAACTGATGGTAACCTGTCCGAAGATCGATCTTTGAAAAGACTCGGGCTCCGTTCATTTGATCGAACAGATCCTCGATCTTGGGAAGAGGGTACTTGTTTTTAATGGTCACGTCATTCAGCTTGCGATAATCCACACACAGGCGTGTGGTACCGTCTCTCTTGTCCACAAAAATAATGGGTGATCCCCATGGTGAAGCGCTTGGGCGGACAAGACCTTTGCTTAGCATATCAGCCAACTGTTTCTTCAACTCAACCAGTTCTTCCGGATTCATCCGATAAGGCTTTTGGGATATGGGGGATGTTCCTGGAATAAGCTCAATTATGAACTCAATATCCCTATCTGGCGGCATACCAGGCAATTCTTCTGGGAAAACATCCTTGAACAGATGAACAACACGGATCTCATCTAGGGCGGGTCGAGCTATGCTCTCATGGCAGCCTGGGTGAGGTTGACTAGTTTTAGACACATACTCCACTTCTACTTCTTTGTCGGTGGTGATGGATACAGCTCTTCTGGCACAGTCAATCCGACCATGGTACTTGGCTAACCAATTCATACCGAGTATAACATCGATGCCTTGGGTTCCCAGAACAATTAAGTTTACTGGAAACTTCTCTCCTTTGATCTCAAGGGGTACATCGGAGCAAAACATCTGGGTCTCTACGGTGGATTCTGGGATTTGGACGACCATGGGTTTGGGTAAGAGGCTCTTAACTAAACCTCCCTTAGCAACAAATTCTTGGGTAACAAATGAATGGGTAGCACCAGAATCAAACAGAACAGTTGCAGGTACTGAGTTGACAAGGAACGTACCCAGCACAACATCCGGAGCATCCTGAGCTTCTTCAGCATTGATGTGGTGCAGACGACCCTTGGCAACAGCAGCATTTCCGCGAGGTGCGGCATTCTTGCCATTTCCATTTCCATTGCGGCCTTGACCATTGTTCTGTGCCGGCGCATTGGGGCGTTGGACATTCCTCTTGGGATTGGGACATTCTTTGGAGTAGTGACCCTTGTTGCCGCATTCAAAGCAGATCACATTGGGATTGCGGTTGAAGTTGTTGAAGTTTCCTCCGGGACGGTTATTGTCATTGGGACGGTTGAAGTTGTTTGGGCGGTTAGGGTAATTTGGGCGTGGAGCTTGGGGTGGACGATAGGCAGGCCTGGTGTTCTGCTGAAAGATACGAGGTTTCTGGCTGCTCGAGCCTTCCTGAGCATTCATCCTCCTCTTGCGACCTTCATACATCGACTTGCGCTTGGTCTCCAGCTGGATGGCTTTGTCCACAAGTGACTCCAGTCACGGAAGTCATGGATAACCAAAGCACACTGAAGTTCATCATGAAGTCCACTCATGAAACGCTCCATCTTCTTCTCTTCCTTGTCGGTCATCAGGAGCATACCGAGATAAGTCGGTAAACTCCTCAAGATAACCGACCACATCTCTACTTCCCTGCCTCAGTTTGCGGAACTCATCCTTCTTCCTCTCAATAAGTCCGTAAGGAATATGCTTCTTACGGAACTTCTCCTGGAACTCAGCCCAGTCGATGACATGACCAGCTGCTGGAGAGCCTTGGTAGTTTCCCACCAAGCTCTTGCAGGTCCAGCGAGATAGTGGGTTGCATACAGCACCTTCTCATTTTCTCCCACAGCAGCAACTTCAAGATTATTGCCGATGGTGCGAAGCCAATCATCGGCTTCTAGTGGGTGAAGTCCCTTGGAGTAGGTGGGTGGGTTGGTCTTCTGAAAATCACCCAAGGTAGATCGCTGGTTTCCATCACCATTGCCGTTACCACCATTGTTGTTGTTGTTGTTGTTGTTGTTATTGTAAGCGGCTGCGAGTTGTTGTAAGGCAGCGAGATGAGCTTGGCGCTCTTGCCGGGCATTTTCACGCTCCTCCATGATAAGTGCGAGAAGTTGGGTGGGGGTTGGGTCCGGTGGTGGTGGTGCTGATCCTGATCCTTCCGCATTGCTGCGACGGGGTGGCATCCTGAAGCACACCGGGTATAAGAGACAAGGCAAGAAAAGTTCGACTAAGGGAAAAGATGATCTCTCAAGCGGTTGATTAATCCTAAGAGTTATATGAAAATAGTTCACACAATTTTAAACAAGACAAACATACTTATATTTCACAAACAATACATCAAAGTTCACATCAACATCAAGCTTACAACCTCAAGCTTACAACATAATATCTGGTTTCCAAAAGAACCACTGCTACTACTCGACTAGCTATAGGGGGTCAACCTAATCCTGCGGTAGTGATCAAGTCACTCGCCTACTGAGGTGGAACCTCCAGCTCTAACACGTCAGCATCTGACTGGTAGGCTGGCTCCTCGGGATCCTCCTCCTCGTCCTCGAGAACTGGCTCGAGTGGCTCCTCCTCCTCGTCAACTAACTCCTCCTCATCATCCTCCTCCTCACAGTCCATCTCCTCCACGAAGTCATCATCGTCACTGAGGAAAGCGTCGTTCTCCTTGCGGAGATCCTCGCCCTCCTCCTCCATCTCGTCAGTATGGTGCTCAAGATCCTCAATCAGTCCATCCTGCTCTGCCACCTTCGTGCGGAGCTTCACGATAGTCTTCCTCAGCTGGGCCCTCTTCCTGAGAAGAGCAACCTTCTCCACCATCAGCTTCATCTCGTTCTCGCGAAGCTCAACGAGCGACTCGCGGTCGAAGTGGAGCTGAATCCTAGTGCGCAACAGATCATCCTGAGTGCACTGAAGTAAGATCTCCATGTCCATGATGTAGCTCCCAAACATCGGGTGGTAAGGTGAAGGAGTAGGGTGTCCATCACAGTTGCGCCTCCCGTAGAACCGAACGGGAGTCTACTAACTCCGCCTTGTGCTCCTCACAAAGTCGGGATAGCATCCTCTGTGTAGCGTACAGAGACCGTCAACCCAGGTGGCCTCCTTGGTGGTGAAGATGAGTGTCCGGAATTGGGAGACTTGATGTTCCTGCGAACTGACGATCTGATGAGCCAGCTCAGCCTTCCAACACCGTGAACATCAATCTGAGCTCCCTCAAACTCTGGAGCGGGGCGACCTAACAGCTTGGTCAACTCGAACAAGTCCCTCTCAAACGTCAGCTTGCTGTCCTTCTCCAGCTGAACGAACTCGGTCCAGTGGAGTGCCATCTACAGTTTTTAAGCAAAATTTTAAGTTAGTTAGATGACAAGTAATCAAAATTTTAATATATAGGGCAACAAGTGAGTCAAATTTTAAACTTAATGAGAGGTGTACAAAATTTTAGGGATACTAAGGAAAATGTAACAATTAATGAGAGTAAAATTTTGCATGAGTAAGAGGATTGGAGTAAGCAATTTTCGAAAATACTTCATTCCTTTCTTTTTAGAAATTCATCTTTTGTAACATTTGACAAACGACCACTAACTAAGGTTTCCTAAAGTCAGGATGGCTCTGATACCAAGTCTGTGGGGACCCCGGACTAGCTGTCCGAAATACCCGATTATGCTTAAACAACGATCCCGTGATCAGTCTGTCGTTGCACATAATCCGAATTGGATACCAAAGTTTACATCCATTACAGTACCGAATAAAAGTCTTACATAAATGGTCATTTAGACCAAGTTCTTACATAGGTGCCTTCATGGGCCAAACCAAAATATCAGCGGAAGCTACGGCGTAAATACATCAATTCTAACGATGACAACCCGACAGGCAGCTGACTTGTGGAGATCCTTAGTTGGCGTAGAAGTCGCCATATTCCTGCTCTGCGTAGTGTTCCTCCTCGTAGTCTGGCTAGGACAATAGCCAGGGACGAAACCAATATGAGTACATTTGAATGTACTCGCAAACTATCCCAACATGAGTATGCACCAGTTTTATTTTAGTTGACAACTTTTCTGATTTAAAACATCTCTATATCTTTATTGAAAAAGGTAAGAAGAGTTTATAACTATCTTTAAAGAAGTCACCTTTTCATCTGTTTTTCCAAAACCTCCTCTTTCCGACCATAGCCCGTCATGGTCCACTTTCATCCAACCACCTCATACCGATCCGTTGGTATAGGTGTAGGAAACATTCTCCACTCCATTTTTCTTTTAAAAACTCAAAGCCTTTTTAAAACTTGCACAAGGTCTTAGGACAGTCTCCCAATTGTCCATATCCGAGGACTCGGCTATTCGAATAGTTTTTAACACTCTGCAGAGGTAGCACGCTTTTAACCCACATCCATCCGGCAACTCATCGTGTCTGCCACGTCTCGCCATACCAGGTGTATGCGAAGTAAGCCGCCGGCCATAGCCTCTTATTTGCTCATGCTAGTATAGGATCCTTCCCATATGACACTTTCCATCACACACCCAGTCCGGTTTCCCGTCAGAAACCCTAAGTGTGAGGACTCATAGTTTTGTCCGGCGGTTTATGGTGGAACCTTCTATCCTCCCCACCAACTTGTGTGAGGACCCGGGTCAGGGGGTAGATCCTCGGACCATCCCCTCATGCATAACGGAGTCATCTCCGTCGATGAGGTATCCCATACTAATAAGAGCAAACTACATGACTACGCCTTTTCCCATATGTGGTAAATGTGGTCGCACAGGGTAGGATTGGTTTCCATAGTACTAGGACACTGTGCATTTTTCACAAACATCACCATTTTTCCACCTTTCCAACACAGCACCGACATCTCGTTCCATAAACTCACAAGACATTTCAAAGGAGTTTTGAATAAACAACATTGTTTTCCCATCCTAAAGTTTTATATAAACTACGACATAGGGTGGCAAAATAATATCCATATATTTTTGAAATGGGTTTTGTAAATCTTGCTTTGAGAGTAAACATATTATGAAAGTAGATGCATATGTTGGTAGTGCAAGCTCAGAGAATAGCTTGCCTTGCTTGGCAAAGTGATCTTGCTCTTGTTCTTCAAATTCAGCAAACTCTCCTTCCTCGATATATCCGACAACGTTCTCGTCTAATTAACAAACAAACAATACAAACAATCACTAAGCTATACAAGCAATCACCTCAACATAACCATCATTAACATCACAATTGGCTACTGCACACATCAAACTACACAATTTGGTTTTTAAATAAATTGAATTAAACATTATTTAATTAAGTCCAAATTATGGCAGAAACTAGTTATTCATGTTTAATTCCACAACTTGAGTTCTGTTGGTCACAAAAATACAAATTAAAATTCTATGGAAAGCCACTGATGTGTAGAATACAACCCAATTTGAATTGGACCATTTGGAGTTACCAAACTCCCTACACATTGGATTGAATCCAGTAGCTTAATAATCAAGTTTTAGCTACCAATTAAATTATATTGTTCCAAAAATTAAACCCTTTTAGGGGTAACTAAACATGGTATATGTGAGCTAACAAAATTGGTCCTAACTCATTTGGATCAACCAATAAACATATTTGTCTGTTTTAGTCCAGAAGGGTTTATTTTAAAGTCAGCAATTAATATTGCTTAATTAATTCTACCAAAATTAGGGGAGCTAACACAAGGCAGTACTAAGCTAGCAAAATTGGTTTGGAATTATTTGGACTAGCAGAGTATCAGAAACAAACAAGTTTAGAATTTAAACCTTCTGTGGCATTTTCAATAATACTTTTTAACTATTTAATGAAATGACATGGGACCAATTGTGTTGGTTAAACACTTTCATAAGCTTTCCAGAACAGTTGAGTTTGATTTATTTGGATTCCTAAATCTCGAGATATTGAATTTCAAAGTTGATGCCAGTACTGTTTTTCAGAGAAAAAGAAATAGAAATTCCCTCTCTTCTGGATAATGTTGAGATTTCTGACTAGTGGGGCCTACTGGTCAGTGACTCAGCGTGGACGTGGATTTGATTAAAATACTGACGGGTGGGGTCAGGCCGTCAGTGGCTCAACTACAGCGAAGCGTTACGCGGCCGTTGGATCTGGATCCAACGGTCCAAGATCAAAGGCAACGGCGGCGACCAAAAACTGGCGGCGCCGCCGCGCGGCGGCACGGTGATGATCGGAGACTCACCTAGAGGGCTCGGAAGATCGCGGAGACGACGCAGATCGACGGAGGCTCGGGGAAGGCGATGGTGCGAGCTGTGCTTGCTGGGGAAGGCTGGTTCGTCGGCGGTGAGGTCGCGCACTTCGTCGGCGTCGGGCAGCAACTTCGGCGGAGCGTCGGGTCGCGTCCGTGCACTAAAAAGAGGGAAAAAGCTCTCTGGTGAGTGCGGTGTCCACAAGGAAGAGCGTAGAGGGGTCAGAGGGAAGAATGGGAGGTGTGGCGAGGCGGTGGTGCTCGACCTCAACGGCGGCGTCGGGCACGGCCGTGCACTGCCCTCTGGCGGTGCACAGAGCAAATTGGAGCGAGGGAAAGCTTGGGAGGGAGGTGTGGTGTTCCAGAGAGGCCTCGGGGTGCTTTTTAGGGCCAGGGCGGTCCACGATGGTCGGGGTCTACGGCGGCGGCCATGGCGCGTCCACGGTGATCAATTCGGCGATTACACGGCGACGGTGCAGAGACTCGTGGTGGCTTGGGGCTTAACGGGGTCCGGCAAGCTTCTAGAGTCATCTAGAAGAACGGTGCGTGTCGGGGAGCTAAGGGGTGGACGAATTTGCCGGCGCCGTCCAAGTGCTCTACGGCGGTCAGCGGGAACCGCGGCGTAATGGCGACGGGAGGGGTGCCCGTTTTTCTCCCTGCGGGTGCAGAGAGGTGCAGGGGTGCAGAGGCGAGGGAGAGCGCGGCCAGGGGGGTCCTGGCGGCGAAGAAAACGGCGTCGACGGTGAAGGCGACACGGCGACGGTCGTCGGGCTGAGGTCGATGACCTTTTTGCAGAAAACCCCTCCTCCCTCTTTTCTTTTATTTTCAGTTTTATTTCAATATCCAGAAGCTTTTCCTGGATTTATTTGAGGTACTTAAGTATTTTAGAAAATTCTGCAAATATTTGTGGGGCCTCCCCATAACATTAGGAGCTCCACAAAATTTGGCATTGCCAAATAAAATGTTTGGCAACATTTTCTTTCATAGTACTTGTTTAAGGTAATTTGATTTATTTCTATTTGTTTTTATTTTAGAATTTTAAAACAAGTTCAAAAATATAATTTGAGAGGGGAAAGTGGTAGGAACAAAATGGGGAGTGTTTATAAACCCACTCCACTGAATTTGTTTGAAACCATTTGAAATTCTCACTTGGAGAATTTGTGGAATACAAATGTCACTTTTGTTTTTCTTGCTTATTTGCTATTTCAATTCTTTTCTTTTCTTCTTGCTTTTATTAGCGCAAACAACAAACCACTAGCAAGAAGAATAAACACAAGCAACAAGAATGTAAAACCATACAAGCAACAATTT